>BDMV01000011.1:24458676-24667797 GCA_008326285.1 Oryza officinalis | reverse complement strand
GGCCCGCCGCGACAGCCGGATCCACGCCGCCGCTGCCATCGGGAGCTAGGGTTTCGATTTTTCTTTTTTTTGAAATTTTTATTTTTTTTGGATTTTTATTTTTGCATATGGCCAATATAAGCACCGCATGCGAAAATAGTGATTTTTCATGCGGGTGCATCACCCATATGCGAAAATCGTTATTTTCGCAGATCTTTTCGTGCAGACGTGGGTCCCAATTGTATGAAAAAATAAATTTTGGCCGTATGGAAAAATGCTTTTAGTAGTGATAGATGAAGTTCTTCGTTGCAAGTTCCGATGATAAATCAACATCAGATTTCGACGTTACTCTAACAATTAACTTATTTCTTTGACTTTACTATATGTCTAACCTATTCTGCTGCTTTCCGTTGACCCTAGCCTGTCCGTAATTAATCGATGAAACAATTAATCGATAGCAAATACTACACGCAGCTATATATATATATATATATTTGTAGCCAAACCGAAAGTCGACGACGCCATCCAAATTAACCGTACATACCGATCGAAGCAAACCAATGAAAGAGAATGAAGAAAAAGTTCGACCTTATCCATAAATTAAAAAGAAACAAAAAACACAAAAAATAATATATGACTTTGGTTTCCACTCGATTGGTCCTTGGTAGTAGAGATGATCTTTGCCTTTCATCGACGTAAACATATCTATTTATTTAATAGAATCGACGGGATCATCTGGACCATCGGTTAACCGGATCCTCCGATCTGAGGGACGTGAGGCACCCTCCTCGCGCCGTTTGACTCATCGCTGGTCGGGTCTACCTTCACTGGTTGTTACTACAACTATAAAATATGTGATTTGATGTGATCAAATATGTGATTTGATGTGATCATGTGCATGAAATAATTGCAATCGAGACAATGATCTGCCTAGTTTAGTTATATTACACCATGCTGATCTAATCATGTCTCCAAAGGCTCCAACGACAAGAGTCTTAACCGAACGCCTGCTTCAACTTTCTCTTGCGCTGCTAGTCGTTACAGCTGTAGGGTTCACTTACTGTTGGAGAACTGATCTTTGGTCGGTATCAAAAAACAACCGAAATAGTCCCGGTTCAAATAGGAACCGGGTCTAAAGATCATCTTTAGTCCCGGTAAAAAAGTGTAACGGGTCGCGATGATCTTTAGTTCCGGTTGGTATTACCAACCGGGACTAAAAATCATCTGTACTCCCGGTTCACATCTTCACCGGCCGTGTCAGGCTGATGTCAGGGGGCCGGGGATCTTTTGTCCCGGTTGATGTCACCAACCGGGACTATAGATCCTCACTTTAGTCCCGGTTGGTAATACAGACCGGGACTAAAGATGATTTAGATCTTTAGTTTTGGTTGGTGTTATTAACTGGGACTAAAATGATTTAGCTTTTTATACTTCTTCGTCCTCCTCCAGCCCGAGCCATTGCTGCCAAGAAGAGGAGGAAAAAGGGAAGTGCTGCCAAAATTTTTGATAAAATTGTTTTGGTGATAATATACAAATTGGAGAGATCGAAAAGGTTAGCAAATCCATTCTCTAATAATGTATACTTAGCATATTGCATTTATAACTTTGTTTCTATAAAGTATTGTCTCCAATAAGGTTTATGCAAAATGATGAGAGAGAAAATATGTTAGGCAAAATTAGGTTGATTTTGAAATTAGAAAATTTGGATACATATGTTATAAAAGAGATGACCGAGGAAAAATATAGAAAACTAAGATAAAAAATAGAAATCTAAGTTAGTTTAATAAAATAGTTAGAAAAAAGTATAAATCGTTAAAGATATGTTTTCAACTTTACAAACCATAAAAAAGAATAATATGTGGGACTATTGTAAAATTATTGTATGATTATTTGTAAAAAAAAGTAGAAAACAAAGGTAATTGAAAAATATGTAATATAGCTAGAAATACTGTTCATACAATAAGAAAATATGTTTAGCATTTTAATAAAAATTTAAAAATAATTGTAAACTTTTCTTCCTTCTTGTCACCATCTTGGTAGCTCTTTTCTGGAAATTAGTTTCACTTTGAATCATGATGTTTTAAATTTTTATATGATTATTTAATTAGTTTCAATTGTGTGGATTTCATTAGTAACATTGGACTATTTGATGTATAGATGGATCGGCAATGGATGTACACCGCGGACCAACGGTTGAACGAGTTTATTGAAGGCATGCATTATTTTTTGAATGTGGCCAATGCTAACAAGTACAAGGGTTTCATGTGTTGTCCATGCAAAAAGTGCAGTAACCAAAAGGAGTATTCATCATCAAGAATTATTCATGCGCACTTGTTTGAGTCTGGATTCATGCCTAGATATAATTGTTGGACCTCGCACGGAGAGTTAGGGGTTACAATGGAAGAAGATGAAGTAGAAGACGAGAATATTCTAGACTGGGCTCACCAATATGGTGGATTTGAAGAAAATCCGGAAGGCAAGGCGGACGGAGCTGTTGAAGATAACGACGCTGTAGATGATATTGGTCAAATATTGCGGGACGTAAAGGACGGCTACAAAAGTGAGAAGGAGGTCCAAAAATTGGACCGTATGTTAGCGGACCACAAAACTTCGTTGTACCTAGGTTGCGAATAGAGACACAAAAAGTTGGGTACGACGCTAGAATTCTTGCAATGGAAGGCCAAAAATGGTGTGAGTGACAAGGCATTTGGCGAGTTAGTGAAACTTGTCAAGAACATTCTTACAGAGGGAAACGAATTGCCCAAAACAATGTACGAAGCTAAGAAGGTGGTATGTCCAAGCATGCCCGGTTTGTAAAGCACGACGATACAAGATTAGACGAGATGATCCAGGTGATGTGGACGGACAACCTTCGAAAAAGAGAGTTCCTGCTAAGGTGATGTGGTATTTCCCTATAATACCATAGCTCAGGCGTTTGTTCAGTAACAAAGAGCATGCTAGCATGATGCGCTGGCACGCAGAAGAACGTCAACAAGACGGGATGCTGAGACACCCCGCCGACGGGTCGCAGTGGCGAAACATCGACAGAACATTTCCAGACTTTGGAGAGGATGCCCGAAACGTAAGGTTCGGTTTAAGTATAGATGGCATGAATCCATTTGGAGAGATGAGCAGCGGCCATAGCACTTGGCCTGTTACCATGTGTATCTACAACCTCCCCCCTTGGCTATGCATGAAGCGAAAGTACATCATGATGCCAATTATCATTCAAGGCCCAAAACAATCTGGTAATGACATTGATGTGTACCTAAGACCATTGGTTGAGGATCTGCTTCTGCTGTGAAACAAAGAAGGTGTCCCCGTGTGGGACGAGGACAAACAGGAGCAATTTAATCTACTAATACAATTATACAAGGAAAACAGTGACATAGGTTGTTGTATGGACGATGCAAATTATTTATAATGTATTGAAGGCCATGCAATGTTTGTGTTTTTTTAGTAATACAATTATATATGTAATATCAATTATAACCTATTTAAATAGGTCATATGTTATTAGATAGTTTAATACTATTTAAATAGTATTTAAATTGGTTATATTTTAATTATATATCGTTATTGAAATGTAATATAAGATTTAAACTATCTAAATTTGTCATATGTTAATTATATATATATATATATATTAAATGTAATAGCAATTTTAAACTATTTAAATAGGTCATATGTTATTAGATAGTTTAATACTATTTAAATAGTATGTTAATTGGTTATATTTTAATTATATACCATTATTGAAATGTAATATCAATTTTAAACTATTTAAATAGTCATATGTTAATTATATGTGATTATTTATATTTAATAATAATTTTAAACTATTTAAATAGGTCATATGTTATTAGATAGTTTAATACTGTTTAAATAGTATTTAAATTGGTTAAATTTTAATTATATATCATCATTGAAATGTAATATCAATTTTAAACTATTTAAATAGGTCATATGTTAATTATATATGATTATTTATATTTAATAATAATTTTAAACTATTTAGATCAGGCATATGTTATTTCAATGTTTCAATCTTTAGTCCCGGTTGTTAAACATAGCCGGGACAAAAAGATATTTTGGAAACAGCGAGAAATTATTTTTAGTCTCTTTAGTCCCGGTTGATTCCACCAACCGGGACTAAAAATCCCAACTATAAATACCTGTACGCATCGTCTTCTCCGGATCCACACTTAGCCGTTTCATTCTCAACGCACGTCCTCCGCCTTTGCCGCCGCCGTCGTCTTCGTCGTCTACGCCGCCGTACGTTGTCGCCGACCTCACCGCGCCACCCGGCCGAGGTTTGCGCCGATCTCTCCTTTGTCATTGTTTGTGTTGTTTCTCTCGATCGCATCCGCGCGCGGCCGCCGCCGCCATGCATGCCACCCCGCGTCACCTAGCCGCCACCCCGCGCCACGGCCGCCCCGTACCCCACAACCGCCGCCACCCCGCGCCGCGCCACCAGTACGGCCGCCGCCACCCTGCCGCCGCCACACCGCGCCACGGCCGCCGCCACCCCGCGCCACCACGACCGTCGTCCCCCGCCGCCGCCAACCCGCGCCACCACGGCGGCCACCCCGCGACACCGCCGCCGCCACCCCGCGGCGTCGCCCGCACTCCACGGCGCAGCCGTCACCCCGCGAACGCGAACGATAGATTGATAGAACGTGAACGATACAATGTGAACGAACGTGAACGATATATAGAACGATAGAACGAACATGACCGAACGAACTATAGAACGAACGACCGAATGAAGGATAGATCGAACGACCAAACGAACAATAGAACGATAGAACGAACGAACGAACGATAGAACGAATGACCGAACGAACGATAGAACGATAGAACGAACGACCGAACGAATGATAGAACGAACGAACAAACGAACGATAGAACGAACGACCGAACGAACGACCGAACGAACGATAGAACGAACGATAGAACGATAGAACGAATGAACGAACGATAGAACGAACGAACGAACGAACGATAGAACGAACGAACGAGGGAACGAGCGAACGATAGAACGAATGAACGAACGATAGAATGTGGAGGCCGTGTGGGTTCCCGGTACCGATATTCTCCACAACCATATGTATATTTCCTCTGTCTTTATTCATTCATATGTATGTATGAAACAAATTGTATCAATGTGAGCCAACTAAAAGGAGGACTAACTTAATAGTTCAAATAAAATACATTTATTGCAGTAATAGTTCTTTAGATCACCCATATCGCACATAGATCACTATAGATCACCCATATCACACGAAACCAATGTCTTTAGTCGAATATGACCGAACGACGGAACGTGACCGAGATATGCAGATATGCATATATGTTTTCAATTTAGATATGCAAGCATGATGTGTAGATTAATCAAAGATGTACCAAATTGTTTGCAACAGATTAATCATATATGTGTTTTCAATCATAGATGTACCAGATTAATCATAGCTGTGTTTTCAATGTACATTGTTAATGGTATAATGTAACCTCCATTTTGCTTGCAATAGTTTTCATGTTTTCACGTAGATACACTGAATATAGTATTGCACATCTTTTTGCATTTTTAATAGTGATTTAAATTTTTTTTCTAATTTTTTTTCTAATAGCTGCTGACCGCCGTCGTCGCTCAAGCTTCAGTGGCCCCAATAACTCCAAGCAAAACTAAGGCAAGTTTCATTAATTCCCTCGTACGTTTTTCTCAACAATGTCAATATATGTATAACAATATACTCTTAGTTGATGTGTACCTGATAATGTTACGAACAGATGGCAAATCGCGATGATGAACAGATCCTCATGGACGAGATCGCAGAGGGCAACAGCCAATATTGAGCGGATGAGGAGCCAGAGGACCCCAACCAATACCTGAACGAGGAGGGAAACGAGGGCACAAACCAAAAGGAAAGTGAAAGGCAACTGCCCGTTGGAGAGAAGAGGGCACGCGGACAACGAGGTGCCGCGTGGAAGCTAGAAGGCAGGCACATTATTAGTGAAGTGGCACCAGATGGCGAACCAATAGCCCCAGCCGGTATACTACGGAAGTTTGTGGGACACAGTGGTTGGGTCATGAGGGATCACGTGCCCATTAGCACAGTGCACTGGCGTCAATCAAGGTCAGCAAAGGATGACGAAAGTTATCTTCCAGATACGGAGAAAGCTATGCTGTGAACCACCATGCTCGAGACCTTCATGGTCCCTGAGGCAGATCAGCCAAGATTGAAAGAATGGACGATGAAAAAAATGGCTGAACAGTTCCAGAAGTACAAGTCAGCTTTGTACAAGAAATACGTCATGAAGGGTCTGACACCTGATTTCGACAAATTAACCAAGCTGAGGGATCATTGGGATGCGATTGTCGCATACAAGACTTCCGAGCACGGGCAAACGCAAATAGTAAAGAATAAAGCCAATGCTGCTAAGAAGCAGTACCATCACCGGCTAGGGTCAGGTGGCTATAAGAAGGCAATCCCCAAGTGGGATAAACTGGAAGCCTGGTTGATAGAAAAGGGTATTGAGCCGGCCACAACGAACTGGCCTGAACATTCTAGAAATTGGTACTATGCTCATGGTGGAACGCTTGATCCCACTGATGGCTCCCTTGTATTCGGCAATGCGATCCGCGAAGCAGCTAGCCGACTTACAGAAGCAGTGGAGGCATCTGCTCAGGGAACATTCCATCCTGACAGAGAGAAGGACGAGCTTACGCTCGCACTACAGAATCCCGAGCTTCTAGGACGAACACGAGGAAAAGGCGTGGTTGCTTGGAAATACGAATTTCAAGAGGACAGCCACACTTACAAGAGTCGGATGAGGAGCAAAAGGGATACCGAGGCAAAATTAAGATATCTCGAGGAGAGGGTCGCCCTGCAGGACATAAGAATGCAAGAGGAGGTCGAACGACGGGTGGACCAACGCCTGGCGGAACGACAGAGCCAACAGACGGTGCAGCCGTATGTCCCTCCAATCATGGTGAGCCCCTCAGGCAATCGCAGCAGCTGTGCTTCTACAGGGCAAGCAGGAGAACATTGCATAGAAGGTGCAGCAGGGCCAGCTCACGACAACCCATTGTACCCCGTAGATGAAATCACGCGGCGGACACCTTGTGAGCTGCACAGTCCCTTCAAGAACAAATCACTCAAGATATGCTCATAGTTTTATGATATATGTCTTGCAAATTGCATAACTGGTGGTGCATGCATCTGTTAATTACTAAGTAACCTTGATTCTCGTGAAGGTGGCGTCGGGCATGGCCATACCAGTGGACCCTTTAGGGACATATCATTGCAGACCGATTCCACCTGGGTACTCAAAGGTCGAGGTTGAATTGGTGGAACGAGGGTTTGACGATCTCGAGCTGGACATCCCCGGAGGAGACGGGGAGATGAAACTAGGAGACACAGCCCACGCCATTATACTATGGTGCAAGCGGTACATCGTGTTTCCCGGGCGAGCAACGACGTCTTCTCCTCCGTCTCCTCCGCCTGCACCCTCTCCTCCACCTGCACCGGCTCCTCCACCACAGTCTCCTCCGCCTGCAACCTCTCCTTCGCCTGCAACGGCTCCTTCACCTGCACTGTCATCGTCTGCTCCGCCTTCACGACCTAAAAGGTCATGCCCACTTCGTCCCGCGCCGTCAAAGTTCACACCACAAAGAAAGAAGCCAAGACTTGACGAGCCAAAACTCCTCGCTCTCAAGAAAAGGGCGTACGACCGTACTCCCGAGGAGAATGAGGAGGTCGTACGAGCAGAAGTGAAGGCGTTCTTCAAGGCACGGAAACCACCAAAGAAGATTCCTATAGATCCGGCTGCTAAGAAGTTTTTTCAGAAGATGAGCGAACCGGTCAAGAGGGCTTTACTTTCGGATTATGACCGGTCGGTGACGAAGTAGTATAAGAAACAAAGAGGAAAGGCCAAAGAAGTGCCTCAGCTCGGAAAGCAACCAAAACAATCAGTTGAGCCGTTGCTACCACCCGGTGAAGAGGAACTGAGGCAATGGATGAAAGAGACAGGTCTGAACAGGGCGCAACTGGTGGGAGACGCACCAATAACCATGGCGACAGAAGCCGATTTGAAATACAAATTTAAACTCGGTAAACCACTTGTCAAGGCTGGTTAGGTGTACACTCTCTCTACACAAATGCACCAATTCCATTAATAGTATATGAAACTTTCATCCAAAGGTAGAATGATGGTTGAAGCGAGAATAAGAAACACAGATTACTATCAATGAGATGATGTTCTGTGGATCAACTTCGAGAATGTATTCGATGTATACCAACTAGACGCTCTCGACGTCTCCATTCTCAGCTGCTGGGTTTTGTAAGTATCGTTTTAGCAAAATTTATTTTTTTCCTTAGCTCCTTCTATGTACCATTCAATGGTTACACTGTGCCGATAAGACTGATGCAAATTTTTTTATCTTTTGTAGAATGGAGATTCAATCGTGCCGTAGGCAGGGGATTTACAATATTGGATTCATGGACCCCCGCAAAGTCAATGACGTAATGATACGGGACTTTGAGAAAGATACAGAGGACAATATTGTTCATTTCCTGGTGCAGCAGCATTATAAGACCTACATACTATTGCCCTACAACACAGAGTGAGTTTTAACTATCTTTCGAATTGTACCAACTTCCTCCTCATACTCATACCGTGACATATATATCGTCTAACGCAATTTGCAGATTTCACTAGGTCCTTTTCCTCTTCGACCTTGAACTATGCAAAGTCCATGTCTATGACTCAATGGATAAACCAGAGTCTACTTTCACCAAGATTTTTGAGGTGATAGACAGGTAATGCCATCTATTCAACTGTCATTAATTATAAACACTGCTATTGGTACTATGCAAATCTCCAATATTTAATCATAGCTTCCAACTGTACATAGGGTATGGGCAAAGTTTCGTACATTGGTCTGCGGGGTTTGGAAAGAAAAACTTAGTAGGAGGATTAATTTTCTGGTGAGTACATGCTCCAAAACATATTGAATCATTAATTGGTTCTAGAAAAAATTAGTACATTAAATCTCTCGTCGTTTCTCCTTAAGTATGCAAAACAGGAGCAGGGGAATAACTTGTGCGGCTACTACGTCTGCGAATATACTCATGCACTTGTACAACAAATCAACAGTGACAAGGATCTGGAAGTACGTAAAAATTATTCATACATTATTTCCCGATTTCTTATTGACTTCATATACTTATATCTCAATTTTTTTTCAAATGATAGATTATTTACATGAGGGAAAAATTATCCAACGAAGAATTTATCAAGGCTGTTCAAGAACAACTGATGGGATTTATCAATGAACAAATAATTGATACCGCGAGAGAATTCCACTACGATGGAAGACCTATTGATCATCATCCCCATGTATAACATGTCTTAGGTTTCTTCGTAATATACATTAGAACATTATAATTAACAAAGGATTGTAATATATGTATATATTTAGATGTGCATACATGTACTTATGTGTGTGAGTATATTTCGGTAATATAAGTATATATTTACTTGAGTGTATATATGTAGGAAATATATATGTGTGTAAAACATGTATTTATACATATATATATATATGTATAAATACATATATTACATATATACACATATTATATATACATATATATTATGCATATATATGTATAAAACATATATATGCATAATATATAAACAAGCAACTGGCAGAACTAGCAATTGTTTTTTTTAAAAAAAATATCATTAGTCCCGGTTGGTGTTACCAACTGGGACTAAAGATGGACATCTTTAGTCTCAGATTCATAGTCCCGGTTGCATAACCGGGAATAGAGAGTGTTACAAACCGAGGTTAAAAACCCTTTCTCCACTAGTGAGGACTCTACCCGTAAGAGATGACGGTGTAGGCCCGTCAATGGTGACTTGGGTTGGCGTAGTGACAAACGTAAGGGATGATGCATATGAAAACCATTTCTATTTTATTAAATCCTGCAGCGCATAAAATTACAGTGGAAAACTCGCTAGTTCATGTAAAAACGAAAATAAAAATATACTCGTCTTACTGACAGTTCCAATAGGCACGGATATATATGTTAGCATACGTGACCTCAAATTTCGACTAAGTTGGCAGATGTGTCCGAAGCCTTGACCGGAAGTCTTGTTTGTTTAGTTTGGAGGAAGTCTTGCTTTTATACGCGTGGGACACGAAAGAAATCAAGACCTCACCTTCATATGACGTGCAAATGAAGACCGAGTATATAGTATCATAGAATTAGATACATTAGATTCAGAGCAATGGATGGCCCAATCGTTCAAGCTAGGGTATGTAGCATAAAAAATATCCGAAATATAATATCTAGTGCTAAAGCAAGCTATGATTAACATACCAGTTTCCTGTCTGTTTGCTCCACGGCTTTATTTTGGAGAGCGATCGGAAGCCTCCTCTGGTTTCTATTTATATTTGGGTAGTCCAGTCTCCATGGCGACCACATTTGGTTTCTACAGAAACTGCAGATATTAGCGTACTTCTGATCAAGCTAGCCAAATTGGTTAGGATGGAGGTGGTGACGGGGGCAATGGGCACTCTGCTACCAAAGCTTGGTGACCTGCTCAGCGAGGAGTACAAGTTGCATAAGAACCTCAGGGGTGAGATCTTGTTCCTGAAAGCTGAGCTGGAGAGCATGGAGGCTGCACTCCTCAAGGTTTCCGAGACGCCGATTGACCAACCACCGGACACCCAAGTCAAGCTCTGGGCTAGGGACGTCAGGGACCTATCATATGACATCGAGGATAGCATTGACAAATTCATGGTGCACATTGACACTCGTGTGCCAAATAAATTGCATAGCTTCAGAGATTTCATTGACAGAAGCATGAATTTGCTAACAAGGGCCAAGCTTCGCCACAAGATTGGCACCGATATCAAAAAAATCAAGAGCCGCATCAAGGAGGTGAGCGAGCGACGTGATAGGTACAAGGTTGATGGTGTTGGAGCCAAGCCTGTCGGCTCAACCGTTGATAGTCTTCGTCTATCAGCTCTGTACAAAAAAGCAACAGAGCTCGTTGGCACTGGACAGACTAGTGATGAGATAGTCAATAGGTTAATGGAAGAGGATGAGGAGTCTAAGAAGAAATTGAAGATAGTCTCAATTGTTGGAGTTGGAGGACTAGGAAAGACAACTCTAGCGAATGTTGTGTATGAGAGGCTTAAAACACAGTTTGATTGTGTTGCATTTGTTTCAGTCTCTCTTAATCCTAACATGGAGAAGATCTTCAAAAACATGCTCCATCAATTTGACAAAGGAAAGTATCTTAACATTAACGAGGCAACATTTGGTGAAGCACAACTTATCAAGGAGTTGAGAGAATTCCTTCAAGCCAAAAGGTGCGTATTGGTGATTGATACATGCCTATGCATAATCATTTTGATCTAACAAAACATTACAGTGGTAGGGATCCTCAAATTGATTCATGATGAGACATACCATCTATCTATTATATATTAAAAGCTCATTAAACATCCTACAAACGCTCCTAAGCTACTATGTGGCACTTCTACAAATACTCCTAAGATGTCACTTGTCACTCTAATAAATTAGGAAATCTTATAAATTCTGAGAAAAAGTGGTACTCTAATAAATTAGAAAAATCCTATAAATTTTGAGAAAAAAGCAAAACATCTTACTTTTGATTTTTACTTAAATCGATGTGTCCAATATCTTAAACCTTTAAACCTTTAGATTATATGGATCAAACTGTGTCCCACCTCACCTAAGCGTTTCTTTTATTGATGGAGCTGCCTTTATCATCCTTGTTCCGGCCTTCTGCCCTTCGTTATGAGAGAGAATTTTCAGAAAAATAATTTAACGCACCCCCCTTTTCCAGCTGCATGCATGATTCCCTCTTCTTTCCTATTTCTGTTAGTTGAGATATAAACTCAAATTATATATGATATAAGTTTTAACGACGACTTTTAAGTTATATATCCGATTTCTAATATGCTTGAATCATTCTAATCATTGCAATTAAATCAGAGATTCAATACTAATTTTAAGTATATTCCCCTCCTTCCTTTTATTTAGTGTCATGTCTAATAAATTACTAGAAAAATTCCTAAAAAATCTTTAAAAAATATCTAGGTCCTTCAAATCAAAATCACATCGGTTTCTCCTAGAAGCGGTGAACCCACTATCTTAGACCACTAAATCAGTTGTCACTTGAACTGATCCATTAAACATCCTCTAAAGGCCATACATAATAAATTTAAAAAAATCCTAGAAATTCAGATAAAATGTAAAACCTCCAGCCCTTCCTTTCCACTTAAATTAGTGTTCCACTTAAATTGGTGAGACCATTATCTTTATTCATTAGATCTGTTGGTAAGTAAAATCGTTAACCTATATCGTTAAAAATCTCATTGCATGAGGCAAGCAGTGTGTGCGAAGTGGGGATCAGGATCCTCTACCTGTGAAGTCATTTGTCAAGGCATGGTGTAGTCAAAGGTAGAGAATCTCAATCCTGCAAAGTGTGGTTAAAAAAAAGTTTGTGCGAGTGCATGGTGCCCTACCTCCCCTCCTCTCTAATTAGCTGTATTAGTTGGATTTTACAAGGAATGATGAAGCTGCATTGCATAGCCATTATATTTGGGAACGCATCCTACACATACTAGTCATATTTATATAATTGCGATCTTTATTTTAAATAATTATTTTAAAAAAAAGTCAAATGTATGAAAATAAACAAATTACCTCCAAGCAATATACTAGGTAGCTAGCCACATAATTTGCATAGGTGATTTGTCTGCTTACACACTGAAAGCGCGTTAAAGGTTTTAAATTTGAGGAGAAAAATAAAATTTTTAAAATTCTGAAAACAACAAAAAGTAAAAAGTAAGGATATGTCCCTGCAAACACGTGGACCACCTCCCTAGAAATTAGAGACCATCCTCTAAAGGTCCATTAGGACACGTTTAATGCTCTACATTGGTTGTCAATACGCACAACAATCATGAGAAGCAGAATTATTTAGGGAGGAGAGTGTGTATCTGATATGATCTCACAACGAGACGATCTTGCACGAGAAACAACATGTAAATGGCTTGTTGACAATGGTTCCATCTAGATGATACAAACTATAAATTAAATGATTATCTTGACAATGCATTGTGCTATGTTAATTGTAGGAGTAGCTTTAGTTGATGTGGTAAATAATATAGATAGAGCAAACATCCTTTAAGACCCTCCTAAGACTTGTGCTATGACATTGTGTCCAAGCATCACAATGGGTCATATCAAGAGCGGCTAGAATTACCTAGCATGGTTTAGAGAATCATAGTGAGGAAATAGCCTATGTATAGAATTACATAGGAACCAACTCTCTCATCCACAGTTTCAAGTGACTTTAATTTAGAAGTTATGCGTAACGAGGATCCTTACAACAAAATTGTAACCAACTTTCAAAGCAACCCCAAACAGATTTTTAGAGAAAGATCATAAATTCAAAATATAATCAACGAATATTCTAGGTAAAAGTCATACAAATTTAAATATTCACATATTTAAGATAATAAAATTTATAAAACATTAAACAAGATGCCCGCGCAAATGCATGGGCTTCCTTCCTAGTTTGTATTACCTATTAAAGATGGTGTTTTCATATTTCCTTATAGGTACTTAACGGTTGTTGATGACATATGGGAAAAATCTGCTTGGGAAAAGATTAAGTATTCTTTGATACAAAATGAACATGGAAGTGTAATAATCACAACAACTCGCATTGTTGATGTTGCAAAACAAGTTGGTGGTGTTTATCAACTAAAACCTCTTTCTCATCATGACTCAAGCAAGTTGTTCCATGTAAGAATATTCGGCGTTGAAGATAAATGTCCTCATGAATTGGCTAAATTGTCCGAAAACATTTTGAAGAAATGTGGTGGAGTACCATTGGCTATCATTACAATAGCGAGCATGCTAGCTAGTAAGACAGGGAAGGAAAATGCACATAAGTACTGGTCTAAGGTGTACCGATCTATGGGAACAGGGCTAGAAAGTATTCCAGATCTGAAGGACATGAGAAGGATATTGTCAATTAGTTATTATGATCTGCCTCCACATCTAAAGACATGCTTATTGTATCTAAGTTCGTATCCAGAGGATAGTGAGATTGAAAGACATGTCTTGATATGGAACTGGGTAGGTGAAGGCTTTGTCCACAAACAGTGGGGGAAGAGCTTGTATGAAGTAGGAGAGGATTACTTCGATGAACTTATCAACAAAAACTTGATCCAACCAACATATATTCGTAGAGGAGATAATAAGGTAATATCTTGCCGTGTTCATGACATGGTGCTGGACCTCATTACCTCTTTGTCAAATGAGGAATATTTTCTAACAACGCTAGGTGGTCAACAGCCTATGACTATACGTTGTAAGGTCCGTCGACTATGTCTCCAAACTAGCAATGAAGATGGTGTCAAGCAGCTGTCAACTTTGAGTTTGTCCCATGTGAGGTCGCTTATTTTCTTCAATGGTTTCAAGTTATTTCCTGCCTTTTCAAACTTCCCCTTGTTACGTGCATTGGAGTTAAGTTACTGCAAGCAAGTGGATAATAATCACTGCAAGGATATTTGCACGTACCTGTTTCACCTGAGGTATTTGGACCTATCTTGTACTTCTATCACAGAGATTCCGAGAGAGATCGAGAATCTACAATTTTTGCAGGTACTATGCATACAAGGCACTAAAGTAGCATTGTTGCCATCAACCTTTGTTCTACTAAGGCAACTCGTGTACCTAAATGCTGACTCAACAACACGACTACCAGATGGATTTGGGAACCTAAAGTCTCTGCAAGAACTTCAAGGGAGAACCATCATTGGATCTGTAACCAATGTCCATGATCTTAGCAAGCTGACTGAGCTCAGGCGATTGCACATTGAGTTCAAAGAATGGGACAAGAACTACGAGGAGCCTTTCCGTCAGTGTCTATCCAATCTGACCAGCCTTGAGGACCTTACGATAGGCGGTCGCCATGGCAGCCTAAATTTTGCATTCGACAGTTCATCACTGGGACCTCAACAGCTTAGTTCCTTTCACATGTTGGTCAGCATCTCCCACACAGTGCCAAACTGGATGGCCTCCCTCTCCACCCTCTCCATGCTACACATTGTGCTAGACAAACTGGGACAGAGAGATCTTCAAGTTCTTGGGAGCATACCATCTCTTAGTCATCTCTTCCTAAAAGTGGAAAACCCCACACTGGACAGAGACGAAAGGCTGATCATCGGCAATGGCGGCTATCCTCCATTCCAGTGTCTAACATTTTTCAAGTACTGGAGTAGCACCATGGAGGTGGTGTTTGCACAAGGAGCCATGCAGAACCTTCAAACTTTTAGATTAGTCTTTGATGTGAAGAGGACAATGGATCAATTCGGTCATGTGGATCTTGGCCTGCAGATCCTCTCTGCGCTTGAGCATGCCAAGATAACTCTTTTCATCTGTCTCGAGGCAATGCGTGAGGTTGTCGAGGCCGCAATTCAAAGACAGATCCATATGAATCCCAACAACCCCATGCTCGAGCTAGATTGTGTAAGCCATACTAATTCACCCTTACAAGTACTAACTATATTTGCGTTTCATTCACCTCAGAGTTAATTATCCACTAGCTTGTCTCATTTTTATTAGCACCTGCTAATTCTTGGTCCACTTTGCCATTTGAAGGAGGACGGTTCCATCTAGCTGGATGGTTAATGCATCTAACGTATATATTGTGTGCCATCGTTGCCGGTGTATCAGGACATGAACATTGGTTCAGACGACTGTTGTCTGTATAATCTTTCCATCTTAAATCTAGATGATATACAGACAACATTGGTTCAGACGACTGTTGTCTGTAAATTAATAATTTAGTTTCTATAGATACTATATGTAATACATATATATATATATATGGTATTAAGTTGTCCATTGACCATCTGTTAAACATACGACATTCCTCTTTCTTCTCTCTCTTACCTCCACGTCATAAATAATCCTACATGACATTAATATCTTCCTCGGTGATGTCATACCATTGTTCATGCCCTCGGGTGCCATGACTGGGTGAACTAATTTCTTCCCTGCTTAGAAACAGGAGATGCCTGAATTTTTTAGCCCAACTGGATGCAAATATGCATGCTTGGTAACTTCTGAATTTCTGATGACTGCAGCGATCGGTCAGCCTGTCGCCCTGTCCATATGCTTGATTGCAGCGCTGCAAACGACGGAGGTTCAGCTAACTGTAAGTTGAGCCTAGTTATATATGACAGATCACGCATACTGCTCTCACTTATAATTTGACGTCAAAGAACGAGGTGATTACTGATTAGTTCTTCAAGAGCTATAATCAAAATTACTGATTAGCTCCACACACAGTTTCTTTCAGGCACTTGAGGTGCCACCTTCCCTTTCAGAACCTTTTAGTTTTCTGAAACAAAAGACATGAAAGAGCTGTACTTTGGAGCATGTGCAGTAAGATTGACAAAGCAGCTCAAGACAGACGTCCTCCTTATCATTCGTCTGAAAAATGTTCTAAGGAAATTTGGTTGTCTAATTAGCTATGATTATGACAGCTAGTATGATGGCTCGTAAAAAGAGTAATGGACAAAAGTACTGATCCAAATAGTGCCATTCCATATTTCCATGGGTTCTAGAAGATGGTTCTCATTTGCACGATATGAGAAGAATATTACTCCCTCCGTTCCTCTATAGATGGCAGCAGTGATCGCTTTATTTTTTTCTAAATATTTGGCAGCCCACAGTCACAACAGACCACCTTTCCAAATTTGCCCCTTGCAGGCTCAATCAGAGGTTTTTCTTTTTTTTTGTGATAAAGGAGCCTGGAACTCTCTGGATCGTAGGAGCTTGGCCCAGTGCTCACATGTTTCTAGTCCATAGGTATACTCTCCGCTCACATTTCTAGTCCACTGCTTTGGCTGCTGCATGCCCGCATGTTTCTAAACTGATCGAACAGGAAATAATCTAATCAGAGGCATTTTAGTCATTTACTTGGAGAAAAATTACAACCTTGGGAAGTGTGCATTGCTCAAGTGTGTCAAGTATAGAGGAACGGAGGGAGGGAGTATATATCCGTTACTATGATCTATATCCACATCTAAACACTTGCTTGTTGTATCTAGGTTTATTTTCAGAGGACTATCATATTAGTAGAGTGGATTTGATATGGAAAAATCAGAAATGGATTGGTTCAGGATTTGTCACAAAGAACAGGGGAAGAGCTTGTTTGAAGTAGGAGTTGGGTTACTTTCAGGATGAGCATATCAACAAAAGCTTGATCAATTCAACAGATTTTTGCACCGATAATAAAGAAAATTATTGTCACGTGCATGACGTAGTGCACGATCTCATCACTTCTCAAATGAGGACTATTTTCTTTAAAATCATGTATGATACGTATGATTAATAATTGACAAAAGCTATTATTATTTGGAGTAATGTGGATCAAGTTCGTATGAACTTGTTTCCGGGAGGTGTTTTCATTGTCTTTGATGCACAAGCTAGGAGGTAGTCATGGTGAGTGATGAGGGACCGAGACTAGGATAGGATTTCCGAGAACAGAGTCGGTTAGGAGATATCGCTGAATGGTCATGCTATAGCTTGGTCTTATGAAGATGAAAGGTGTGGAACGTGGATATTCTACGCAATTGGTTCATGGTGTTCGGACATGATGAAGTTGGACAGGCTAGTGATCCGGTGGTTTTGTTTGTAATGGTAATGGGCTTGTGAGTCCATGTGGATTAATTGAGCCATGTTGGACCAAGTCTTGTAGTTATTGCACTTTCTCAACCTCTATTGTATAAAAGGTAAAGGGAGAGAAAGAGTGATGATGAAAAATAGAGAAAAAATATTGTTCTTTTTAAGATTTGATAGGAACGAGGTTATAGGAGATGGGGTGCTTTTGTAGGTACTTTTGGAATACAATTTGATCAATAAAGTTCAACAAATTCATCTACAATTCCGTTTTTAATTCGGATTACGCGTAGGGTGAGTTTTGGCAGGTTTTTCACTAATCTTATTTTGCTTCCAGATTTTGATCTAACCATCGGATTTGAGTGAGGTTTTTTTATTAAATTCGCAGTGAAGTCTAGTTTATTCCTACCATTTTTTGTTCAATTCTAACGGTTAGGTTTTAATCAATTTACGTTTTAGTGCACACCTGTCAGATTGCTTTCAGATTAATGCTTTGTTAAATTCCATCAATTCCATAGGTTGTTTTTCATGTTTATTGATTAAAATTGAACCTAGGATATGTCTAGAACTTATTTTTTTAGTTGCACATCAAACGGATTTGAATTGGTGAAGTTGTAACAAATTGGGTCGGAAGTGGTTTTCTGATTTTTACTGTTTGATACTGTAGATTTGAATTCACTGTAGCGCGGCCGCGCTGGTACTGTAGGCACGTTTGAGTTCTCAATTGGAACTTTTGCATATTAGGGTAGTTTTCTGATTTTATTTGTTTTATTTTTGCTGTGTGCTTGCTTTTGTTGTTTTGAGAAAGTAACCAACGATCATTCACCCTCTCTCTGATCGATATCATTCCGGTCCTACAAATGGTATCAGAGTGAGGTTTTCCTCTTTTGATCTTAACCGGTATTGAGTTTTTTGGTCATGGCGTCCATAGATTTTCAATTAAGCCTCGTAACTTTGATGGAGTTTATTTTGAATATTGAAAATCTAAAATGCAATCTTATATTATATCCCAGGGTTATGATATTTGGAAAATAAAACTGCTTATATTATCCTTGATGCAATTGACAACACAAACAAAACTGCTTTTGAAAATAGTTGTAAAGCTCGCAACATGATTTTTTGTAGTGTTTCTCGTTCAAGCAGCTGTCAATTGTGAGCTTGTCCCAAGTGAGGTCAGTTACACGGTTATCAATATTAGAGTTTCTTGCCTGCCCTTCACATTTCAACAAACAAGAAGCCGTGGACAAATTCAGAACCAATGGATTATGATCTGACATTTTATCACGTAGATTACATGGAAATGTTAGATAATTACAGTCTACAGCTAGCTTTGCATTTACAGCTACAAGCACGCCTAGTAAAAGAAGAAAGCTGTCGAGCTATGTATGACGTTTTCATGATCTATATTTCCCATGTTCGTGTGTCCTTAAGTTTAGAAGACATCTGGGGAGGGTCGAGAGAGTCGTTCATCTTCCAGTAGCTCATATGGATCAATGTATGGTGGAGGCGATACTGGTGTCTTGCTTGCATCGTGTACAAAACTTGGTCCAAAATACTGTAATTGGAAAGTGAGATCAGCCATATTTTCAATTTGCTCATATGTATAAAACTCAGAAGACGCCCCGCGCAAAAAAAAAAAAAATCAGAAGACGGACTCTTTTGCTCAACATGTAACAGGTAGAACATATGATTTTGTTGAAGAACAATTAATAAGAACTGTAATTATTATATTTTTTGCTTTGTTTAGCTTCTCATATAGATTCAAGGGCAATATGCTAAACAAAATGTCAATATAACAAGATCATAAGCAACTCTGATTTTCAAACGCTATAATATATGCATGTAATGTCACAATATGCTCCATGAAGTTGTACACAGGTAAATTAAGAGCAAGACACATGTTGGCTATTCATTTTGATTGAGAGGAGTGCATTCTGTATTCCAAATAAAGCATGCTGAACACATATTAATATAAATATTAAATTGTCAATCGGCTCCTCTAAACATTTTTTGCAGGGACCTCTAAACAATATTAATATATAAGAACTATAATTTTCTAAGTCTTAAGATATGTATGTATGTTTTGATATAAATTATTTTTTGCTATACATGTGAAATAGGAGGAAAGCATTTTCTGTCCTGCAAGAGCACGGGAAAGAAATTAGAGAACTTACCACATAAAGAACAGCAAACAGAGAAACTGTGACAAGAATCAAAGGGGCAAATCCCAGAAAAAATGTACTGCCAAGTGACAATAGCAACTTTGCCCGTGGAACAAGACCCTGAAAAGAAATAAATTACTATGTTAAAGGCAACAGCTTGTTGATTAGTATCTCATTCTTATATATCACTGCCAATGGTTAAATTGCCCAGAGGCCAGCAGCCGTAAATCATGAGTGTTTACTATACAAATGTAAGTACAATTATTTGGAACACAAATAAATCAATGCTACCAGTGAATCACCTATTACTTTTCTATTTTGGTATATCACTTGCATCACGCGACATTTAAATGTTTGACAAAATATTCATGCCAAAGAACAATTGAACAATGACCAATTTCAATTGAGCCACAATTTATGTTCATAACCTAGAGTCAAAGAAACATCATCCAGAAATTAATGACCAGTGCATCTATCCCCTCCATTTCCATTTTGACACTAGTGCTTGTCAACCTGATACTAAACCAGAATCATTTACAGCTTTCCTCAATTACCATCTTGGTTGGTCAAATTATCCAAGCAACTATGACCAAAAGAGTCAAGCAAGATTCATCTTCAACTAGTTTCTTTTTTTTTCTTCAGTACTCCAAATACAGAAAAGAGAACACTGCGCCATTTCCAGTCACGGAGTACTACCAAATTACCAATCCACAGCTAGAACAACACTTCACCAACGATTTTCACTTGGGAGTAAACAAAATTAGATTACATTTTCTGATCGCCAAATCAAGGATGGAATCCAAGACTTAATCAGTGGGGGAGAGAAAGAGAGAGAGATTAGGCGCGAACCTCGAGGCCCTCGCTGTTGAGAGCCATGGACCTCGCCCGCTGCCCTTCCGCCCCGGCCGCCGCCCGCTCGAACTCCGCCGCCGCCACGCGCTTCCTCCCGGCCTCACCCCCTCCTCCCCTCCCACCCTCCTCCGCCCCCACCTCCTTCTCCCCAGAACCCGCCGCCGCCCCCGACCCCGGCGCCATCCCCCGCCTCTTCAGCTCCTTCGCGAACAGCGACTCCGGCGCCTCCTCCTCCCCCTCCCCTTCCCCACCCTCGCTCCCGCCAGCGCGGCACCTCACCCGCATCCGCACCACACGCCCGCGCGTCCTCACACTGCACCCCGACGACGACGACGACGCGGCCGCCGGGATCGCCGAAAGCGCGAGGCGGATCACGGCCATGGTCGCCATTGGTGGTGGAGCTGGGCTTCGTGGAGCTTCGAGATCGGAGGCGGAGTTGGGGGGTGGACTTGATGGCCGGCGAGGAGGGGATTCGGCCGTCGGATCCGCGCGGAGATTCGTGCGGGGGAGGGATGGAGGGTGGGGATGTGGCCGGGGAGAGACGAGAGAGGAAGGAAGCGGGCGGGAGGGCGGACACGTGTATGGCTGTGGTTGGGGCAGGAGGGGCGAGCGGGGCCCACCTGTAGAGTGTGCCGTTCGGCCACTCGACTCGAATGTGCAATGAACTTGACAATTTTGGCATGGATTTATCATTGTTTTTCACGGCACTCTAACGTGAGTGCTTGGACCTTTTGCTGCTAGATCCACGGATTTCGGATACATCGGGTTGAAATGCGACATATCCGACATTTTTCAGTTCAAGGATTTATTTGAAACACAGAGATTGTTTATGGTTTTTTTATGACTTTCAGTTCGTCCAAATTTCCTTCATTTTGGAGGCACGGATTTGGGATACATCGGATTGAGACGTGAAATTTTTGGCATCTAAATATTTGGGAGAGATAGCGTGAATTTTTTAGCATCTAAATATTTCGGAAATGATAGCCAGAACGAAAATGTAAGTAGGATGCTATGCTCAACGACTAATTTCACCGGATGCTCACTACCATTGAAGAGTGTTTTGAAGTGCAAAAGCTCTTGACACGGTGATTACATCATTACAAGCTTGCTTCTCTAACTTGCCTAAACTATTTGGCTCTTGTGGTGAAGATTGCACCTGCTGTTGTTTCAAAAATTCTGAGGAAGACAACAAAAGCGGCTCCATCGAGCTAGAATTATCTGACGTCTCAGAGAATGAAAATGACTTGCACTTAGGTGGTGGTTGGTTAGATCATAGTAACGTTAATGTTAATGGGAATGGCTCCGTCCGTAACCGATAGCATTATATCAGATAACGTATTTTGTTTGGTTTGCTGCTGCAACACATCCGGAGTCATTCACGCTGTTTGGATGAGCGCCAGGTAACAGATGCAGCGAGCCGCTCGTTGAGAATTCAAACGTTGAGACTGACACAGAAAGCAAATACATACTCCATAATATGCAGCGAGCAGAGTTTTGACAGATAGTCCATAATATGCGTAACACTGCCATCTCATTTTTGGATGCAAATTTTGACAGTGAAAACTCAAGACAAAAGTGATATTTTGCAGAATTTAATCAGCGATACACTTTCAAAATTTAATCAACAAAGGAGTGGATGTAAAGTTGACCCATGCTGGAAGTGAGAACTTAAGAAGTTCAATGAAACAAACAAGAGGATACATTCTGATCTGTCAAAATAACGTACTGAGGAAATATATGGATGAACAATTGACATAAGTGAAACTACCAAATTAGTAAACAAATAAGCCAGGCAGTACATATGTCTGAAAAACAGGACAGTACTTCGATCATAGAATATGTAGATCGTCATGGTTCAAGCAAATAAAGCTGAAGTACTGAAAATAAACATCTTTAGGTCATAGGATAGTCTCCAACCCCCAAGGCCTATGCATATATGAAATTCTAGGAATTCAAAAATAGATAGTGAACATCTTGTAGATCATGCCTGATAGCCAGCACATCAGTACATCAGTTTGTCTTTGCCTCATCTGGTAACAAAAAATTTCAGAAATTAGTGAAAGAAACATTACATGAAAGAATATATATATAATGCTCAGCATCACACCAAATTTTCCTCCACATACAAGTCATATATGATATTTAGAGAAAAGATAGCATTTTTTAACTTCAGAAGTTAAAAAACTCCTAGTTAGGTGTAGGCAAGTAAGCAAGACGTAGGGACATACTTCCAGTTTTACTATACTCCCTTAGGTTAATTCCTATGGCATTGAGCTGGACAGCTGGGCTTCTTGATGCATTATACTAGTGCAAGGCAAATAATATATATAAGGCAATACAAGGTATAAGGCAATACAAGGTATCTGATGCAAATTTGTTCACAATGAATGCATATATGAAATGCTAAGCAGTAAAAAGCAATATGCTTACAATTAATGATCTCAAAATAAAATGATATGTTGCCTGTTGCAACACTACAGGAGTGATCAAGTTGCAATTTGATGATGGATGACAACAACAAGTTCTCATTGCATTTTCAGTATGTAAACAAGATACTATTTAATACAACATGCAAATGTGTCAGGTGAATTACCAGCGAGTATTTTCATCATACAAATTCTGTCAAACAGGCAATATGTAGAACCTTTTTTTTCCAAACTGACACTGCAAAATGATATATCACCTAGCAATAATGGGAATTGAAATTCTCAAAATCTAGAGAGTAAAATGAGTTGGTCCAACAAAATTTTTGAACTTCCCTACACTCCAAAAATGAAATAACCATCAACTAATATTCCAGAACTTTTCTGCAATCGGGGAAAACAGATTCTACAAAACTCATGTAAACTTATGAACCAAACCGAACTGAGGCAGGAAAACATGAAACCAATCAAGAATACAAGTGATTCAGTAGTATAAACTACTTCATGATTTGTTAATGAAATGATCATCACTCATCAGCATCACAAGTATATCATCATAAAGAGAGGTGGTATCAGTAGGGGGGGTTCTCACCGGCGACGGCGGAAATGACAGAAGTTTGATGGGGTTTATGGCAGAAAAACCTCCTTGGTGCCTTCTTCATGTACCTCAAGATCTCTGGCGTGCCTCCTTGATGCACAACAGCCTCGCCCTTCTTCTCGTCAGATCCAGTCATCAGGGATGTGGAACTCGAGGGAGATGGTGAAACAAGATGGAGGAGGAGGGACTGAAGGTGGTAGAGCAGTGGCTTGCTGGCCTTGTCGAGGCGGGCAAGCTTCAGCCGATGGTGGAGCACGTGAGGGAAGGGGGAGCGGCGTCGAGGCAGGGGGCAGCGGCGTCAACGACGCTGTAGGGCAGGGAGAGGGGCACCAGCGACACGAGTGGCGCGAGGTGGCTTCAACTCGAGCGGGGCTAGGGGAGCAGCGCCGGCGACGGCGCTCAAAGCCCTCGCGCTGCGGGATGGTGGCACTCGAGAGTAGATCACGCTCGCTCCGCTCCTCCTCCGTATCGGTAACGCATAACGCCTGATCTGGAGTGTAATCGACTTTGTATTGGGCCAAGATTTGTTTGCGGGCTAGCCGATTACGGTCCATCTAAAACAAACAAGGAATAAGTCTATTTTGCCTCCCTCAACTCTGGCTCCTGACTGAAACCCTGAACCACAAAACCGGGTATAATGTCTCCCTATTTTCTAATACTGATGTAAATCGAGTCATTCGGTGGTTTTGGAAGCGGTTTCGTCTGACGTGGCGGGTTGACCGTGATGAACTTGCTGAGTCAGTAGGTAGGATCTATGTGTCAACAACCTCTTTATCTCCATCTTCTTCCTCACCTCTCTTCTCTCTCCCCCTTCCAACGGCCTCCTTCGGCTCTCCGAGAGGGAAGGGGAGGAGCCTAGCACATTCCTCCCCTCTTCTCTCTTTCCCTCTTCCGGCGGCCTCCTTCGACTCTCCGAGAGGGAATGGGAGGAGCCTAGCCCAGTCACCGCCGTCCCGAATTGCCGGTGAAGGAGAGTAAGGGGAAGCCAGGGTGAGGAGGTGGCGGAGATATGTGACAACGGCAGGGGTGCGCGGGGTGAGGAGGCGCTAGCTCTTACTCATGCTCGTCCTCGAGATCGCAGCGGTGGCGGCGGCCACCCTTGCCGAAGGACACGAGCAGTGAGCCAAGGATGGCCCTTGGCCGAGGTGCGAGGTGGTAGAGTGGCAACGCACCCGATGGAACGAAAGGAGGGGGTGCAACCGCCGTTTCTTGGAGCTCAAACAAAGGGAGAGAGCAGCAGCCAGCTAGATCTCGCTTGCCACTAGCGCCTTTGAGTTTCGACCGGCGAACATCAAGGTGGTGGTGTTGGTGGTGCTGGCGCTGCCGCGATGACTTTGCCACCCCTATTCTTGCCGGTCAGACTTGCTGCGATCTCCTCCCGACAGTCGACATCTTCCAAGTCTAGCTCTGATTGCTCATCGTGCTCGCTCCCAGCCTCTTGTTGTGGTCACGCACTGGGTGGCGCCTTGTTGACGCAAAATATGTCCCATCAGGTGTACCAAAAGATGTGTTGACATAGATCCTGCGTATAGCACACGAAGGCCTGAGAGATCTTCTTAGCTCCAGTGCAGGTCTTAAAATATTGATGAGATATGAGCATGCTAGTCAGTTTCATCCTGCAACTGACAAGATGGATAAATATGTTGATGAACGAAAAGCCGATCGGCCAATAAACCGATGTAAAAATATTAGCCGATGTCGATAGGGTTTTGAACAATCGGTTGTATGTCTGACATAGATTCTAACACTTCATAAATAATGATATAAAGACAATCGGCTGATGATGATGTAATAGGATAAAGAACAGATCGGTCGATATAAATGTGATAAAGGAGAAATTCAATCGACCATTTCAGCCGATATAATGAAGCAAGTATCCCACAAACCAATCGATCGATATGATACAGAATATTAGATGATCCGATGGTTAAAGCATATATCGGTTGAAAGTCTGATGCTATTAAATCCAAATGATTAAATAATTAATGAAACATTTGCTACAATCGGCGACAACCAACATGTATATAATCCTTATAAGCCGATGCAACACTTAGATAACTTATCGGCTGAAACCCTAATGAAACAATGATTGACGCCTACTGACGTAAATAAATCTAACTTACAACCACAACCTCATAGGTCGAACCTAACCGATGCAGCATAAGGTTGATAATTGCCTAATAGATTTAAGCAAACCGATATGACACCGATTAAAGTGGTTATGTATTTAATTTAACCAAGACAGTAAAACTATAAAAGATAAATTTAACACATCAGATAAGATCGGCTAAACCTTTGATGTAACATTAGCATAAACCTATCAGCTTAACAAGACTTAGATTATCAACAACAATCTGGTAGGTCAGACCTAACTGATGCAACACGAGATTTTATATGATAATCTAATACTCCATAAGCCAATAAATCTGTCTAATGTGATGGATATAACAAATCTATCTAAAGCGACATTATGTTTAAAGAAACATCAACTTAATCAGAATATCGGACTTGACCGAGAAAGTCCTAACTAAGCCGATATAACTATAAACAATAATGGAACTAAATATAGAGATGATATATCAGATAGGCAACTCTTGTGTCAGCCCAATTAGAATATCGGACTTAACCGAGGAAGTCCTGGCCACGCCAGCGCAAGCGAAGATGACGGAACTCACTTCTTGCCGGAGGTCAAACTCAATCGATGCAGCCCATACTCGAAAATAAGAACTCGCCGAAATAAAACCTTGTGAGAGGGTGACGATGCACCGAAAATAGATGTATTGATCTGTAGAGATAAATTACAAGGATCTCGGGTGTACATATTTATACCTATAGGCCGATAAAAGTCCTAATTGAACACAATACAAACTTTCCTAAACATAAAAGAAAAAACATAAGTCCTGATCGAACACTAAACAAAACTTTTTAAAGACAAATCCTACCTAATTAATAAGTAAATTAAGCCGCCATGCCGTGGTCTTCACGATTCCTCCTTGAACTCGGTCTCTTCTGGATAAGCTTTTCATCGGCTGATTGTGTTATTTCCTTAACCGAATTCATAAAGAATCTTATCAAATTTTGGTGTTAACACATGCCCCTCAATTTTGAAGTATGAGAACTCATGCTTCAAAATTATCTTCTTTCTGGTCTTGATAACTCCAAAATTGATCATTCTTTTGCTTCGTGCAATCGGCTTTCATAAGCCGATACCTTCTGTACTAAATGAACCAGATAGTCAAACTCGTGACAAAAGAATATATCCTTAATAGGTGCTGACAATCCTTGAAATGCATGATCTGCTAACTGCTCATCACTTATACTCAAACTGTAACATCGGCTACGGATATTACGATATCTTTGAATATATTCCATAGCCGATTCTCCTTCTTGCTGCTCAACCGATATTAAGTCTAAAAGTTTCATCTCATCGATTCCAGCAAAAAAATATTCATGAAATTGCTTCTCAAGATCGGCCCACCCTCTAACAGAATTTGATGGTAACAATGAAAACCATGTAAATGTCGATCCAGTTAAAGACAATGAAAAAATCTTAACTTTCAGAGCTTCTTCAGCCGATGCCTTCCCACATTGAGCAAAAAGCCGACTTATGTGTTCCATTGTAGATATATCGTCTTGCCCTAAAAACTTAAAAAAATCTGAAACCTTGTATCAGTATGGCAATGGAACCCTATCAAACCATTCAGGATATGGTTGTCAATACACAAAAGTTTTTTCCTTGGGCTTAAGTCCAAACCGCTTCTCTACTAACTTTGTAATTCTATCGGCCCAACCATTGTTTTTCTGATGGCATTGTTCTTCTCCATACTGATATCTTTGAGGTTCTTCTGGCCGATATTGTTGATATGACTCTTCATGTTGATACTGATATGCTTGCCCCCTAAGTTGATATTGTTAATGTTCTCCATGCCGATACTGATGAAGTTCTTTTGGCCGATATGATTGCCCCTCGAGCCAAATTCCTTGCGTAATTGATTCATCAACTATTTTCTTAATCAAATTCTGCAATGTATTCATCAAAACTCCAGATTGATTGAACAAGGTACGATGAACTGCGTCATCAACTGTATCTTGAAGTATTTCAACCATCGGCTTGGGGTATTGAGTCTTCTGAATCGAACCCTGCTTTGTCATGACGAAAGATTGAAGACAACGCTTTTGAAAATCAGCCACAGATTGCTCCATATGTTGCTTCTGTTCATCCGTCAAATTCTCCATTGTGACCAGGATCTTGGCATCGACTTCCTCTTCAAACATGTTGGTATAAAATTTGTGTCCCACCGGGCGTGCCAAAAACGTGTTGACGCAAAATCTGTCCCGTCGGGTGTGCCCAAAGATATGTTGACGTAGATCCTGCATATAGCACACAAAGGCCTGAGAGATCTGCTTGGCTCCAGTGCAGGTCCTAAAATATTGATGAGATACGAGTGTGCCAGTTAGTTTGATCCTACAACTGACAAGATGAATAAATATGTTGATGACCAAAAAGCCGATCGGCCAATAAACCGATGTAAAAATATTAGCCGATGTCGATAGTGTTTTAAACAATCGGTTGTATGTTCGATATAGATTTGATACTTGAATAAATAATGATATAAAGACAATTGGCTAATGATGATGTAATAGGATAAAGAACCAATCGGCCGATATAAATGTGACAAAGTAGAAATCCAATGGACCATTTCAGCCGATATAATAAAGCAAGTATCCAACAAACCAATCAGCTGATATGATATAGAATATTAGATGATCTGATGGTTAAAGCATATATCGGTCGGAAGTCTGATGCTATTAAATCCAAATGATTAAGTGATCAATAAAACCTTTGCTTCAATCGGCTACAGCCAACTTATATATAATCCTTATAAGCCGATGCAAAACTTAGATAACTCATCGGCTGAAACTCTGATGAAACAATGATTGATGCCTACTAACTTAAATAAATCTAACTTACAACCACAACCTCATAGGTCGGACTTAACCGATGCACCATAAGGTTGATAATTGCCTGATAAATTTAAGCAAACCGATATGACACCAATCAAAATGGTCATATATTAAATTTAACTAAGACAATAAAACTATCAAAGAGAAATTCAACACATTAGATAAGATCGGTTAACCCTTAGATGAAACATTAGCATAAACCTATTGGCTCAAGACTTAGATTATCAATAACAATTTGGTAGGTCGGACCTAACCGATACAGCACGAGATTGTACATGATAATCTAATACTCCATGAGCCGATAAATCTGTCTAATGTGATGGAATAACAAATCTATCTAAAGCGATATTATGTTTAAAGAAACATCAACTTGATCAGAATATCGGACCTAACCGAGAAAGTCTTAACTAAGCCTATGTGATTATAAATAGTAATGGAACTAAAGATAGATATGATATACCAGATAGGCAACTCTTGCGTCGCCCGATTAGAATATCGGACTTAACCAAGGAAGTCCTAGCCCCGCCAGCGCAAACGAAGATGACAGAACTCACTTCTTGCCTATTGATGCAGCCCATGCTCGAAAATAAGAACTCGCCAAAATAAAACCTCGTGAGAGGGTGGCAATGCGCCAAAAATAGATGTATTGATCTGTGGAGATAAATTACAAGGACCCCAGGTGTACATATTTATACTCATAAGCCGATAAGAGTCCTAATTGAACACGATACAATTTTTTCTAAAGATAAAAGGAAAAAATATAAGTCCTAATCAGACACTAAACAAAACTTTCTAAAGACAAATCCAGACTAATAGATAAATTAAGCTGTCATGCCGTGGTCTTCACGATTTCTCCTTGAACTCGGTCTTTTCTGAATAAGCTTTCCATCGGTTGATTGTGTTATTTTCTTAACCAAATCCACAAAGAATCTTATCAAATTTTGGTGTTAACACGCCTCCGAGTGATCCGCGCCGTCTTCCATCTTTCTATTGGAGGCCTCCGCTCGAGCACGTCGTCATCGGAGGCCCGTGAACACGTAGTATGCGGGCTCTTCAGCCTCACCCTCAACAAGCACAACCGCATCCCCATCGACCATCTTGGGTGCCACCCCTCCTCAACTCCCCCGACCCACCCCACTCTTGCATGGCGCGACGCCGGGATGGTGCTATATCATCTATCCCTCGCCGCTGTCAGCAAGTCCAAAATCGCCCACTAAGGCTCTACTCGTCATCGCGTCGAGCACTACTGAGTGAATCCCCATCCAGAGGATGGCGCTCATGGTCGTCTGCAGTCAATGACAAGGAAGAGGTGGTTGTGTCGTGGCCTAGGGGAGAGGTGGAAAAGAGAGATGGGAAAAGAGGAGATTCGCTGACATGTGGGTCTCACTTGCTGACTCAACGAGTCAACCCGCCACGTCAAACAAAACAATTTTCAAAACCACTGACGGAGTCGATTTGCACTAGTATTACAAGATGAGGGATGTACTATACCCGGTTTTATGGTATAGGGAGACGATTCAATCAAGAGCCAGAGTTGAGGAAGACGAAATAGACTTATTCCAACAAACAAATGTAAGGGAATTAATTCGCGCTGGTACCTGATTTGGGGCAAAAACGGCCAAACCAAACAGCTCCTTATAGCATTTAGGGTGAGTTCTTCACCCTACTTTCCCAACTTACATCTATTTTTTTCCGCGCGCATGCTTTTCAAACTGTTAAACGGTGTGTTTTTTTTAAAAAGTTTTCATATGAAAGTTGCTTTAAAAAATCATATTAATCCATTTTAAGAAAAAATTTTAATAAATACTTAATTAATCATGTGCTAATGAGTCGCTCCATTTTCCGTGCAGAGGAAAATTCTTTTCAACTCCACCAAAAAAAACACACCCTTAGTCGTCGGAAACATCAAATTATCCTAACCGGAGGGAGTAGCTATGAATGCAAGATCAATCGTGTCTACAAACGATTTCGTTTTGCATCGACCTGGCACGATCTTGGAGCAGGCCGTAGTGGCAGTGACTGCTGGAAATGTAAATAAAGGAAGTAAATTAGGAGAAATGCCTTCCTTGCAACAAGAAGAAACTGTCAAACTCCCCTTATATATTAAGTTGAACAGATCAAACAAGTTTCTCAGGTAGTATGTGTCTACTTGCATGAAAGCATCTAATGTTACAGTTTATTATACATCAGAAGCTCAAACCTGCATTTCTCATCTATTGGCACTCAAATACAACAACACGAAATGCATGGTAATAGGATGTAACCGCCAAAAAGAACACATATATAGCACATACACATAATCTACAAAATGAAACCATTCCCATGACTCAACCTTGTATAAACATCTGTATGAAGCAGAGCGGCTCAAAGGGGAGGTCGCTTTTCGCACCTGTTGTCCATCCAAGTCGGAATTTTTTTTTCAAACCTTTTTCCCTGCATCTTATGAACTGACTGAATAAGACTGGTATTTGCTCCAGAAATTTGTGAGCCTAGCTAGCTTCGTTGCACTGTTTGTTGAAGTGTTGGCCATGCAGCCTCCTCGTCATTACTGTATCCATTTATGAGAAAATCAGCGCAGTTCCTCCGGCATCCTCGACTGTAAGGATTTCTGAAGCGTCCGTCAGGCCCGCGAAGATATGCATAGCGTGACTGGTTTGCTGCTTCATTAGTTGTGAGATTGCGTGCTATCTGAAATGAAACGTTCCATGTAAATGGGTCAAGCATTTTTTTTTTTTTTTGAAAAGCATGTTCATTCAGTCAGATGAAATATACAGTTTAACTCTGCTTCCATTTTGCTCTTCCTAGAACATTCGCCATAGGGGAGTAATACAAATATAGAATACTTGAACTCATATGATATATGCAGTCAGATGCAAAAATAGTAGAGATGCGCTATATACTACTGTACAGAGACTTCAAGCAACAAAATAAAAATATTACGCTACTTTGCAATTAGTACTGTCTAAAATGTCCAGATGATAACAAAAATAAGAAAGCATACAAACAAGTTAAATCTCTCATTCATATCAATACTTATTCGAAACATGCAAACATGGTGCATGGAATGAATCACCTTAACAAATCACCCTATTGTATTTGGCCTAAACAACCACTCCATGGGACAATTTTTACCTGTGTTGCTTGTGCTCCTGTCAGAATAAGCGCTCCAGTCAGTAAAAAGACATCCATGAACATGAAAAGTACAGCACCAGGATGGTTTGACAGCATGAAGTTAATCCATGACTCAGAAGATGAAAGTATAATTGGCTCTGTCCAAAGTCCTGTCATTAAATGTCCTTAACTCGTGAGTTTACCCTTTAATGAATGATATAAGAGTTTTATTTACTGGATCTCCTTACTGTGGAACCCAATCGCAGCACCCAGAAATGCTGTAGTTGTTCCCATACAAAGGAATACAAAAAAGTCCCACTTATTTCTCTGCAAGCAAAGCGTATGCAGTTATAGGGAAACCCAGCAAATCTGTTTTCAGGATATAATTGAACATGAGATATTTATATCCATCATTTTTTAAGACCAAAACGGGACAATTTAGATATATTCCCAATGTTTCAAAGCACTGAATAGAACGTACATATATATATAGGTATAATAAATTGTTCTGATTTCTTAATCATTTCAAGAATCTAGGATTATCAATAAGCAGCATGTTCTTCCAGGAAGAAAAAAAAAAATTTTCCCTCCTATTTAGTCGGTGGATGGAATATGCAGAGGAAATTACTACAATGCTCCAGTTGATGAATAGAACTTTTGATAGTAGTATGGCAAGAATAAAAGGTATGGCTACACAATCCCATCCGAAACTTAAGCTGTAACAAATCACTGGAAGACATTATACACATTTGCTACAGTGGAATATGTTTCTTGTTTGTTAGCAGGATATGGTAGGCTATGGTTATGTGACTTCTATGAAGCAATCGCTAGTTGGTACTACAGCTGCAACAGCACGAAAGAGAACTTTCTTCCAATGGAAGACACACTATATCGAAAACTTCAGGTAGAAGTCTAAAATTGCTCCCATCTTACCTTTCCAACACAATTTGATATCCAAGGACAGTGATGGTCAAACTGCTCAACACAGTGCTTACAAGTTGGACAATGTTTGGAGCGCACAGGGCGAATTATCTGGTAAGTAAAGTCACCAAAAGAAAAAAGATGTAATTGGTATTTCTGACATAAGAATAGAAAAAAAAATAAAAACCATATGCAGATATATGGTCATTTCAGTATGAAGAAATACACACACAATATGAAAGGAAAAAAGGAATTTGGAATTAAAAAGATTAAAAAAATAGGTTCTTACAATACCTTGCATGTGGGGCATAATTGAGACCAATTGCCTGTCCAAGCAGAAGAATTAAGGTCAATCTCCATAAGTGGTTCCTGTACAGACAATAGTAACAATCAACTTTATGATAACATGAAAATCCTAATTATATGATATTACTGCTGGAGTCCAAAGTTCTCATTACATATGATCGCAAGAACAGCAACAAATTCAATCCAGATAACATTTAGGTTCCTGAAGTTACATTTTTTAACTCTTTGTTTGAATAGAATTTCCAGTGACAAGATGCTATACAAATGATGATGAGGGGCATTTTGTTGAAGTATATGTGGATGGAAAATTGTTTGAACAATACTTGTAAGACGTTTTACCTTTGGATCAAGTCGCTTGGTATTGGCTTGGATGTAGCCTGGATTTTTTCTATCCAAAGACCATAAGAACACAACTTTAACCTCAATCAGGGTGTAGGCACAGAAAATATGCTTACAGAAAAATAAATTAACATCTACAAAATTAGGAAATGTAACTAAAAACTAAAAATGGAGAGTACCACACCGATAAACATAATATTAAATAAGTTTATCATCCTCATCATCATGCACTCACATGACCTACCTGCTTACTCTGTAGAACATCACCAATGAAGCAAAGGCAAGAGAAATAGCACCCCATGACCAAAGACCAACAGCGGCAGTTATTCTTGAAAAATTAGGTGCTGGAAAGTTTTTACAATCGAAACAGTTATTAATGAACAAATGCTATACAAGTTCAAGGTGGAATATAAATAATGAAAATCACGAGCAATGCTTACCAAAAATAATTGAGTTCAGAAAAAGGGTGATAAGGACAACAAGAAAGCAAAACAGGATAGGAGCATATCCAATCTTCCGTGATCTCCCTGAGCAATACTTGTCTTCAAATGTTACTTTTGTAGCATTGGACTACAAGAGAAATGACCGTATTAGAACTTAATGACCAGCAACTGAACAAATATTGTGGAAATCCACACCATTTACAACAGCGCACACCTAAATAGCTGCAGTAGTGTATGCAGACTCAATGGTAGCCCGTATGAGTTCGTGCTCAAACATGCAGCGAAAATTTTCAGGAAAAGAAGGATATAGGAACCTAAATTAATCTTATAGTTAAAGCTGGAGGAACCTACAAGGATATAGGAAAGATGCCGATGGCCTTTGTCGTTTGCAAGTTCCACAGGAGTAAACCCACTGTTATCCTTTAATGTGAGTTCCTCCTTGGTACCAGCATGTACAAGAACAGTGCACACCTCATAATTTCCTCTTATTGCTGCCCAGTGTAGTGGAGTACAACCTACATGACATCACAACATAAGGTTAATAAAAATGTGACTTTTAAGAGCTTCCTCAAATAAAAATTACTAACATGTAGCAACTACTGACATATATAATTTGGCTATTACTAGAAAAAAGATCAACATTTCCCATGCTCTAAACAAGAAGGAACATGACCAGTGAAACGAAGAAAACCATGCAAATGTTTTAGAAAAAATACGTAACAAGAGACTGATTTTTCAACTAGAACACATGCTAAACAGAATTTAGGATCCATAGTTTTCAGTGACAAGAAAGACAAAATTTAGGTTCCACATTTCCAGCTGTCCATAGCTTTCAGCAAAAATTGAACACATGCTAAACAGAATTTAGGATCCATAGTTTTCAGTGACAAGAAAGATAAAATTTAGGTTCCACATTTCCAGCTGTCCATAGCTTTCAGCAAAAATAAAACTATTCATTCTCTAACTATATGGCTTCATTAAACTGAGAACAAATTACACAGGATAGAAAATATACATATACATGAATAAAATAGATAGATGATGAGGAACACTAGTCAATATATTTTGCTTTTAGCACGGAGATAACACATGTAACTAATACCACATAAAAGAAGAAAATTGTCATGTGAATGGTACCATTTTTGTCTTGCCTTACTTGATTAGCATCCATAAACAGCAGTAACCTAATTGTATCTGCATTTCCTTTGTAGGCAGCCCTGAATATGTTAGAATATACAGTTACACAACCAGATAAGATAGCTGAAAGCATACACAAAAGTATATATTATGAATGTCTTGAAAACAGAAATCAAGCTAACAATATTACAATAAATTAATTAACTCTTCAGGACTGACATGGGCATTCAAACTTTATGTAAACAGTTTTGTACTATAATTCTGGAAATATTACAATAGCCGATGCATTTTTTGTCCAACAAAAATAGATTAAAACTCAGAAGAGAACAGACAAATGATTTGTTGTGAAGTGCATATTACATAACAAGTAAATTGGTAACAGATTATTCACATTTTGGGGCTTGCTAGTTCTTCAGTATGAGGGACAGGAGCAGAGCAAGATTAGGAACTCATGATGGCTGTTAAATTTAACTGATGATCATGCAAGCTAGCCAACAAATCATTAAGAATGAAACAGCACCAAATGATACAGATGTATCATTGATTCTTCTACAGTTCTACTGCTCGAAGACAATATTTGCTATATGAATGATTTGCTTGCATGAACAGTTTGAGACAAAATTTCAACCAGGACCTATACATTTCAAATCAACCATTGTCTTGTATGTTCTTCATGGAGAAGGCTTGTGAAACTAGGAGAAAACATGCATCTAAAAGGTAAAGAGTATCATCATAATCAAGTACCAGTGCAATGGACTCCTCCCATCATTGTCCAAAGACTCAAAGTCTGCACCGTACTTTGAGATAATGTGGTGCAAGAATGCTGTTTGTCCATACTGAGCTGCAACATGAACTGCCTGACATAATGATTGAAAAAAAGAAATGCAAACCATAAGATTTCACTCACACTACAAAAGCTAAAAATACAGATAGACGGGGTTATATTCTCTCCAGCGGAGCGACTCCATAGAAGTTGAAAAGCTAATAACAAGACAAGCTATCCAGAAAAATAAGCATGATCCAAGAAGTTTCCTCTTGTACTCCTGTTAGCTGATAGTATTTTTTTTACAAACAGCTTTTCCGATGAATTAGATTTGCACAGCAGCATGGCAAAAGAATTGATATATTTTGGAACTCGATGCAGGTGATTTTTCATTAGAGCAAACAAAATGCCGTACAGCAAATTCTATGGTAGTTCCTTGAGCAATAACTTCAATCTTGATTAACCAGCAATCCATGTATTTTATCAAAACTAAAAGACCATGATTGATTTAGTAAATCGCTGATCTCATTTCTATTTGCATAATGTAGCACTTATTAACAAGAGGTTAGCTCATGCCTATCTGTTTCCGAATAATCTAAAGTCTAAAGCATGGAAACATCCTACATTCTAATCGCCCAACTAATCATCTAAGAGCACCCTAGAGTCTTCAGAGCAACAAAACAACTGCATTACCCGGTAGCCATTCACATCGGCCGCCTCGACCCTCGCGCCATTCTCCAGCAGCACATCCGCCGCAGCAATGGCTCCACGCACCGCCGCCCAGTGCAGCGCCGTCTGCTGTGCGTTGTCCCCCACATTTACTTCGCCTCCGTGCTGCTCATACCAAACCAATCAACCAAAAAGGGGAACAGAGCAACGTCCCAAATCTGAGGACAGCGAGGAGAGAACAGTAGAGCAGCTGGACCTCGATGATGTAGAGCGCGACGTGGGGGTAGTTGTTGAGCGCGGCCCACTGGAGCGCGTGGTAGCCGTTGCCGTCGGGCGCGGCGAGCGATGCCGCGCCGCCGCCGTCCCGCTCCACGAACCCGCGCAGCCGCTCCAGGTCCCCGTACGCCGCGGCGGAGTACACGTCCACCACGGGGTCCGCCTCCCCGCCGTTCGCCCGCGCCTCCCTCCCCTCCACCCCCTGCTTCGCCCCTCCGCCGCCGCCGTCGCCGACCACCTCGATCTCCGCCATCGCGCCCGCGGACGGAGAAGCTGAGGCGAGCTAGGTTTTCCTCCCCTTTTCCTTTCTCTCTTTTTTTTTTTGCGCGCGCGAGGGGGAGGAGCTGAGGTTGGCTAGGTCAAGATTGCTTCGAGGCGAAGGCGAGGTGGTGGCGGCGGCGGCGGTGACCACCGACAAGTCTCCGAAGGGGGGAGGCAGCCGCCGCCGGCCGGTGGGGGGGTAGTTGGGGAAAGAGATGTGGTGGCGGGTGGGGGTGTGGGGGAGATGCTCGGCGGCGGTGAGCCGTCCGATCCGTCCGGTGGTCGATCGAACGGCTGTCATTCCGTTGCGCTGCAGACGATCTATCAAATGTATCCAAACCAATGACTAAATTTTGGTTAGTTATGTTATTTGCTTTTAGAAATTGTTATATTGGTGGTTTTGATTTGCCAAACTTCTGTATACGTATAAAGGACATGAGATGGCGTGGTCTTTTGACGTCACACAGTAGTTGATCACACTTGTGACACATTTTCGCTAAAAAATAAGTTTATTACGTGTTCATAAGAGTAGCAAAGTTTACCATAAAGCTAAGGCTACAGTGTTTTTTTCACGCGCACGCTTTTCAAACTATTAAACGGTTTATTTTTTTGTAAAAAGTTTCTATACAAAAGTTGCTTAAAAAATCAAATTAATCCATTTTTGAAAACAAATTTAGCTAATACTTAATTAATCACGCGCTAATGGACCGTTCCGTTTGCCGTGCACAGATAGTGTTTTGGGAAAGCAGTGCCGAACTCAGCCTAAGTGTGTCATGTAACCAAATGATATATAATCTAAAGATTAACAAACACCCACATATCTAGCAGCAAAAATGACCGAGGCTTATAGCTCGCCCAATAGATCGACCCACCACCTACCAATATTTCTCCTTACATGTTGACTTGAACCAAGCTAAAAAAATAGTGGAGATTGTTAAGGTTTAATGACGAACTGCTCAAAACCTAAAGTAAAAATTGAAGAAGATGAATAAGCTTATTAATGCACCACCATTTCTTCTAAGATTTGCACTGTTGATGTATTGTTAATAGGCTTTCACAATTGATTTGTTAATCGCCGATATTTTTATTTCAACCACCAAATGTTAGATAGAACGATATATGTGTTTTGGTATATATTATACTTGATATAACCTATAGAATATAATAAATGACTTTTGTGGAAATAGTAGCTGAACCGAACAAAGGAGTGTTGAGTACACTAAATATTGTGCCATTGCCTTCTAATATTTTGCTCATCTACGTGGATATTTATAAGACATAATATACAAGATATATATATTTATACAAGACATAGTATACGAGATATGTATATTTATATAAGACATAGTATACGAGATATGCATATTTATCTCAGTATGTACATGTTAACTTGCGCATATCAATGTTTACTTTTTTTCAGGGAGGCATATTAATGTTTACTGCAAATAGGCATGCATACAATATTTACTGCAAACAAGTCGTACACATAAAATTAACCAAAACACATATGTATGTTAACTTTGAACTTTGGAGATTCAAGTTATGTGAGAGTGATCAATAAAGTGGGATCTGAGGCCGAAATAAGTTGGCGAAGGAGATAATGTAAATTATATGTGACGACAAATGATGAAATACTAATGTTTGGAGTGATAAATTCGTTGACAACCGTGTAGAGACAACCGTTATAAAAGAAGACCAAAGACCAACCTTTGAAGGACATGCACATATATTCAACTTTAGATGTTAAATCTTCAAAATAGGACCTACATATCAGGCTGTACTTCCGATCCATAGTTGATATGATGTAGAATTTTTCAAAAATAAAACTGATCAGCGTTGTCATGAGATTAACCTTATACATGAACACTTATGAAAGGTTACGTCTGTAAAAAATTACTATACTTTTTAATGTACTATAAACAAATGGCGACAATGTTATTTGGGCTATATTCTTGTTTTTTACACAAGACTATATAAAGCAAATTCTATATACATGTTCAGGATTAGTGTTGAATTTGAGTTTAGGTCCGGTGAAATGGTGGAATTTGTAATGTGGGGTTTGAAAACAACCGAAAGAAAGAGGTTCGCAAAATAGTGCATGTGGTAACAAAATGGTCAAATAGGCAACATTTTAATTGATTAGGACAAATTAAAAAAAAAGGAGAAGACCAACCTTTGAAGTCATGTATCGATGGGCTCAAACTTTATAATTGATGATTTGATATGACATTTGTGTTAAAAACAATAACAACAATAATTTGATACGATAGACCACCGTGGATTTATTGGTCAATCTCCTAAACAAACGCCCTGTTTTTTTTATATATTTTAAGAACTGAAGATACCGGGTTTCAAAAAAAGGAATTGAAGATATCATTTTTATGGAACACACTAGTTGCAGTTACTTTTGTATGAGCTCTAAAATTTCTTTGGATCTGTCACTGATAAAGACATAGATTTTTTTTATTAAAGAAATGAATCAAAGCATTGGCATGAAACTGACCATGCATGCAAGCAAGTTTCCCACCCAAGCAAACGTGCAACCCGGCGTGACGCAAGCACCCCGGCCGCTCGACGGCGACGTCTAGCTACGACCACGACCTCTCCCTCCAATAATCCTCGCCCGCGCGGCCGCACGCCACGGCCTCGCCGCGCCGCGCGCGCACACCACACGCCACGCCTCGCTCTGTGGCCGTCACATTTCACGCCGCGCGCGCGCACACGTCGCCACGCCACGCGATCTCTCCGTCCATATAATTAAACACCTTCTTCCAGTCTTCCACACATTGCCATTCCATCGAGCACTTTAGTGACAGCTTGAGAGGTAGCGTCATGGAGGCCGAGAACCCGGAGGTGGCGGCGCTGGTGGAGAAGATGGCGGGGCTGCACGCCGCCATCTCCAAGCTGCCGTCGCTGGACCCGTCCCCGGCCGTCGACGCGCTGTTCACCGAGCTTGTCGCTGCGTGCGTGCCGCCGAGCCTCGCCGACGTGAGGCTCGGGCCGGCGGCACGGCGGGTTCGTTAGGAGCTCATCCGCCTCTGCTCCGACGCCGAGGGCCGGCTCGAGGCGCACTTCGCGGACGCGCTCGACTACCTCCACCGCTTCCCGTACTACGGCAACTACGTCAGCCTGAGCAGGCTGGAGCACGAGCTGCTTGCGCGCTACGCGGTGGCGCCGGCGCCGGCGCGCGTCGCGTTCGTCGGGTCGGGCCCGCTGCCGTTCAGCTCGCTGGTGCTTTGCTGTTGTTAATTAATCTTTTTTATTTATCGGAGAAATACACAGTCAAAATGTGTATACAGATGGGCTGATTGGGCCGGAGGCCGGCTGATTCCGGGCCTTACGGCCCATTCAAACGAGCCTTTCATCTGCTTCCCCGCTATCTCCAACAACTCCACCTCTCCCCATCTTCTCGCCACCGCCGACGCCGCGGCGGCTCGCCTCCTCTCCTCCCCTCGCCGCCGCCGCTGCAGAGGCTTGGCTCATCGCGGCGCGAGTGCCTGATGGCCGCGGCCTCCATCCCCGCAAGCTCCCAGCCCTTCAAGGTTCGCCTCCGGCAGCAGCTCCGCCGATTAACCTTTTCTTGTTTGAAGAGTCGAGTCTAATTTAATCTGTTCGTCTTGGCGATGGTGCTGGTGATTGCTACTCGCTGGGGCTCGTCGCAGCTGATACTGGGTTCATCGTCGGTGGCCAGGAAGCACATCCTCACCGAGATGGGGCTCGACTTCGAAGTCATGGTGGGTTGCGGCGCTTTTCTCCCGTTCTGCATTTTTTCCCCTTTTGGGGGGGGGGGGGGGGGGGNTCGAGAATGTTCTCTTGGGGATGAACTGATTTTGTGGTTTCAGACTGCAGATATCGACGAGAAGAGCATCAGGAGGGAGAACCCTGACGAGCTAGTGACGGTTCTTGCGGAGGCCAAGGTGCGGCCTTTTCTTTTTTTTTCCCCCATTTCTTTGGATGTTTTTACAGCTTCAGCATTGGCGTTCCACTCCCACCGGTTTTATGCTACAGTAGCAAATGCATTGCCGATTCCTAGTGCCATGTATTACTATTACCTTGTGCAAAATTAGATGATATTTGTGGTGATAATTGGTCTGTACCAAGTGCTTGAATTTGTGAGAAGTGAAACCTTGGCGCTTCAATGGGACATTTGGATCGGCCTGTACCGAGTTTTTTTCATTACTCATTAGCTGAGGTATCCTCAGCAACCAAGTTTATATATAATACAAGATGGCATAGAGACTAGCACTGGTTCAGAATCTGCCAGGCACAAGGACCCCAGCTCAGCGAGTCTATGAGCTACTCTATTTCCTTCTTTTGGCTTAAAACTAACTGAGTTGGTTTTGGTTTAGTCATGGACTTGAATTGTAACTCTAAATGAAAGAATGAAAGGCACTGGTTTATTCCTGGTTGAGTCTTAGTGATACATTGCTGCTGAATTGGTCATAGAAGAAAGAGCATACCATGACTTCGAATTGATCTCCTGCATTGTGATGCTGTTTCTGTGTTAGTCAATTTTTCCCCCCTGTAACAGAAACTGATCACTTTGAACATCTTTCAGGCTGATGCTATCATGTCCAGATTGAATTTTTCTGATTACCAGAAAGAAGGCGACAGGCCAACACTCCTGATCACTTCTGACATAGTATGCCTTGATTTCCTTTGCTCTGCTATTTTATGTGGAACTTGGGTGTTGTATTCATCACAAAACAATATGTTTGAAATACAACTACGCGCCAATTTTGGTTCTCCTTTGATGCTTTTTTTCGTAGCTAGGAGTTCCATGGAATGCACTTCTATTTAAGTATGGCTATTTTGGTGCCACTTTGTTGTTATTACACATTTGTGTAGATAGGCTTTTTGATATCACCAAATCCAATTGTCATACAGATACATTAGTCGATTGTAATTAGTCCTGAGAAAATTAAAATTTGAATTTGTAGATATTGAGATGTGCATTGTCACTGCTGAATCGATCAATACTTCCTTGCATTTAATAGTGATGCCCTGAGAAAATCATAAGTTTGGAATGATGCATAGCGCAAGTTATTCCTGTTTCAACATTTTGTTGGGCATGTTCTCTTTGTGGCTGGAGTTCATGGGCATGTAGTTCAACATATCTGCTTTATTTTCTAGAATGTTGTCATTCGCATTATTGTCATACTGAACTGTAGTTGACCTTGAGGTGGTCGTCCATGAAGGGATTATCAGAGAAAAGCCAGCCACTAAGGAAGAAGCACGCCAATTCCTGAAAGGTCTGTCCACATGCTCAGGCAACATGCATCTCATTGTCCAATGTTTTAATGTATTATTTATTACTTGAACTGTAACTTTCTGCAGGTTATTCTGGCAGCCATGTCTCAACTGTGGGGTCTGTAGTCGTAACTAATCTGACAACTGGGAAGAGGCTTGGAAGTCTAGACAAAGCTGAGGTAATTTACTTTTGTAGTTACAGCACTTATTTGATGTTCAAGTAAGATTTTGCAATGCGGGTGATCCCATTGATATGTGCGACCAAATGCCATTGATCAACATCTTTGACAGAATATGATTCATCCAAGCTCTGTAAATGTGTAAGAAGCAAAGGATATTTTTACCATCCAATGACTAATGACGATTGTAGTTTTCAGACTTGTTTGTGTGCCAAACTTTGTTGTGTGCATCTAGCTAGATAAAGCTACTATGGTTCTTGGTCATCTTTCTGTTATATTTAACAATAAAAAGCTTGTCTTTTTTTAGTTTCTTAGCGTTTGTGTTCAGGAGGAACTATTAAAAGATGAGGTCATTCAAATTCTATTATTGCAAAGCAACAATTTAGTTTGTTCTCTGATGATAGTATTTGGGAAAATCCAGTAGATAATATTTGATTTCTGCCAGTCAAAAAGCAACTGGATTTTGTATGTATATCATGGAAAATTCAGTGAAGGTTGCCTTTTGTCGTCATTTTGCAGGTATACTTCCATGATATACCAGATGAGGTCATTGAAAACCTGGTTGGTCTCGTTTATTCCACTCTATGTAATTTATTATTTGATTATTTGCCAAATCTAACATTTATAGTTGTAGGCTTGTAGCAACAGCACCAGTTAATTACTACACTATCATCATAGGATCCAAGCTCTAAAGAATTGCAAATGTTTTTATGTCGCTGACCTGCTCTCTCTACCCCTTTGACTGTCAACAGATCGATGAGGGGGTAGTATTTAGGGTCGCAGGTGGCTTGTTGCTTGAACATCCATTGACATTACCATTTGTTGAAGCAGTGGTTAGTGTGTACCTCACCTTATTTTTCACAAGTCTTGTATATACATGACATTTTAAACTAATGCAAGCTTGGTCTCCTTTTCATGAAGGTTGGCTCTAGTGACAGTGTAATGGGGATCTCGAAGGATCTTGCAAACAAATTAATTCAGGATGCATTGTCCGCTTAGCCTAGTAATATTTGGTTCTCTGATCATTTATCACATACTACTCTCAAGGAGATACTAATCAGTGAAAATATGTCAGGGATATGGTGGTATAGTGGTATCTCATAGTCATTTTTGTAGTTCAAAAGCTTTCGAAGGATTTCAGAACCTGACACACGAAGATGCATGGCGACAACACTCCTGTCCGTCTATCTACTGTTTTGATGAGATTTTATCACTGTACTACTTATACCTTTATTACTGAATACTGTCATTGTGAAGCGTTCAATCAATATCTGCATGTGGAACGAGAATGTTGCAAAAGAATTCGCAAATCGGAAAGATCTGTGTCCTGGTTGCATTGTGTGAATCGAACTGTTTGTAGTGAACACTTAAGCAAAGATTGTCTGTTGTGCTTGAGTTTCTATCATGTATTCTTGTGTTGCTTTACTAGGAAGCTCCTACAAAATTGCTACCAAGTCTGATCTATTGTACGATCTGAATGTGACAATACATGAATTAGTCTCCATGGTCAAGCTTATATTTTGTAATGCAAATTATTAAGGCTTTGTTTGGAACATGGAAATTCTCCAGCTTCTAAAATTCTGCAAATTCCACGTGACAAACCTACCAGAGCGAAAATAGTGGGCCCGGCCCAACTTCATATGGGCCCGCATGAAGATGACACTACCGTTCTGGATCGGCGCCGTGGTGGAAGACGAAGGAGAAATGGTGCCAAACAAAACGGCCACCTCTGGCAGCGGTGGCGGGTTGAGGCGGCCATGGAGGGGTGGGGGTAGGCAGGGGCAAAGAGGTCATCGACGCTGACGAGGATCTCGTTGCTCCCGCCCACCTCACCGTAGCTATCGATGGGGATAGAGAGCGAGAGATGAGAGAGGGGGTAGATGAGGAAGTCAATGACACGTGGGCCCTATGTCACGTAGGCGTCACGTTAGTCGAAATCAGCCTCCATACTATCATAGAATTTCTTTTGAAGCTGTATGTTTAAGTTGAGGGCCAAGATTCTTTAGTATTACGATTTATGATGGAATTTAGGGGAAAGAGAAAAAGAAAATTGGGCAGACCATGTTTTACAGTCCCGGATCTCAGGGCCGTTGGCCCGACATGAAAGAATGAGGCACGTAAAGTGGACTTATTCCTTGGGTGAAAATTCCTTTCTGGCCCAACGTAATTTGAGCCCACATGTGGGTGAAAATCCCGTTCCAGCCAACTTGATTTGGGCCCGCAAAGTGGTGACAAGCCCGTTCTCGGCCCAAATTGATTTGGGCCCCACACGTCGGTGACGATCTCGTTTCTTCTTCTTCCTCTTCTCGGCAGCCTCCGCCGTGACGCGCGCACGGCGAAGCGGAGGCAGCCGCCGCCGGCGACCAGCTCGCCTCGCTCTCACTCCTCCGGCCATCTTTTCAGCTCTTCCCCTCCCCCGAAGCCCTGCCCGCGCGAGCCACCAAATGCGGCCGGCGGAGGAGGCGGCGAGGGCGGCGGAGCTGGCCGGCCCGCTTGGCGAGCTCCTCCCGCCGGTGGACTTCTGCTGCGCGTACGGCTCCACGCTCCTGCACGCCCGCCCCGACGCGTCCTCCATGGTCGACTACATCCTCGGCGTCCCCGACCCGCTCCAGTGGCACTCCGAGGTAGGTGACGTGGTGACCCCTACTCTACTCTTCCAGATTACTCCATCCAATTGGTCCCCTTCTTGGTTTGATGCGATCCTGGATGGTTTCTTGGTTGATTGATTTGTGCAGAATTTGGAGAGGAATCCCGCGCACTACTCCGGCTGGATGGCTCGCCTCGGCCCCGGCGCTGTACGCTCTCATTCCCCACCTTCAGATTGGTTGCTCCCCTAATTGTTTTGTGTGATTGATTGGTTCTTGGTTGTGGAAGTTCAGATTACTCGGCTTGCGGATAACATCGGCGTTGGTGTGTACTTCAATCCATTTGTTGAGTGGAGGGATAAGGTACCAATTGCAATGAAGCTGAAGCCTACTGCATCTATGAAGTAAAGGCTGGAATGAATTCCATCATCTAAAAGAAAAAATAAAGCCTACTGCATAAGTAAAGGCCGGAATGAATTTCATCATCTAAAAGAAAAAATAAAGCCTACTGCATTTTGTGCCGGGTGCTTTGAGTGTGTTGTGGTCTACATATGTGTCTCCCTATGTGTGCATTGAGTTCTGCTTGACACAATTGTAGTTATGTGGATGCAGAGGATAAAGTACGGCGTGGTGAGAATGAAGGACCTGGCCATGGATGTCTTGACCTGGGACCGGTTCTACCTCAGCGGCCGGCTACAGAAACCTGTATGTATGTCCTCTTGTTGATATCTATGGGAAGGAAGATGTGAGCACTGATAATCTTGTTTTGCCACTGTAGTGGTTCCAGATCCAGGGTGTATCACCATTTATGTTTAGTTCAACCCCTGTTAAATTTTAGTGCATGTATATGCCTGGTAGTGCAGATTTGACATCACTGCTGGTATTTTTGTCTTTTGTATTCATGTAGGTTCACGTTCTTGTTGATAATTGGGATATAAGGAAGATTAACACAATTAATCTGAAAATGGCAACATCAGCTTCTCTACTCCTTTTGCCAGCAGAATTCACTGAGGTTTAGTATCACTGTATCAGCAATGTTGTTACAACCATGATATGGTTCTATGCTTGTTTTCACCTTCCCTTTTTATTCTTTTTGTGCAGTATGACATGTACGCCCAAATTTGCAGCCTATCATACATGGGTGATTTAAGAATGCTCTTTGCCGAAGACAAAAACAAGGTAATTTGATAAGGATGTATATTACGTTGTTATTCTTAAATATTTTCCTGTAATTTATTTCAGCTCAATTAACATCAGAAATAACATTCCTTCCTCACAACAGTGACGCTGTCAATATGGCATTTCTTAAAGCCAACTCTACTATACACCTTGAAAAACAAAATGGCGTGTTTTTTTTTTAAAAAAAAGTGGACCACAGAAGAACCAAATACTACATGGGATGCATGGTACACAGTAGGTAACTCTTGTAATCCATTCTAAGTGTGGTGCATGTGATATGTCTAGTATGTCATCCTGCACATACATGCACCTATGGCATATAAAAAAGATGTACAATTTGGTTGTATTGAGCACATTAGTGAGTTACTGCTGTTTGCTGGGTTTCTTGGGAAGGACTGACAAGCAAATTGACTGTCTTTCTGTTGGAAGATTATTTATAGTGTCTATTGCTGTTGTTAGTCTGCTGTATGGTTGAAAGATCAATATATGGTTGTTATTCTTCATGCTTGTTTTTTTCCCATGACAATGGAACTTATGAATTGGTGCCAATTATACTCTGCTGTGAATCAGGTCAAGAAAATTGTTGAGGGTAGTTTCCCGTCATTTCAATCGATGTACAGACCCCTGATACAAGAGTACATTGCTGAAGGACTACTGAAGACATCATCTTATGGACAACAAAAGGCTTTCCATCAGGTCTGTATTTCCTTTTGCTCATACATACAGTTTGTTGAAACAGTGTTAAGTGTTTAGCCTCTCACTGAGATGCTTTCTTGCTATCACAATGCATCGTTGGTGGCCCACCAAGATGTTTAAACTTTTCTCGTAATGTTTGTCATATTGGTGTGTTCTCGCCAATGTGGTATATTTATCTCCTTTGAAAATTATAAGATATTTTATTGGTACTCTATGAAAGTCTTTTTTTGGAATTTCATAAACTAAAACTGATAGAGTTTTATATTTGCAGGATTGTGGTGCGTCTGCAACAAACGAACTGTTCTCTTATCTCCCATGGACAATCCAAAGGCGAATGCAAGGAAGATTTGCATCGAATTGCAAAGGTACTATCGTCACTTGCGTCGAGATTAGTACCGTCGAATCTGTAACACATAATGATAAATTGTTTGATTTCCAGAAATGCCAACTCGTACCGTAGTTTCTTCAAAAGATGTAGCAGCAACCTGTGTCCGGAAGGCTCTGAGGCACCGGGTAATGGTCTCAAGTGAACGACAAGCAGTGTCAGGACTGCTGGCCTCAGGTGGCGCTGTTGCTGCTAGATATCTGGGGAAGAAGATATCCAAAGCCTGGAAATCAAGAATAATTTAAGTTGTTGCTTTGTATACACCTAATGCTTTATATACACCTTTGTTAGTTACGGATTTAGGGTAGGTTTTGCTCTTAGCTCAACAGGATACATAGTCTTGAGAGTAAAGTTCATGACTTTGTAGCAAGGTTGGAGCTTGGTCATTGTCAGCATCTTGTGCTAAGTCACAAATTTTGTAGGATCACTCAGCGTAACGACACAGATGACCAGGCATGGCATACACAGTATGATGACAAAATTTTCTTCCATCTTCTTTGTCATCCAAAAATTGTCATGAAATTAAAGACTCCATCCATAGCAAATTAGCATTAGTCGGAGCCCAAATTTTGTGTTTACATATAATTGAGGTGTGATTACAATTCATCAGCATCAGGATCCAATGTTCTAAGTTTTAACTGTACAGTTTGATTGATATAGCTAAAACTATACTCTAGAAATGCTTAAGCATCGATGGGCTCTTTCCTGTCCTGTTCGGCCGACTTGTCCGACTTGAACATTACTTAAGAGTTAAGAGGTCTGTAACATCAGAAGAGAAAGCTCAGCTAGTGTTCTGGAGCATACGTCTGAATCTGCTCATGATCTTATGCCTAAGATCATTAATTTGCAGTAAAAACCCTGCTAATTCTGAAAAAAAAGGATACAAAGGAATTTTCAGGATCATCATGTGAGTATAACCATTTTTCACGTCAATTAGCAGATCAGCATACAGTATACAAACTGGATAGATAAAAAGGGCTGTAGGGTGGCACCATTGTAAATTACCGATAAGTATTCTCAGACGAAGATAGCTAATGTTTATTTTGACTTGCAAGAACGTACGCTTGATTGAGCCTAAATGCAATAGAACAGCTCAGGATATTGGAGATATCAGAATCAGACTTAGATTGGACTTGAAGCTAAGATATAAGGTTAAAACTATTTTCGATAAACGAAGTTAACTGAAACACACCTGACTGCAATTTGGGCTGTTCTTCAAGGCCGTACAAAGCGCATTTTGCATAGGTAAGAAGTCGCACATGACGTGGTGCACCTAGATTCCCTAAAATTGACCTCAGTAGTCCACTGAAGTAAATACCACAAGTAATGTGTAAGCAGCAAAAATGATTAAAACGAAAGCAATGATAACATGATTATGCACTCTAACAAAATATTGCTTACTCTGTTCGAAGTATGGTGAGAAAGTCAGGAGGCAAGGACTCCATAAACGAAGATATATCATCCATTCTTAGAGAGTTCAGGTCCCGCTTTAAACGCATTTTCTCTTCGATAGACATTTGTGTTCCAAGAATTGATTTGCTGATGAACATGACAATTATACATGGGTAATGCCGACAATATAATCAGTAAGTAAATTATGACAAGTAAAAGGGTAGCACATGAAATGTAATAAATGAGCTCTAGCAATACGAATCAACTCAAGTTACAATGCTGGAAAAAATCATTTTATCAGAGTTCTCATGTCTGAACTTATTCATAGGTCAATCATTGGACCATATATCTCTAATAAAATCATAGAACAAACCATGCAAGTGTATTCATGTAAAGAATAAAATGTCTGAAATACCAAGCACTATGAGCAAATAATTTTATTAGATACAGAACACAGTCCATGCAGGCCTTATTCAGTTAAAGAATAAATGGGTAAAGTACTATAGAATATGAATACATGCTCATCTTTTGTTGTTCTTTTTCTTCTTGTTTCAAAGAATCCAATAACATCTGAATGACTGAAAATATTTTCCACATTTTTACAGTTTTGACATGTACGCATCAGGCTTTGTTGGGAAAAGGTCATAAGCATGTACCTTTCGATAGTCCTCCCAGTGAATATTACAGGAAAGTACTTAGCATATTTGCCAACACCAAACTGTTCACCTAACTCCAGAATTTTTTGAGAATCCAACAATATCAATGCTTTCCACAGCTGACAATAGTCCAATCTGAACTTTTGGTCTAATTCTTTATAAATTCCATGATCAAGCAGCACTGCAAAAATATGGATCACTTAACCAACTAAAAATAATTTAAAGCTCACTTTACAAAATAGAATCTAATGACTGGAATATATTAAGTGTCTACTCTCTTCAAACCATGTGCTTCTCACCATACCCTACATTCTTAACTTAGGTCCTACAATATAAATATATGAATATAGACATGCAGGAAATGCCATGTTTTGAAGCAAAAAAGAGCACCTAATGAAAATTGCCCTTGGCCTTGAGGAGAAACTAATATATTTCCAGGATGAGGATCGCCATGAACAAAACCATGTACAAAAATCATTTCGCCAAACAATTCAATTAATGCTTTAGCTACCTGAAAGATAAGCATAGAAAGGTACCAAAAACAGAGAAAAATCAATTAGCTAGTCAGTGAATAAAATTTTAATATCAAGTATAACAAGCAAAATTAGAATAAATTAATATCCTTCTTTGTTCAGAACTTCAGATTCTGCAATCTCCTTAGGTAATCCATAAACAAGGTAATACATAAACAAGTGCCAATTATACTTCCTACAAGAATACACTTGTACAATCTGTGTTATATCAAAACATGTGGACCAAATAGTGAAAAATGCACAACATTTTCTAAACTAACCATGCCACAGATCTGTCTGTAAGGTGTTAAGCAACAATTCCAAATCATGAAATCTAAAATGCTTACAAGTCATAATACAAGAATTTTATATCAACAATACATTTGAATGACTTCCTAGCTAAAGGTCACCAAAACCTATGACACCAGATAAATAGAAGTGTATCAATAGATCTTACATGTCTTATACATGAACAATCCAAATCATTAAACCTTATCTGGGGCTGGGCATGCCATATTACTTGTACCAATCTTATGTAGGTACACACTTATGTGCTTGTCTGTTTGGAAACCCCTTCTAATTTTTGTCAAATCAACAATATGGATTCATGCAAGAAAATTTCTCAGGAAATCGTTCAGGATAAACAAATGTTTGGTGCCAAGAACTAAAAGGAAACCTTTGTTGGACTGATATCTGCTTTCCTTAGGGAGTCCAAGTTATCAACCTGTCACAAAAGTAAGAAAGATGTTATGTTCATCTATTCTTGCATTACAGAATTTTCGGATACAATAGCAACTAGAGGTAATGTCCTCCTTCCTATTCCTTTCTCTATGCAGAATTTCTCTCATTCCTTTTCCATATCTTTATGGAGTTTACACTTTACAGAGTATGTTTGGATAATGGATGAGATCCAATTGATTGATGAATGAAGCTCCAATATAAACTTTATAAATATCACCAAGAAATTGAAATTTACCTTGTAGCCAGAACAAAATTCCATTGTCAAAACCTCCTTGCTTGTTAGTTCCTATTACAGCTTTAACTTTAGTCAAAGTTATATACACAAACCAAAATTATTAGCACTGTATGCACCAACAGATTAAAATGTGATAGATAACAACTGATGACCCAAAATATTAGCAATGAGTTGAATAAGTCTGTCAAAGAAAATTTTACTTCAGTAGCACAAAATTTATCCAATAGAGAACTTTTCTTCAGTAGCACAAAAGTTTAACCAATGGAAAACATTAGTATCACAAAAGTTCAACCAATAGATAGCATGGAAAACTTATAGAATTAATAATTCTTTTAATTTTCTTTTTGTTTCAGGCAGTCAACATGTTTTTTATGGTAGTCAATTGCTTGTTCATTGTTTAATCCTACAAAGTATTAATTTACACTTCTCAAAATACAATCAAGCTGTTGTTTGAAGTTCAACATTGGATGCTCATTTCTTGCATGATGTAGTAAGACATTCGTTGTAGTTCAATAGAAAGCCAGGCCGAGTGAACAAATTTCTCTGAATGCACACATTCTTGACTTACTAGTTTTATAAGCTAGGTACAAAATAAGCACTAGATGAGGGCCAAAATAGTACTAGCTTGTAATCTCTCCCAAATAAGCACTAGATCATGTGAAGGGCTTTAGATATAACTGGTTTTATAAGCTAAGAACAACTGGTTGGAGATGCTCTAAGAATAAAGGCTGGACAGGCTCCATACCCAAAACACACGAGGTACTTTGACAACATTATTTTTCCTGAAGCAGCTAGCTGTTCTCTCAGAATTCTTAGCCTCTTGGGTAAAATCTGCAACACAACACACTGTAAGTTCTATAAAATAGAAACAACAAATTGAGTGCACAGTGCAGCTATAGGGGTCCTCAAACTTTTTAAATGTCCAAAATCAGCTACAGGGGCCCTGAAATATTTTCAGTGTCCAAAATCCACATCCACAGATTAACCAAAGTTTGATGCAAGTAAAATGCACAGAGAAGTGCCCAAGGGGGGTGAGATACACCTGATGTTTTAACATATCATGAATTATTTAAAGAAATTATAAAGAAAACGTGTAATGAATTTAACTGATGTAACTATGTCCATCGTGTTATATAGAGTACATTGAACTTTTCTTTTAAAAAAATGCATGTATTGATTGATTTGAACAAACGCAGGATACAGTACTATTGATCTTTGATTCCTTGAAAGGAGCAGGCAAACTGATAAAATAAATAGACAACAGTAACTAGCTTTACTGAATGCAATATTATGGCTCAAGCAAAATAATAGATGGCTCTATACATCATGAAACCAGAACATCAAAGAAAATTATTTCAACTGATAATACATAAAAGTAACATAATATTTATTAGAAATAAAGAAACTTCCATGCACTTACCTAGTTCCATTGACATGGTTCTCTCAAACTCAGTCAATAACTTCTCAAACCTATAATCAGGAAAAATCTGCAAATAGAAAACCATCAAATTTTCAATTCCACCAATAAATTACTCATATTTCTTAGATCTGAACTTCAATTAAACATAAGGCATGAGAAAAGAAAATAAGAATAATTGACCACACTGGAAAACTCAATTATTGTACCAATTGTAGTCAGGAAGTACTTTACTTTTTAAAGTTTCCAATTATGGCAACTACCATAAAAGGTTGAACAGTGTCAAAAACAGTAGTAGCATCACGATAATAAGAAATAACCCCAAATCAATGGCTTGCTTTGGATTGAAGAATGAAGAATGTATCACCTTTTCATTAATGATGCCACAAACTAAAACACTGATAACACTCCTTAAACATATCATGGCACATGTGAAGCTTTACAATCAATGAAAATTTTAAGTTGTACGCTTATGGCAACTGCCACTTAAAATATTTAGAGTCAAGCTAATCAACAAACAAACAATTGCTTGCTTAGGATTGCATACTCACTTTCTTTTTTACAAGAATTTTGCCAGAGACACTAGTGCTTCAAGAATGGTTTATTTTTATAATTTTAGTAACAATCTTTATGTTAAAAAAGCTGACAGTTGACAATATAATTGAACTGTGATCATTACCTGCTCTTCTTTCAGAATATTGTATAGACGATAGTAATAAATTACATGGGTAAAAAATAGTTTTCATGTAAAATGAGCTACATGCACAAAATATTCAATTTGCAAATCAATGGAAATCGCAAAATTGATACATGTAACATACCCAAGAGACAGATTTTGACAAGAAAGACATAGTCATTATGTCTATCTTCATGCGCCGCTCAAGCCCAGGATATTGAACCTATATGACACAGTTAAGATGGAAGTCCTCTAGATTAATATACATGCACACCAAGAAAGACAACGTTTGCAGGACATTACAGGGAAATAATGAAATGGCATTTCAAAATTGAATATAAAAGGACATATCCAGTAAAGAGAGGGGAAAATTTGTTTCTGGCCATTTCCACAATTCTGCTAGCAAAATTATGATAAAACCATGTCCCTATATTTTTTTTTAAAAAAAAGGTGCAAGAGATCAGTTTATGCTATGTTCTTAGTCAAAAGAATTGAGATGAAAGATTCATCTTCACATCAATGGATATTGGATGGCTTAGCTGCTCCCATGTAAAATTAGTGTATAAACATTTCATATGGCTAAGCTAAAGTTAGAAATTGTTGTAGCCTAAGTTAATAATCAAAAAGCTTTCAGATAATCCAACTTTCTCATTGGCTGTGAAATTTAGAAGAATACTCCAACTTGTAATTTGTGTAAAGAGTTGGATAAATAACTAAAGTTTGAAATTGGCAGTTGTCCATCCTTAAATTAAAAGTTTTGTTGACAAGCATCCATAAATTTGATAGATGTGCAAAGCTATAAGGTAGAACTGGGATGGTGGATATAAATTTGTTAGGTCCCTGTGCAAGTTATAACTCTGGATGGTGGATTTCACATAAATGCAATCTCTCAGACTTCTGTCTTGAAACTGTGAGCATGCAGTGCGATGATATCGAGCTGGACATATTTTCAATGGTTTACATAAATGTATTGCATAGAGAGCACAGGACATTACACCCTGTTTCATTTGAATGGTGAAGACATTGTGCATAGGATCAAACAAACACCAAAATATCTTTGAGAACAATAATTGAACAGGTAAGAGATACGTGTTCACAGTAACCAACCTTCACAGCTACTTCCTGATTATTATTCAACCGACCTCGATGAACCTGAGCAATTGATGCAGCAGCAATCGGATGTTCATCAAATTCCAGGAATCTGATACTCAAGTATTAAATCTTAAACAATTTTTGCCTGAATTTGGAAAGTATGTAACTAATTAACAGAAAATTTAATAAAATTACGAGCTATTTGTACAGCTGACAAGAGCTATCATCAACTTTTAAATATACAACCCTGGGTAAGTCCAGCTTGCAAGAAACTTATGCATTCACCCCCACTCAGCCTAAAAGTTTAATCTTAGTTGGTACGGGTGGTCCATGAAAGTTCGAATGCAACTAGAGCTAACCAGGGGAGACTCAACCCACCACTACTAGCTAAACGTGAACAAATTGGTCCAACAGTGTTATAAAGTCAGTGCATTCATATAGCCATTGCTTAATGCAAATGGTAAGGAGATGACACTAGCACTAATGTCAACCAACCTTAGCTAAGCATCCTAGCAGCCAATTGCGATGGTACACAAGTTAGCAAGGACACACATCACAGGCTGACAAAGGGTGAAAAAGTAAACCGTAGAGCCCATGGCATGTCTAGACTGAACCAGCTAAGAAGCAAACTCATGCACAATCTATTCTGACGACAATGATCCACACCAGAGTAACCATCAGGTACATCACAGGTTATATGATAATGTTATGCAATGAAAAGCATGCGAACTCTTCTTTTCAGCACCCTGAATACAGTAGAGAACAAGTTTATGATACCCTTTTTTAGCTATACCTAATGAAGATTTGATGTTGAACTTAGATAATCTTTTAAGAGATCATAAAATGACAACATAAAGATATATGACAGTTTTTTTTTTGAAAAGAAACAAAAAAAAAGAGAAAATCTCACTTCCTATAACCAGTGATGGAGCTTGAGTGAACTATCAATGGGGGACCAAAAAGTTAATGGTATTCATTAACACACTATTAAAATACCAAATTTAGTACTAAAAAATACATTATGAGACTATGACACGCTAATATCAGGCCTAAATGCCACATGCTTAATGGACATTGCTCTCACAGATCCTGTTACTTCCTTCCATGGTGGGTAGATCTCTCGTCAGTCACCACAGAAGAAACAAAGACAAGCAGCAGTGAGCAATTAATATGGCAAGTCCATCAAAATTCAGGAACTAAGCCTAACTGTTGCTGCTATGCTGCATACTACTAGCTACCACGCATGGGCTTGTGTGCCAATTGCTGCTGCATAGTAGCTAAAGGAAAATTTTCTGGGGGACCACAACCCTGTTAAGTCCACACTATCCTCCAACCTTGCCTATAACCAGAGCTCTGCATACTACAGATAACACAATCAAGTTTAAAAAATCATGAACTTTTAATACTTACATGCTATGTAAATCCTTGCCAAGTTTCTGCTCTATCACTATTTTGATATCTTGAAAGTTGCATGGAGTTGCCTGAATTATTACAAAAATGTCAAATAAACAAAAACTAATGAGGCTATACAGTCTACACTAACATTAAGGTAGAAGTTAACTAGTAAACCTGATCTTGCAGACAAGAGAGCGTTGATGAGTATTCTTTAGTTACTTGTCTTATTGATGAAACAAATTGACCAGCCTTTACGTAAAACCCTCTGTTCGCTTCACATAGTTTGAGTATCTTTTTTGCTGAACGCAAATGAACCTACAATATACAAGTAAACATTAAGAATTTACAGATCTATAACCATCTGAGAACTCTGGCTATTCATAACTGCGTTCGCAATGCCGCATGTTAAATCAAGTACACTACAGCATGCTAAATCTGATGGAACTCCTAGAAACATAATCTATTCAAATGAGCAGTGACCTAGTTGTCTTAAAGCACCTCATGTCGTATCAAAATAAATCCTTCTTCGCACAATCCTACAACTTCAGTTTCCACATTGAAGAAATCAATGACTTCATTCCTACCTAAGCTAATAAACCAAATTACAGTTGTTCATCGCCATTAACCAGCTTACGCGTGCAAACCGCAAATCGACGCCACCAACCATACAAACCTCGGAAAGCTTATCCCGGTAATCCGCCGACCCATGAGCCAGCCCCCGGAGCGAGTACTTGTAGTCCACCACCACGAAGCCAATCTGGAACAAGCAAATCCGCAGGAATGAACACGAGAAGCGTCCGGATTACCCACACACACACACACACACACACACACACACACACACACACACACACACACACACACACACACAGAGAGAGAGAGAGGGGTTAGCGTCTCGCAAATTGGGGGCAAACCGTGTAGACGGCGCGGGAGGAGCGGGCGACGGCGTGGAGCACGGAGGGGGCTGCGCCGCGGCCTTCTTCGGAGGGGGACGCAACCGCCAGGACGGCTGTGGCGCCCGCCGCGGCGGCGAGGAGGAGCGGGCCCCGGCGGCGGCGGAGCATTGCAGCGAGAGGGGTAGGGGTTTGGGGTTTAGAGAGAGGGTGGATGAACAGTCGAGCAGAGTAATGTTCGAGAAAACACGAGAAAAAAATATTCCGTCGAGAAGAAGATTGAAATTAGGAATTTGTGAAATTTTGGGATTTAAAACCCGTTATCTTAAAAAGAATAAAAAATTGTTAAACCGGAAAGAGAATTCAGATGTGGATAGATCAAATGATCATTGATAATGTTTCTAAAAAAATGATCATTGATAATAATATGATATATGTCCTCAAATTCCACGTAACCGTCTCAAGAAAAATATATTCACGTAACCATAGCCTGTCAAGTAAGTGGATGAGACAGGAAAAATAGAAATATGGATGAAAAGACTCATTCGTGTATTTCCTCCAGTGACAACGTGGTGGCCTAATCTCTAACAAGCTTGTTAGAATAGGTTATCAGTTAAAGTATGAGGTGGGAAATGAGGAGATGGTTTTAGAGAAAGGTCCGGGGACGAAAGACCAATGGTGGATGGTAGTTATGATGGAACGATGAGGTAGTTGTGGTGCCGCCTTGGCCAACATCAATGATATGGGCTACTCCTTGAAGTCGTTAGGAGACAAAAGCCACAAAGCAAGAAAGAAGAGGTAGAGCAAGGAACTTTTTTTGACTTGAGAAAGAAAGGAGACAACAATGGTGCTGGTGGTGGTAGAGAAGGAGAAGGAAGAGGAAGAGAGGGGAGGGGTCAACCAACGGGGATTGATGACCCCGATAAGGTGAAGGGCTCGTCCAACAGGTGCTTAGCAACAACAACCAAAGACGGTGGCATACTTGGTAAATGGTGATTGATTGAGATTGATCGAGACTAGGATGAGTGGGGTATATTCTTTATGGAGCAATCTTGCCTTTTCGAGAAATGACAATTTTTTTTTAAAATCAAATAATTGAAATCGTCCTTATGGGATTATAATCACCTAAAAATACCCATAAATTCCGGTCACTATTGAATGGCTCAACCCATGCCAATGCCAAGATTTGTATATCAACCTTATGTTCTCCTTCGCTTGATCCCATTGAGATGGCTAGGTCGAGATCGATCAGCTCCATCGCCACTCCTTCCCCTCTCTCGCCTCATCGAGTCGCCTCTCAGCCTCACCAGTGCCGACGAGGCCCGCTAGACTGGCCTCCGCCCCTCCCCTTCATACAACCCTTCCTCTCCTCCTCCCAAAAATAACGGTGGTGAGTTGTGCCCGTCCTACCATCTTTCAAGCCTAATTGGACGACTTGTGTCGCTGGACACACCACTATGATTTCCCGCCTCCTAATCATTCCAACAAGGTTCTCCTGTCCCCGATGCTGGCAACCCACCCTTCTCTCCCACGACCAAGGCAGCGCTACTACCGCTTCATCACCGCCTACTGCAACCCTAGCCATCCCTCCAAGCCCAAAAAACACCTTCCACTCTCCCCCAACCCCTTTCTACCCCCATCCTCACCCTAACCCTCGAAACCTGAATCGTTGGACTGCCGTCGTCATCTTTGGACTGATGTCGCACAAGTGAGTTTTCTTTAAGATGCTTCTTTTCTCTCATGTCTGGTTTGGAAGTAGAAGACGACTCAGTCCAATGGCCACGGAGCAGTACCCGAACATTAGCAATCTCCTTATTATTTATTTGTCACAGTACATGCTTTAGTAGTATCTTTTATTTGATACTGTATAATTCATGACGTCAATATCAAACAAAGGACACATGGATCTTGTATTTGCACAGTTGGAAGAAAGATAAAAACATATTCCTTCTGTTCCGTATATATTATAAGGTTGTGTTCTTTACCTATTTTATATTCCTTCTGTGTTCTTTACCCTGTTTTTTCAACTCATCTTCCTTATTTTTCGTGCTCACGCTTTTCAAATTGTTAAACGGTGTGTTTTTTAAAAAAAATTTATACAAAAGTTACTTTTAAAAAATCATATTAATCCATTTTTAAAAACTAATACTTAATTAATTATGCGCTAATGAGTCATTTCGTTTTACGTGCGCAAGGGATTAGTTCTCAATACCAACAACCGAACACACCCTAAATCGTATAAATTTGTCCAAAACTATACGACTTAAAGATTGACAAAGTTTTATAGAAAATGTTGTAGCATTTTCAATAAAAACAAATGTAATATAAAAGCATATTATATTCAATAGTAAATTTGATGTTGTACATATTAATATTTTTTTCTATAACCTTACTTAAGCTTGATCAAAGTTAAAAAAAACGACTTACTTCTGTAAGATATGGCCACACACTAACCCATACACGCAACCGCATAGTCAGTCCATCCATCGAACGGGCCTAAAGAGACAATGTCTTATAAGTTGATTATACCCTTACTAAACTAGCAAAATGATACTAAACATACGCACTTCCATGCGTCATGAGGGCCAAATTTTAATTGCGTCAAATGTCACAACTTCAAACCCAAAATAGCGCGATGAAAATAAGCTGCGATGGATAGCTTTGCACTAGGATCGTCCATGCATATCCTTAGCACTATCGATCGATCGATCGAGTTGTTCCTCTGGTACAGCTGCTGTACGTCTTGTCAATCAATTTGACACATCGATCGAGACGAAGTATATATATATCGCCATATCGGACAAGACGAGACCAAATCAAAACTGTCAATACTAACAACCAACCATGCATCTCCAGACTCCAGCCAAAATGTGTCGTCGCCATCTTCCAGCTCCAACAACGATCGGCCGGCCGGCGCGGCGATCGATCTGAACAATGAACAATTGATGGAGCCAACACCAAATTCCTTGCAGGCCGATGCGAGATATCGATGCTCTAGCTGCAGCTTGTATATAAAACCTCTCGCGAGATCTCGACGATGAACGAAATAGCAACCAATCTCTGTAGATCGAAGTAGCTGCTAGCAGAGAGGAGGCAGGTAGCAGCAATGGCGTCGTCTTCCAGGACAGCTCTGCCGTCCGCCGTGCTGGCCCTCCGGCTCCTGACGCTGGCACTCCTCGCGGCGTCGCTCGCCGTCATCGCCGCCGACAAGCTCACCCTTGACTTCGGCGATGGCTCCCCGCCGCAGAAGTTCACCTTCAAGGACGTCTACGCCTACAGGTCAGCACCTAGTGATATGATACGTCCAGCTGGCTCGCGCTGCCTGCCAACCATCAGCAGCAGCATGACAGCATTACTCTAGTGTAACACTGAAAATCTGATAAATCCGCATTAAATGGCTGAATAATTTGAGATAATTATTCGATGGTACAAACGAAATTATCGGGTCTTTTCATTCCTTGTAAAGATTCACTATATAACATCTCATATATAAATTTGTTCAAAATCCAAAACATTATATCTTTTATAATATGAAACGGAGGAAGTGTATGGTATTCATAAAAAGAGCATTTGTGAAACTCGTCCTGGTTAGGAATCCAACAAACGTGCGTGTTAAATCTACGGGTGGACAGTACGTCAGAGTAGCCGTTTAACAGTCGTCACATTTGCAATCCAAAAATAGTTAGAATTTGGGCTGTCCAATAACACAACAATGGGCTGCAGTACTGGACGCGTAGACATCAACCGGGCCGACCTGTTCGGCAACGAAATCACCTGTATGACCAAAAACTTGTCATGGGCTAGATCAACACAACTACATACATGTATATCTGAAAATTACAGTATGGCTACATATTAATTACAGTGTACTCATAATGTAACTATAGTGTAATTATATTTTACTCACACTATAATTATATCAGTATATATCATTATAATGTAACTAATGTATAACTATGATGTAATTACTGTAAAAGCTCAATATAATTGCCATGAGCTACCTTTTAAAGCCTCATATGCACCTCGTATAGAAAAGAAACAAAACGATCATGCAATGTAAGACTTTGATGATCGATTTAGGGCAAAAATCACTTTGGTTTGACCTGGTTGAGGGATGTGTTTTTCTGCATTGCTCTGCATGGCGTCTTCTAATAAGCCTCGATATTCTAGCACGAAATCCCATGACAAATTACTGTTAAAATTTTCACACCGCCGCATGTTTAATAGGCCTAACCACGTGAGGCCCAATACAAAACTGAACAGTCCTACACCAACACATATCTCCACTCACATTGAACAATTATAAATCTGACTGTAATGAGGCTAAAAAAGCGGTGATAGAAATATAGCAAAACCATAATCTATTTATCCGTTCATTATAAAGGAACATGGCCTAAATATGCAATTATGCATGACAAGCGGGCCAACTAGTTTTTTTTCCTTTTTCAAGGGTCCAACTAGCTATATATTTCGGTGATGCTTGAAATGCCACGATTCTATGTATTGTTCAAAAATGCAAAAGGAAAAAAACTTTTAAATTAATTTGTGTTCTAATCTTATAGGTACGTTCTAGCAATCGCTGTCATTGGGTGCGCCTACACCCTGCTACAGATCCCGTTCGTCGTCGTCAGCATCGCCAAGAGGAAGAGGACGATAGGAGGCAGCGAGGACGTGGCATTGTTCCTCATCTTCGCCGATGTGGTAATTCATTCGTCTAGCTAGCTCTAATTACATTTCGAATTTAAAGGCCAACTAGAACGACGGACCCATTTGATACATCTCACTACTATAGAATAACATAGTTCTAACATATCAGTGTTGACCCGATCAAATCCGACACTTTGCCACCCCTTAATTAGAAACCTTTTTATCTCGTGAAACTGAATCCATATCAAATACAAATACTTTCAAGATCCTGAAAAATTACACTACGAGAGTGGAGCGGAGTTATTGTACCCAGACGCGCCTTGGTCGATAACTAGTGAAATTTTTCGCATAATATTTTGATCCGACAACACATGTACATCGTCTATATATGTGCCAGCCAAACGACTCCTCCGACGTACTGTCCTCTCTGACTTGAGTACTTGTGAACCTAAAATTTGTGAGACCCACATGTCAACCCCTTAAAATTAAAAATCAGTAAGTTAGAAGATCTATTTTCATATGCCAGGTATTCGCGTTGCTGGTGGTGACCGGAGAGGGGGCCGGGTTCGGCCTCACCTACGACGCGAAGAGCGCGTTCGGCGGCTCGAAGCTGCACGGGGAAGTGGCCAGGTTCTTCAACATGGCCTACGCCGCCGCCGGGCTCACGCTGCTCGCCGCCGCCTGCATGGCGCTCATCATAATGCTCTCCGTCTACTCGCTCGTCAGGTGATCGAACCAGATTATGCATTGGTGCATGATGGTTAGCTAGCTTGCAGAGTTAATTATTTTGGTGTTGGATCGGGGCAAACTGTGTGTAAATTCCATTAAATTAAAGAGCCCCACTTCGACTCTACTGATAGCACAAAGTAATTCGAACAGTTGATTATTTGATTGAAGAGTTCAGATCTATTTCTATTATCATCTCAGTTAGTAGTAGTAAAAATGTGAAGGGACATTATTGTAAAAAAAAAAAGATGCGGAGTGGTATAATCGTTATTAAGTAGTGACTACATATTTTATTCTCTTTTTTTGACTTTTTCGATAAAATATGAGCGATACCAGCGCAATGGATAATCATAGATCGATCTAGATAGGAAAAAATAACATAAATAACAAAGTTATTCCTAATTATTATATTACTAAATTATTAATTTATCCTTGATAATAAATGGTTCGGATCATTTTTTCCCGGTAGTACAATACTGAGAATACCGGAGCATCGCTCTAAATTAAATCACCATTAATTAGCTGCATGTGGTTGTTTGTGATGAGGGTTTTGTTATTATATATATTCCTCTGCTACGCCGATCAATAATGTGTGGCTGGATCGATGCATCTTTGATGCAGAGTGGTCTGGATTGAATTTCTATTATATGAAAATAAATGTTTGAAAAATATGATGATTCAAAACATAGCTTATTGCAAATCCTTAATTTTTTTTGTTGGAGCTTATTGCAAATCCTTAATTTTTTGTTTTTCTACTTAACCTTTCAATTAAGACTATCGATTCCTCATTTTCCCAAACCGCTCACTTTGCACCGCACATCATTAACCGAGACATTTTTGTGAACATCTGGCCAGTGAGAAAAATAATAAGTCACCCACACCTTAAGGACAAAATATGTACTCTACAAGAAGAAGAAAAAAAAGGAAACGCTTCGTCTTCTTTATCTGTCAGTGAGTACTGAGGAGATGAAAAAGAATGTCCTTTCCTTTCCTCCGCCTGACTGTTTTCCTCTCTGTCTCTGGCGGCCGCCAGTTGCTAACAAGCTAAGAGGAAGGAGGTCCGGGAATTCAAAACATAGATTATCTATCACTCATGTTCTTTGTATCTCAACTTCCTCTATTGAATAGAGTAAATTGCGTTGATAATATAAGAACTTGATCGGTGATCGAATTTGATTAAATGTAAAAACTTGACCATTGATCATGCTGATACCGGTACAACAACTTGGCGAGGTGTGAGTTTGACCGCTTGTGGTCCAAGGTTGCCATGTAAGATATTTGTGCCACGTCACCCATCCACCTGGGCAAAGGTGCCACATCAGCATCGTCGGAGAGGTGGTCCTGATGCCAATTGCACTATCCCATGATGTATTCCGATCAACTCCCTAATCATCTAGTGTGCTTGCACTATCCTATGATGTATGCCAATTGGACTAACGTACAAGTGTACGTGTTGTTTCAAAAAAAAAAAATCCAATGTAAAGTTGAACAATCGAATGCGATCTCGTTTGCTTATGTGCTTGAATCGGTGAAGAAAAAATGTGCAAAAAGAATTGAAAGTTCAGACTAGATTTAGCCAAGTAGGAGGGTTTTGCATAGTACTACGTAGGATGTGTGAAGGGGTGTTCCATCTAGCTGATGTGGCATTCCTCGCCTAGGTGGATGGCTGACATAGCAAAATTTCTCACATGACCGTAATTTTAACCACAAACACATCGACCTAGCCAAGTTACTATCGATGTATTCAATTTTTCAATTTTTAACTTCTTGCACTTAATTTAATTATTGTATTGCGTTGAATTTAATTATTTGAACTAGCATAATGTCCGTGCGTTGCAACGGGTTCTAAACAATATTTATTGACATGAATTAAAATCCTAAACCATATATCACAATTGGGCATAAATGATGAAGGAAATATAATCATAAAAATAAAAATAAGAACATGAAAGTACAACTAACTTTGGCTGAAACAATGATTTAATATCATGTAACTAAATCTTTTTTTTCATTTAGCTATAAATAATTTAATATGGAGAAAAAAATAAGTTTAAACAATTTTTAATGGATTAAATAGTGCTAAAACTTTTACTGTAAATGGAAAAACAACTGAAATTAGCTAAAAATTAAAAAAAACTTATTTAGCTCATAGATGAAAATCGAATCCATTGATTCTGAATGGGTACCCGTTTTATTGTATAAATTAGAATTTTTTTTGTTCTATTTATATTTCTATGCTCTAATATTATGTGAGTGGTCCAGGAGCATGGTTGGGCTGGACCAGAAAGATAGTGCCGAACAGGCACTGCTCATTGTTTTTCTTAGCCGAAGGTGAGAAACAAAAGAGAAGAAAAGATGGGCAACAGTGCTCTGGCGACCAAATGGCGGTGAGGAAGGTGGTAGGACGTATCCCACAATGTGACTCATCCATAGACGGTGGAGGTTGGCAATGAAGAAAACCAGAACAATAGGAACATGACCGACAATGAAGTGGTCCCGATAGAGAGCGACGATAACAGTGAGCTCTGGTGGTGAACACGACTAGATGAGTGCGTGAAAATGCGTTCCCGGACGAGGGGATTCTGTTTTCCTTGAACGCGTAGGAGGAACGAAAAATGAAGAAAAACGATTAACACTATTCATTGTCTTCCCTAGAAACGAGAAACATAATTGAAGGAAAGATGGGAGCCAGTGCTTCGGCGACCAAACGACGGTGAGAAAGATGGCAAGACGTGTCCCACGATATGACTCGTCCATAGAAGATGGCGGTTGGCAACAAAAAAAACTAGAATAGCAAAAACACGGTCAGCAACGACGTGGTCCCGGCAGAGAGAGAAATGACAATGGCGAGCTCTGGTGGTGAACACGGTCGGGTGAGTGTGGCAAAACACGTTCCCGGACGAGGAGATTTCGTTTTCCTTGAACGCGCTGGAGAAATGGAAAACGGAGAAAAGAGGATGTGCCGGGGATGATGTAAGGAGGGTTGGGAAGGAGAGTGGCGTTGGGATGAGATTGGGATGAGAGGGATGCTAGGAAGGAGGGAGAGAGCGTAGGGGAGGAGAGGGTTGCCGGGCATGAAGGAGAAGGTCGCGGAAGGGGAGGGAGCACGCATGCGGTAGGGCAAGCCATCGTAATTTGGAACCGAGATGGATAGGAAGAGAAGGACGAATCAAAATTTTGTTGAAAGCAGATTTTATTTTTTAAGTAGATAGAATAAAGATAAAGATAAAGATACAGATACAGTAATTACACGAGTCTTAGAAACAAAAAAAATATATATACTCACAGCAAGTAAAATAGTGGAGTAGTAGTAATAGCCGTATTCAGCAGTTCTCGTGTGGTGTGTTAAGTGAGATAAAAAAAAGTAGAAAACTATTTAGAGGTTATAAGTGCATGCTCCTTTACGATGCATTAATTAATTAACCACTAATTAATCAAGCCGGTAGGCGCAGCGTGGCCCATTTTCTCCCTGGGCCCTGGCCTAGTAAGCGGTACGTACCCTCCGTCCATGAAAGCCCAAAATTAATCACTTGATGCAACCCTAATCAACTAACTTTAACCTTATCCAATGCATCTAGAGCCTTCTCAAACTAATCAATTAATTATAAACACAGTACATGTACACGTACCCAAGTATGTACCAGCACAATTAATTAAGGCAACATATATATGGCTTCACGAAACTGACAAAAACCACTAACAGTAATAATTAATGGCGCACGTTGTTTCAAAGAAGAGTTAACAACTACGTACTCGATCGGACGAAACACAAGGCGTGCAGTCTTCCCCTCTTAATTACCCTAGCCTTGGGCTTAACTACTCATTTGTACGTACTAGCTAGCTTCGATGATCCCATCCGTCCATCCGCGCCGTTCGGTGATCCGTGCTCGTACCACAGCCGTACGATGTGATTAGGGATATATGCACTTTGAATCCAACCGACGCTGGGGTGGAGCCCACCTGCAGCCTCACACCGTCGCTATAAGTAGTCGGCTTCCCGCGAGTTCGTTCTCTCAAAACACGAAGTCGATCGCCATCTCCATCATCTCACTCTCACGATCTCGCCGGAGCTGTGTGGTGGTGGTGAGGATGATGATGATGAGGTGTGGTTGGTCGGCGGCGGTGGTCGCGGTGGTCGTCGTCGGCGTGATGGTGGCGCCGGCGCCGGCGGCGGGGGAGCTGGCTCGGGTGGAGCACCCGGCGAAGGAGGACGGGTCGCTGGCGGTGCTGGTCGTCGGCGACTGGGGGAGGAAGGGACAGTACAACCAGACGTTGGTTGCCACCCAGGTATATATACATTGCAATATTGCATGCCTACATATCCGGCTTATCTATTTATTTGACTTATAAATAAATTTACGAATTAATCACTTATATCCTTAATTTCCTTAATTATCTGTATGTTTCTGGAATGGTGTCGTGCAGTGGCTCGTGTGTGTGTGGGGCTGGCAACGAAGTAAATTTAGGCGCCGCCGCTGTAGTTTTTTCTGGTGGCGGCAATGCTCGATCGATCGATCGATCAATCGCGCGCGAACGTATTACGTTGTCGGTCAATTGCTCTCGTAGAGAGACAAATGCAGGTGTAGTAGAGGACTAGAGGGTATAGCCAGTATACGTTGTTTTTTTTTTGAAGGAAGTCATTTGACGCGCTTTATTGATATAAAAATATAGTTATATCGTTCGCTAGAACGTTTAGCAAGAAGCTAGGGGATTCAACCCAGTTACAAGAATTCTTTAAAATGAAAGCATGTCTAGCTAACTCATGTGCTATATCATTTGTCTCTCTGATACAATGCGCTATATATATATATATATATATATATATCCTCTCTTTAGCTCCATTCCAAAATATAAGTTTTTCTTTTACAATTTTAACAAAAAAATAAGGTTAAGTAGAAAAGATTATATATGCATGCCCCTAGATATGATTGGGATGGGATAGTGGTTAGGGTTATATGGGAAAATATTAAATGGGGAATCGTTGATAAGATAAATAATACTATAGAATTGTTTATATTTTGGTACTTAAGAGCACATAATTAGGGTATACAGATTATATTTTCGTAGATGGACAAAAGTGATTTTCTTAAGCGACCAGCATATCTGTAGGTTTATTTAATAATGATGGTCTCTGTATACGGTCAGTCTGACCGCATGTGAAAAAAAAAACTTGTCCGTGGAACAGTATTGTTGCAGGCAGATGGGTGTTTTACAAGAGGACTGTATAAGGGCCCACATATGATTATTCCTTTATGTAGATGGCCCATGCCTTAGACCAAGCTTATTTGGTGGGTCTCCTCATAACGTGTAAAAACCAATTTTGTACCTTTATAAAAGGAGATAACTGAGTTGCATGAACACTGCCATGTATATAAATTGAGGTGGAGGAGAGAACAGCCGGCTCAAGCACAGTATTCTTTTTTTAAAACAAAAGAACATACAGTAGTAGTGTAGCTCATATTGATTTTGTAGGCTGCCATACAGTGTAATAGCTGGCCGTTGTAGTTATTGTTTTGATTATATTTTTTGAAACAAATAGTGCAATGGTTCATATTAATATAACATAAAAAATTACAAAATTACAGCTCTGGAAGGCTATAATAAAAAAAACCATTATACGTCGACAACGCTTACACACGCCAAAGAACTAGACAATTGTTTTGATTATAGATCACGCGGCTGTTTATAGAGCACTAGCCATGCATGGCTTCAACTTTGGCAGCATAGTATTGGCCAGGAGAAGGCTCAACTGTGTGGAATAGAATAGGTGACAATATTACTAATATGAACCTTCGGTTTTTTCGTGGGAAAATATGAAGTCATCGGTTGATATTGTGCACAAATTAATACTTCATCCGTTCAAAATATAAAGTGTACATTATTATTTGTTTATTTGTTTCCGTAGGACAACCTTTGACCAACAACTAGTAGGATATATAGTTTATTTGACAAAAAACTAATTAAATTTATGATATTCGTATTCAAATTACTTATGATTATGCTTTTGTTTTACATAAATGATATCCCAATAGAACAATGGATGGAGTACTTCTTCTGGTACAAACATCACGTTTGATTTTCTTTTTCAACTTTCTGACGTGTGTACAATTTTATATTAGAATAAATTTATCAAATACAATAGGTTTAAGAGATTACGAAAGTACTTTTTAGGATATATCTAAAGTCATTACTTTTATGCTTTGAAACTAACTATTATAAAGGTTATTTATGGTCAAATTTTCCAAGTTAAATTGGATCTTGGCACCCATCAATTATTTATGGATAAATGGAGAAGTACAATATTAGTTTGTGAACGATATCGACTCTACCATACTATGGTTGACCTCAAAGACTTCTCTCAATGGGCCTATTAATGAGCACCAATTATGAACTAGCTAACAAATTTTAGTTATTAATGTGAATGCATGTTTGGTGCCCTGAAGCTTATCATGCATGGGGTCTTCATTTACATAAGTAGCCGAAAGTATTTGTTAGGTAAGCAATGTCACTATTATACAGTGCTATTTCTGAAGCAACAACGAGTTCGAATTAATTGAGATGGACAATATTCAAATTATTGTTGGCCACAAACTTAATTGATCGGGTGGGTCTCCCCAAGAGAGCTACTAGCTCCATGCATGTGTCAACTTGAACCTATCTAAATTAATTAGCTATTTGGATGTGGATATAATAACTAGCTTATCATTTCCCTCCAAATCAAAATCAAAATTGATTAATATGCATGATGAGTTGCCATCCAGCTCTCATGCATGCCTATCAAAGATCATTGACCACAATGTGTGTACTTGAATTGTACATGCAGATGGGCGTGATCGGGGAGGAGCTGGACGCCGACTTCATCCTCTCCACCGGCGACAACTTCTACAACGACGGTCTCACCGGCGACAACGACACGGCCAGCTTCCAGGAGTCCTTCACTAACATCTACACCGCCGACAGCCTCCAGAAGCCTTGGTACATCGGTAATAATAACACCAACAATAATATTATGTCCATTATATATATATATATATATATATATATGAAAATACAAATTTACACTCGGGTTCATGTGTACCCACAATCTACACCGTTGATGTGTTCCAAAATTCGTGCTACAAAATGTACCTAACCATAACTAAATGAATACTTATTACAGGGAGAAAAGATTAGGTTGATACATAATACGTATAACATATATGTTGCATTTCTTACCAAATAAAATTTTTCAATAATAACCATATATGGCATTTAGTGCATGGTATTTCTCTAACCCCTTTTTTTATAACATAATATTTAGTCAAAATGAGAAAATAATACATTTATTATATTACCAAATTGATATCTTGCAAAAATGATACTCCCAAAATGATATATATACTACCATGAAAAACTACATAAACAAGGTATTTTATATAAACAAGATAAATTTAAACTGGTAAATTGACAATCTCAATGTTTTACATGCAAGAAATACAAAAACTACATGAACAATGTATTTTATACTTGTAAATAATATCGTATAAAGAAAACCGCGTGCATGGTATATTTTATTAGCACCTAATATATCTGCCCTAAAATTCGTGCAAGCTATATATAAGGTATAGATTGTGGGTGCATGTGAACCCGAGTGCAAAAAAATTCAACTCATATATATATAAATATAAATAAATAATATATATATATATATTATATATATATATATATATAACAGCTCTAATCTACACCCCCTTCCCATGGGTCAAACCCACCTCACCCTCTTTTCCTAGGGCCCAAAACCCCTATCCCACCTCATTCAAAGGCCGGTCAAAGGCCCTTCCCGTCGGTCAAATCCTAGTCAAACCCGTCTGCTCACTCTCCCCACGCCCACCTCTTTTCAGTTCTCGCCTCACAAGAACGGCGTAGTAACACGACTGCTTTTTTGCTGTAACAATGTCAAAAAAGTCATGATAAATCTAGTTTCGTTAAGCACTTTTTTTATGAACATCATGGTGCAAACGGATTAGAAAAACAAGATATGACGTGAGAGATATTGCTTCAAAAGATTGGGACTTTAAAGTTTTTAGCTCTATACAAAGCAGTAGTACTATAGAAACATTGTTGCCACATGTTCAGTGTTACTGCCATTCTATCCCGATGTTACTATATTTCCATAACGATGTTACTACTAGAAAATAGTAACGATCAATAACTTTTGCAGTAACGTAGCTGATTTCTTAATACAATCCTTATTATAGTAATGAAAATGATTAGAGGTTGGGTTCCTAATTTATGATTTAAAAGAAGGTACAAAACAAATAGAAAGTATTATTCAATCATAAAATCTTACTAATTCTATTGGCTAGAGCAACAATCTAGGAATTATGAGTTCATGAGTTCAAATCTTGTTATCAACAACTTACTACTAGAAAATAGTAACGATCAATCTTATAGTTGAAGTGTTATTGTACTAGTACTTTAGGTGAGAGAGGTGCATGGCTATAAGGTAGCACAAATACTAACAATACTTCTCTTTACACACACAAAGATACATAGTATAGTAGTAGAAAGCTAAGTACAAGTGACACCTTTTAAATTTTAGTTTTTAATCAATGATATCTCTTACACTACATATTAAATTTTTGAACAGTTTTCACCATAATGCTTAAAAAAAGAGCTTTACAAAACTAGATCTGTCATCAGTATATTTTGACGATGTTATAATGTCGTTACTGCGAGAAAGCAATTCTGTTACTACACGATGGTCGTCTTGTTACTGCGCAATTTTTACGAGACGAGGCTAGCAAAGAGATGGGTGTGGGGGAAAGTGAGCAGACGGGTTTGACCGAGGTCTAATCGACGGGAGGACGCCTTGACCATCCTTTGACTGAGGTGGGTTTTGGGCCCTAGGAAGAGTAGGGGTGGTGGGGTTGGCCCATGGGAGAGGGGGTGTAGAATAGTTATTCTATAGGAAGGGTGTAGAATAGATTCTCTATGTCAATGATAAAAAGCATATCATCGTTTTGTGTGTCTCGATCTCGATCGATTTCTCATACCCACATATATTTATATACGCAATTGCGTGTATGTAGTTCTTGGCAACCATGACTACACCGGAGATGCCCTCGCGCAGCAGAGCCCTGCCATTCGTGCCGTCGATAGCCGTTGGACCTCCGTTAACAAGTCCTTCATCGTCGACTCAGGTAGGTACTTGCATATGACACCTTATCGTATCGTATCAACAAATTCATCCAAAAGCCTTTCATAGGACGATACGTCTGTACAAAAAAAAAATATGTGCAACAATTGCTCATTTTTCAAAATTAATTGTACGAAATTAAAGATATTGCGGAGTTCTTCTTGGTGGACACGGTGCCGTTCGTGCAGAAGTATTGGAACGAGAGCAAGTTCGATTGGAGGCAGGTTGCCCCTCGTGACACCTACCTCTCCACTCTACTCACGGTAAGTTGTTGGGTATAAACCCGGCCTTTGCTGAAACAAAAGCTATAATTTATATGTTCATAAGCTAGAGCTGTTATTTCCGTTCGATTAATCAAGATTAGTTGCTTGTTAATTAACTCGGGCGCTTGCACCCATGCAGGATTTAGGGGACGCGATGTCGCAGTCGAACGCGACGTGGAAGATCGTGGTCGGACACCACACCATCAGCAGCGGCTGCGAGCACGGCAACACCACCGATCTCGTCGCCATGCTCCTCCCTGTCCTCAAGGTACCTATATCGAATCATTGATCAGTACATGTTCATGCATGAGTTCAAATTCTCTGATAAAATCCCACAAACCCTGACCGAAACACTCCCTTTTTTTTCTTTCAAAAATTTCAGACCTACGGGGCTGACATGTACATCAACGGCCACGACCATTGCCTGCAACGCATCACCAGCATCGACAGGTAATTATAACTTTAGCACGAATAATTTTATGATCCTCAAAAGTATTAGGTATTATATTTTGTATGCAAATATTATATCTTGTAACATAAAATTTGATAGGTACGAGCAGTTATCATATATATTAGTGCAAAATTTGATATTCTTATACCTCGTGATGCCTTCTCGAGAAACGCAAAATTTATCCTTTAGCACATAGCACTGTCACATTGCGGTTGCCATTCTAGCTACCATTGATGTCAAGTATAATTCTTATCAAATTCGATGAAAAAAATTGCAGCCCACTTGAATTCATCACGAGCGGGGGCGGGTCGAGGGCGTGGGCGGGGAAGTTCAAGCAGACCTCGGACAAGCTGGAGTTCATCTACGACGGGCAGGGTTTCCTGTCGATGCAGCTGACGGTGGCGGAGGCGAGCTTCGCCTTCTATGACGTCACCGGCGCCGTCCTGTACAGCTGGCAGCTCACCAAGTCAACCTCTACCAACTAGTCAAAGTCAACCCTTAATTACCGTGTTAGCTGCTCATGTGTGTCAAATTGGAGCAGTCAATGTACTGCTTCAGTTATCGATATATACTGTGACAAAAGATGCACGGTGTATATATTGTGTACATGTGTATGTTTATATATGTGTGAGTAAGAATGTTGCTGTTTGTAATTGCATCCTAAGTTCATGGGATAAGTTAATGGCTATCTAAATGATGTTGTTCAGAGTGTGTATATATGCTAATGCTTTTATGCAGAGATCGGATTTTTATCCATTATCTCTCGAAAAAAGATATGCAAATGCTTGTGCTTCAAGTAGTTTAGAAATGAATAATGTCGTTTCATCTGGTAATCCGAACTGCTACTTGATTTTTTTTTGTGATTAGCTAATTAATCTTTTTTTAATTATCTAACTCTCCTTGTTGAGAAATTTAGCAAATGAAGATTTCATATATGAAGGAACCGACATATAATTGTTGCAAACTCTATTTTTTATATAAAAAAATCAAAAATATGACCACATGCTCACAGGCATTGCACTCACACTGTAACGCCCCGCAATAATTAGAGAGAAAAGATAAGAAAAGAAAAAAAAACAAAAGAGCAAGCTAGCTAGCTAGCAGCAGCAACAGCAGGCCTTGGCCCTTGGCCGGCCCATGCAAAGCAAGCAGCAGGAGTAGCAACGCAGCTACGGCTAGCAAGCAGTTTGGCAGCAGCAGTACGGATGGCAGTATTGCGGTTCGGGTATCCGACCCGATGGGCATGGGCATGGTTTTTTTTTATTCGTGGACATGTCCGACCTGATACCCTCGAATTTAACGAGCGCACGAGGGTTTTATATTTTGTCCGTGGGTAACCCATATCTGACCCAAAAATGTTTAGCCCATGTAACTTTAATAGTTTAAGTAACCTCCTCTCATTTGGCCCATTTGGCCCAATAGCAACAGCAATATATATAGCCACATGAAACCCTAAAACTAAAATCCCCAAATTCTATCTCTACCTTCACTGGGCTGGGGGCAGGCAGCGGCGGCGCATGGCGGGCTGGGCATAGGCGGCGGCACACGGCGGGCTGGGCATAGGCGGCGGCACACGGCGGGCTGGGCGCACGGCACGAGCGCAAGCGTCGACTGGCGGCATGGCAGCGCACGGGAGCAGGGCAACAGGCGGCGCACGGGTACCCGTCGGGCATGGGTGTGGGCATGGAGTTTTGCCCAATAGACCTTACAGGCGTGGGTTGAGCGTGGACACGCGAGGCTTGGACCGGGCATGAATTCGCTTTGCCCGTGTTCGATTCGGCCCGTTGTCATCCTTAAGTAGTAGCAAGCAAGTTTAGTCTCACCTCGCTTAGCTAGCTTGAGGAGCACCAGCATATAAGGATGCAATCCCTGAGCACTATTAACTCTAGTTTAACTTTTTTTTTGCGTGACATGTGAGGACAAAAACATAAGAGAGTTAATATTGTAGGTGTGATTACTGTTTTTGGTCCTGGCGTCACACCTAATCTAAATTTTGTACAAAATAACCACAAATTAGGACCCCCAACAACTACAGATACGTTCACAATAGAAAATGAAGAATCAATATTTGAATTCACATGATCAGTCGTCTACTACTGTCAGCCTGTCAGGGCCCAATGCAACCACAGCTCAAAAGAGCATTGCTGTCTAAGGGTTTGGGTGAGATGGGAACTCATTCCCTTCACACGAAAAAACTCATTAGCACATGATTAATTAAATATTTATTAATTTTTTTAAAATAAATTAATATGATTTTTTAAAGCAACTTTTGTATATAAACTTTTTGTAAAAAACACGTCATTTAGCAGTTTGAAATGCGTGCGTACGGAACACGAGGTAGTGGAGTTGGGAACTGCCGAACACACTCTAAATGGTCTAATTTTCTTTGTGTGTTAAAAAAAATTGTTGGATGGGCCATTTCAAAGCCCATTAGTTTTTTTATTGGATATGATGCTAACAAAAGGGCTTAATTTGCTCCTGCAATTGAGTTGTCATATATATATATATATATATATATATATATATATATATATATATATATATATATATATATTAAAATGTAAGCATAGTATTTATTATTACTCCTAAAGCCTAATATACAAGCATATCAGATCAATCTACTAAGCACATAAAACTCAACATGCAAGCATAGTAAATACATTTACAATTTATTATATTCTAAAACTCAACATATACATGCTAAATCATCATCGTCAAATCATTTTCAAAATATTTCAATCCAAATCCATCCATCATTTATACAATATTTAACGTATATTCATTCATATATCTCTCAACAAGCGTGGGGTGTCAATGTGTCATCTAGTATAACTCAAAAATAGCCCCTGACATGGGGTTCTAGCTATCTACTGAATTGTGCTGATCAGAAACAGATAGAGCCAAACCACACGTAATTTTTGCCACATGATCAGGGACGGAGCTAGAACGAAACAGAAGGAGCATCACTTCCTTGCTTTACTTTGCTTTAGACCGGGTTTAGACTGATTCGGGTGCTTGAGTTTGGACTGAGGGGATGTGCATATGATGAAAATAGACAGACTATAGCTAAAAAATTTTTGGACCGGGTTACCGGACACCCCACCTCTCCTATATATATGTAGCTCCGCCCTACACATGTCAGCTAGATGCAACATACAAATTTACCTGCGAAACATACACTTCATTTTCTTAATTTGTGTGAAAATTTTCTACTTTGCCATTAGTGTTGAATCTTAATCCCTAATTACCCAGATTGAATTTCCAATCTTTTTATTGAAAAGGAGGCAAGCGTTCAGCTAGTCAATTAAATGAAGGTTGGAGAATATAGGCAGGAAAGCCGAAAGGGGTGGACCCAATGGGAACAAAATTAACAGCTGAGAGAAATTCCGAGCTGCAAACCTTACAAGTTCAAAATGGAAACGGGAGAAGCTACAACTGTGAGCCAAACATGAAAAGAGGGGTTGATCAAAGGTTGTATATATGCTGACTCTCTAGTATGAGAAGCAACTTCAAGAACCATATTTTGACTGGCTCTACAATCTAGGTAGCTTTGCTTTTCTATTATTTTCAACCGTTTTCATATTATATAGATGATCACATCATTGAAATAGCATCATAGATCATTGGGCGAGATGGTTTATGCGGTTGCACTCCACCATTGACATTGACTGATCTTGTCAAAGGTGAAGCAAGTTACTAGTCGTAGGGCGTCACAACTGAACTTCCATTTTTATTACTAACATATGGATTCAAACAGTAACAACTAACAACGGCACGGAACAATCATTTTCTACTGTTTTAGATAATGAAATTTCACTTCTATGTTTCAAATGATTTCTTAATGGATTGATTCACTCATTTTTACAACTTTTCACTGCCATGTTTCAGAGGTAGTCTGAAATCATTCGTAAGGTTTGGTGATGAATTGATGATTTCTTTATGATTGCAGACAACATGTTCAATTCATGCATTCCATGCATGCGCGCTGTACTTATTTTCCTGTGGAAAAAGGCAATCTGGCATCGAACAGAATAGCAAACCTCCGCATCCGCATCCCATACCGTGGGCCCCACCATCATTCCCCTATCCGGGCCCACCTGCAGCCGCACATTGTCCCCGTGCCGGTTTTCCAAATATTTACCTCCATTGCCACTCCCCTATAAATACACGCACCCTTCGTCCACCTCGAGCCGTCGCCTCCTCTCCTCTCCCCTCTTCTCCCCCTCCTCCACGACGAGCAACTGGAGGAGCGGCGGCGGCGCCGCCGGCCGGCGAGCTGCTCATCGATGGCTGCTCCAGTTACGCTCCTCCTCTTCCTCTTCACTGTCGTGGCGGCGGCTGAGATGCCGCGGCTGGAGCACCCGCACAAGGGCGACGGGTCGCTGGCCCTCCTCGCCGTCGGTGACTGGGGGCGGCGCGGCGCGTACAACCAGTCGATGGTGGCCGCGCAGGTAATTAATTAGTTGGCAGTGATGATTTCGTTTTGCTATTTTAGGTTAATTAATGGCTTAATTATGAAATTGTGCCATGTGGGTTAAGGTAGAATAAAACGAGGAGGTTGGATTTGTGTTTTTTGGAGGCTATATTTACAGCTAATAGCATCATCAGGCATGATTCGTCTGGCATTGTAAATTAAGCTCATGTTTAGTGCTCTGTTGTTTTTTGGAAGAAAATAGAGTAGTAACTATCACGTGTCTATCAAAAGTTACTGTTTAAAAATCAGAGCAAATTTGTTGGTATATATTAAATTGAAGAAAGAAAAGGTGAGAAAAAAGTTACTTTAAACTGCGCGTAGCGCAGCTGGTCAGGGTGTCGTCGTGCGTGCTTGTTCACCTTAACACTAGGTGAACAAGCACGCACGACGATTGGGTGAACAAGCACCTTAGAGCGCCTAGACAAGCACGACGATTTACAAAAAGTGGGACAGACCAACCTTAGAGCGCCTGGACAGAATCTTCGTGATCAACGATTGGGTGGCCCTGCCTTCTTGCTTCCTCGAGGCACTCTCCTCGGACATGTCCGACCACTGCCTGCTCCTCTTGAACACCTTCTCTTCTTCTTTCCGCGCGGGTCGCTTCCACTTCAAGACTGTCAGCTCGTCATGGGGCTCGCCTTGCCGAATCAGTGATCCCATCCGTCGCTTTGACTTGAAGCTACGGCACCTCGCAAAAGCACTTCGTAGCTGGACCCGATAAGAAAGTGGGAAACATCAAGTTGCAACTGGCAATGGCGCGGGAGATCATCGGTTGCTTCGACTCTGTGGAGGAACAGCGAGTCCTTGTTAGCAAAAACCACTAGACAAACACCTTATGAGCGTCCTGTAGCTGTCCGGCACGGCAAACTGAAGAAAATTTCAGAGAGTTCAGAGAATTCAGAAAATGCAAAGAACAGATCTAGAGCAAGCAAGAACAGGATATCGTGGGAGAGAATTTTTGGCAACTTTCGGTGTTTATTTCGAACTGAAATGAAACTGAATGCGCAAAGTACAAATGATGCAACTACCATCTATTTATAGGTTAACAAACTTGATCCTACAAATGTGGAAGACGAGGCCAATCTCCCCGCCATGCATTCTGCTTCACCGCGCTCTCTGTGTCGCCACGAACCGGTCGCCACCGATCTCCTTGCCCGTGCATCTCACCACACCGTTGCATACCGTTGCATTCCCGCGTCGTCTAGATCAGCTCGGGCCACACCAGGAATAACTGCAACATACTCCCCCTTAGTCTTGGCGTGGCCTGAGATCACGCACACCTAACAGATGCCGTGCAATCGCCAGCTTCGCCGCCGGCAACCCCTTTGTCAGTGCATCCGCTCGCTGCTCCTCAGAGCGAACGAACTCAATCAGAATCTGCCCACTCTCAACACATTCACGAATGAAATGGTAGCGGGTATCAATATGCTTGCTTCTCCCGTGGAACACAGGATTCTTCATCAAGGCGATTGTCGACTTGTTGTCAACATACAGTTTCACCGGCTTTGCTTCAGTGCCCATCATCTCGCTCAGCAACGCCCTGAGCCAGAGCGCCTGACATGCTGCTGTAGTGGCCGCCATGAACTCTGCTTCACAAGACGAGAGTGCCACTGTCTTCTGCTTTTGAGAACACCAAGACACCAAGCTACTGTTCACATAGAATGCCATGCCGCCGGTGCTTCGACGGTCATCCATATCACCTGCCAAATCACTGTCGGTGAAACCCGTGATGTCCAAAGAGCCGCTACCGCTTGCAAACACTAGACCAGAGTCCAGCGTTCCCTTCAGATATCTGAGTATCATCTTGATCGCCTTGAGATGCATCGTTATCGGCCGCTCCATGAACCTGCTCGCCACGCCTACGGCGTAGGACAGATCCGGCCTGGTGTGTAACAAATATCGCAAGCACCCGATGACACGCCGGTACTTCATCGCGTCAATTGGGTTTCCATCAGCATCCTTGTGCAGTAGCGAACGTGGCTCCATGGGAATTGAGGTAGGATTACAATCCTGCATACCAAACTGAGACAAGATCTTCTTCGCATACGCAGCTTGCTTGATAGCAATCCCGTTTTCCCCCTGAATTACTTCAATTCCCAAATAATAAGTGAGAAAACCGAGATCACTCATCTCAAATTCCCTCATCATCTGCTGTTTGAACATGGCTATCTCCTGTGGATTTTCTCCTGTGACAATCAAGTCATCAACATACACACCAACAATCACACCAGCTTGCCCCTTGTATACATGGCCTGCTCCTGCGTGCACCGTGCAAACCCAAGTTCTTTTAAACACTTGTCGAGGCGCGTGTTCCACGCCCGCGGGGCTTGGCGCAATCCATACAGCGCCTTGCTCAACCTGAGCACTAAGTGTTCTTCTCCTCTCTTCACAAAACCCTCCGGCTGAGCTACGTATACTTCTTCTTCAAGATCGCCGTTGAGGAACGCCGATTTGACGTCAAGGTGGTGCACTTCCCACCGCCGATTAGCTGCGACAGCAAGAATGACATGGATTGTGTCAAGCCGCGCCACCGGCGCGAACACTTCCTCAAAGTCCACCCCTTGACGCTGAACATAGCCCTTTGCCACCAAACGAGCTTTGTGCTTGATTTCTTCACCAGCAGTGTTCTTTTTCAGCTTGTACACCCACTTAAGCCCAATGGGTTTGTGTCCTGCCGGCAACGCGGTGAGAGCCCAGGTTGAATTCTTCTCAATCGCCTGCATCTCCTGCGCCATGGCGTTCTCCCATGCCGGCTGGCCGGCTGCCTCGCGATAGCTTGATGGCTCCTCCATCTCTGCGAGCAACACGTCCCCATTGTTTTCATCCTCCACCAGGTCCACACGGAGTGCCTCCCGCATGATATCTTCAAGACTCCTAAACCGGACGGGACCCTCATGGCTTCCAGGGTCGCCGCAGGAACCCGGTGACGCCATCGGCCCGGCAGAGCCGGTAGCTGGGGTTGAGGGCGGTGTAGAGCTCGGTGATGACTGGGGCAAGGTAGGATGAATTGGTGACGCCCCTACCGGGCTTGCCGAAGGCGATGACGGGATTTCTCCCTGGCCATGACGCCCACCAGGGAATGGTGCCTGGTACCGCGGTACCGAGCTGACCGGCGCTCCTGCCGGCAGTGCATCAGCTCCATCATCCTCCACCATGAACTCGGTGGAGTTTTGTTCCCCTACGACTGCACTCCATTGCCAAGGCACATTTTCTTCAAAAATGACATCACGACTTACATGGATATGCCCACGACGCGGATCGAACAGACGGTGCGCCTTGCTGCCTTCCTCCACGCCGAGGTACACATACGGCGCGCTCCGATCGTCAAGTTTCTTCTGGTTGGGCGTCGTGATCTTAGCGTGTGCCGTGCAGCCGAACACCCGCAGGTGTCCCAGCTGCGGCTTGCGCCCCGTCCATGCCTCGAACGGGGTCCGATCGCCCATCGTCTTCGTCGATAGCCGGTTGAGGAGGTACACTGCGTGGCGCACCGCCTCCCCCCAAAGCCTGCTTGGCACGTTCATCCCCTTCAACAGAGATCGTGCCATCGCCATTACTGAACGATTTTGGCGTTCCACCACCCCATTCTGTTGGGGTGAGTATGGCGCCGTCAAGTGCCACTGGATCCCCGCCTGCTCGCATAACTGCGCGAACTCGCCCGACAAGAATTCGCCACCGCGATCCGATCTTAGCGTCTTGATGCGTCGCCCGGCCGTGTTCTCGGCCAGTGGTTTGAACTTGGTGAAGACCTCCAGCGCCTAGTCCTTCGTTTTGATCACGTATACCCACATCCACCGTGAGAAATCATCAACAATTAGCACAAAGTAACGATTACCAGCCATGGTTGTCGGGGAGGTCGGTCCATATAGATCAATGTGGAGCAACTCGAGCGGCTCCTCCGCCCTGAAGTTTGCCGTTGCGGGAAACGGCTGCCTTATCTGCTTTGCTACCAGGCATGCCTGACAGAGCTGATTTGGATGTGTGATCGCCGAAACCCCGCTCGCCATGCCCTTGTCAGCCAACAGTTTCATTGCCTGGAAATTGACATGCCCAAACCGAGCATGCCAGAGCCATGCTGGCTCATCCATCCTTGTCAGTAGGCACACCGGAGTGGCTAGCTTCAGCTTGATCCGGTACAGCCGATTAGGAGTACGCCTCACCCGCATAACCAGCCGCAAGGGGCTTTTGTCGAACACCTCGAGCACATCTTCATACATCACAACTCGGTGCCCCATTTCTGTGAGCTGACCCAGGCTCACCATGTTGCACCACAGGCTGGGGATGTAATAAACATCCTGCAATAGCCATTGATCCCCATTCTTGCAGGAGAACAGGATAGAACCTTTCCCTTGAATTTTCACTGTTGACGCGTCGCCCAACTTGACGCTCCCGATGATTGATTCGCCCAGATCTCTGAACTTGGCAGGATCACCTGTCATGTGGTTGCTTGCCCCGTTGTCCAGGAACCAGACGTCCCCGGTGGCTGTGCCACCATCAGCCAGCAGCAACCGTGGCCACGCACGCTCCTCGTGTACAACCAGCCCGCTCACCGGCTCATCTTCGGTCACCGCCAGCAATAACGTGGGATTTGCATCATCGGTTTGCGCCAAATGGACCTCTGCCTTCTTCTTCTTGGGATACGGGCACTGAGTGGAATAGTGACCAAATTCTTCGCAATTGTAGCACTTGATGTGGCTCTTGTCATGGCCACCACCGCCAGAGCCGCCAGCGCCACTGTTCCGTGGCGCGCTGCCGCGTCCACCGCCTCCACCGCGCCCTCTGCCGCGACTGCGTCCGTCCTGGCACGGTTTCCCCCGTCACTGGGAGACTTATTCTTCTGCGACGAAGACGACTTGCTGCCGTCCTTCTTGAAACGTGCCTCCCACTCCGCCTAAGTGAGAAGTACTTGGCTGTCGGCGGTCACTCCACCGGTGGCAACCTTCTTCTTGCAAAGTCGCTCGTCGTAGGCCTTGAGACGACCCACCGCCTCCTCGAACGGCATGTCGTTGATTTCGTAGAACTGCTCGATGCCAGCCACAAGGCTGACATATTTTTCAGGCACCGTGTCGAAGAGCTTCTTCACCATGGCCGAGTCGCTCAGCGTCGAGCCCGACGCCGAGTGCCGAACACTCATCGCCGTGATGCGCCCAGCATATTGATCCAGGGTTTCCCCTGGATCCATGACCATGTTGCCAAATTCACCCTTCAGAGTCTGCAGGCGCGCGTTGCGCACCCGATCAGCCCCGACAAAGCGTGTCTTCAAGCAGTCTCATACCTCCTTCGCCGTCTTCTTCTTTGCCACCTGCATCAGCAAATCCTCTGGCAAAGATTGCAGCAGATGAGACTTCGCCTTCTTGTCCTTCCTTGCATCAACGTTCGCACCGTCCGCCGGTTCGATTGCTTCCCAAACTCCTTGATCTTCCATCATCGCCTGCACCCGTATCACCCAACTTGTGTAGTTGGTTGCTGTGAGCTGCGGGTAGAGGAACGAGCTCCCCGAGCTGCCCCTCGCAGGATCCGCCGCCGCCGGGATCAAAGCCATGTCATCGACCCTCAACCTGAGTGCTCTGATACCACTTGTTAGCAAAAACCACTGGACAAACACCTTATGAGCGTCCTGTAGCTGTCCGGCACGGCAAACTAAAGAAAATTTCAGAGAGTTCAGAGAATTCAGAAAATGCAGAGAACAGAGCAAGCAAGAACAGGATATCGTGGGAGAGAATTTTTGGCAACTTTCGGTGTTTATTTCAAACTAAAATGAAACTGAATGCTCAAAGTACAAATGATGCAACTACCATCTATTTATAGGTTAACAAACTTGATCCTACAAATGTAGAAGACGAGGCCAATCTCCCCGCCATGCATTCTGCTTCACCGCGCTCTCTACGTCGCCATGAACCGGTCGCCACCGATCTCCTTGCCCGCGCATCTCGCCACACCGTTGCATACCGTTGCATTCCCGCGTCGTCCGGATCAGCTCGGGCCACACCAGGAATAACTGCAACAGTCCTTAGCACGCCGGAAAGGGCACTTTTCTCCATCGTGCTCTGAAAAAAGAGTTCTCGCCTTAGTCTCCATGAAGAGGACTATGGCTCAAGGACAGATGCATCCACGATAACTTCATGCTGGTGCGCCAATCGGCACAGAGGCAATCGTCGACGATCTTGGTCAAGCTTGACCTCACGCAGGCATTCGATTCAGTTTCCTAGCAGTTCATCCTTGAAGTCCTCTGCCACAACAGCTTCGGCATGCGTTGGCTAGCATGGCTCTCGATCCTCTTTGGCACCTCCAGCATGAAGGTGCTACTCAAGGGCACGCCGGGCAGGATGATATGGCACGGAAGGGGGGGGTGCCAGGGGGACCCTCTTTCGCTGATGCTCTTTGTCATCGTCATGGACGTGCTGAACTCCATGTTCTCCAAGGCAGAGCATTTAGGCCTGCTTCAGCCCATGCCGGTTCTTCACCGCATCTCACTCTACGCCGATGACATTGTCTTGTTCATCCACCCGGCGATCCAGGACATCCAAGTCACACAAAGCATCCTGTCCATTTTCGGCAAGGCTTCGGGGTTGAGGATGAACTACAACAAATGCTTGGTGATCCCTATCAGGTGCTCCAAGGATGACATGAACCTCATACAATGCGAGTTGCCTTGCCCGATCGCTCAATTGCCGTGCAAGTACTTGGGCATGCCCCTCTCCACTGGCAAAGTGAACAAGGTCGATCTCCAACTGGTTCTCGACTCGGTCGCGGGAAGACTGCCTTCCTAGAAAGCTGGGCAACTGGCTCCTGTCGGAAGGCTGGCACTGGTGAACTCGGTCCTCAGTGCCATCCCAATCCACCTTTTGATCGCCTTGTCCCCCCCAAAGTGGGTCATCAAGGGCATCGACAAGATAAGGCACGGTTTTCTCTGGACAGGACGAGCTGAAGCCAATGGCAGGCACTGCCGCCTTGCTTGGTGCAAAGTATGTGCACGAAAGAAGTATGGAGGTCTCGAGATCCATGATCTCAATATAATGGGGATCGCCCTTCGCGCATGATGGCTGTGGTCGCTTCGAACCGACCCCAACAAACCTTGGCAAGGTTTGCTGATGCCAATCACTAGCCAGGAGCGCGATTTCGTTGGTGCGGCGACTAACTGCATCCTGGGGGACGGGAGATCCATGCTCTTCTGGGAAGACCGGTGGATCGATGATGCCGACCTGCGAAGCTTGGCTCCGGTGATATACGCCCTAGTCCCAGCACGTGTTTGGTGAAAGCGAATAGTGGCGGAGGCAACAACCAATCGTTGTTGGAATCAGAGACATCCGAGGAGCAATCGGGGTGGAGGCCGTGGTGCAATACCTCAGGATCTGGCCACGGATCGCGCTGGTTACCCTCTCTCCGGGACACCCCGACAGCTTCATCTGGAAGTGGGAGAGTTCTGGGTGCTACTTTGCTAGGTCTGCCGACTTGGCACTCTTCCCTGGCCGCCAAACTTTCCCTGAAGCACCGATCTGGAAAAGCAAGGCGCCGCATCGCTGCCGATACTTTGCTTGGCTCGAACCATCTGTGCAAACGTGGCCTGCCACACCCCGCCAGATGCGTCCTTTGTGACCAGGGCGATAAAACAATGGACCACATCCTCATCGGCTGTCCCGAATCCCGCCAACTTTGGTGGTTCATCCTCAGGGCCATTGGAAGACCAGACATGCTCCCGACTGCGCAGGGATCGTTCGTCACTTGGTGGTGCCACAATCGAAAGAGGATCAACAAAAAGAACCGCAAGGGGTTTGATACAATTGTCACCCTCATGGCTTGGAACATCTTGAAGGAACGAAACCGCCGAGTCTTCAACAATGAAACTAGGTCCTGGGCCAAGGTGGCAAGGCTGGAAGGATAGGAGGCGACCCTCTGGCAGGAGGCCGGCACTACAACGGTACCCCTCATCTGTGTCGGGCTGCAACCCACATCTGTGTCGGGTATGGCGCCCGACACAGCGCAAAGGTCAGTGATGTGAGGAATCATCTCAAACGGGCATAAATCCGTCACAGATGAAGCACTCAATCGGGCCTCAACTAATGCCCGTCACCGATAGCTTTGACCGAGACGACCAGTCAAACTATAGCCCGTCACGGATGACTATCTCAATCGGGCTACAACTAGCGCCCGTCACGGATGACTGTCTCTCTCGAACGGGCCTAAACAGAAGCCCGTCATAGAGGACTATTGTTCTCAATCGGGCCCCAACTATAGCCCGTCACAGATTACTGTATTCTCAATCGGGCCTTAAGTTACAGTCCGTCACGGTTGACTATAACTCAATCGGGTTTTAACTTATAGCCCGTCACTGATGAGTATGACCACAAAAAAAATAAATACTGTTTTTTGGCTAGCCTCAGGCCTGTGCTAGCCATACCCGCTGCAAAATAACAGAAATACATCCCAGATATGTCAATCCCAGCATCCCCATCCCAGCATTCACATATATTCACATATATTCACACATCCGAGCATCCCCATTCACATATGCCATTCATATATATTTTACAGAAATAACATCCATATTCACACATGCATACTGGTCACATGCATAGAGATAACAAATATTATAAACATAAATATTACATAATAACATGTGTTTGACAATTTAAACAGGACGTTAAAAAATGTTCATCACTTACACCTGAACCCTAAACATTCCTTTAGGGTGAATAATTTTGCGGAGGATGAAGTCGGCAATCTCCTCACGAATGTCCTCAAAGCTGCTACCCGGATCCTTTGAAAATTTGTCCTACATGTGCATAATTCGAAATTAGTCGAACGATCTTTACATACATATACATACATATATATATATATATACTTCAATTTAGTTACAACATGTCAGGAATGAGACCACAAACCTCCTATTCAGCCAAAGTCTTCATCTTTTCTTTGCACAGAAGGCGCATGTTGTGGCAGACATGAAATCCGCACTGGTCGCCTATTTGTTGTTTGACTGGGAAGTCCTTCTTGTGGATAAGAGTGTCTTGCCCTGTCTTTCGAAGGCCTCCTTTTTGCACATATTGGCCCCACGCTTCATCTATTGCGAGTTGAATCGGGGTCCAATCGTACAGTTGCTTGTCAATTTTGGAGTTTAAGTAGTGGCATGTACTCCACTTAGGCGTTATTACCAATAGGATCCAATGTCCACTGCAACATTAAATTAGTTAAAGTTAATACTAAAGCTAGATGTGTAATGCAATGTATTTAGGGAACACACTTACTATTGATTGTAGGCGCACATGATGTACTCCTTGTCTTGTCGGGCCCAGAAGGTGTCAAACAAGTAGTTTACCATTCCACTACGGTCCCCTTGAAGATTTGTGACATTGACTACCTGAGGATCAAGGAAGGTAACTTCCGGTGCATTCTTGAGACACTACTTCCAACTATACCTACACGCAAGCCAAACGCTCTTATAAGCATGTTACACGGATTGAGATGAATAATTTTCGTGAGCAAGAGTACTTACAAGGAGTAGCACTTGAGGAGGGTTGTGTCCACCGAGCGGAGCCTGTAGAGGTCGAACAGATCCTTGAAGTCTATCACGATAAAATTTGATGGCCCAAGGAATGGCGCTCTGGCGTGTTCGCCTATTATATCATTTTCTCTATTCTTCCTCCTCACGTTAGATTTCTCCATGTAGTACATGTGTAGCTCCTTGCAAGCGGTGCCCATCGTTGCTAGCACGTCGTCTCCAACCAATGGCATGCCTAGTTGGTAGGACGATGGAGGTACGAGCTTCCTATGTGTGACGGGCCCCTTGCTCAGATCTAACTTTGTTGGAGCAAGACGTGAGAGGTGCAGCTTTCCTTTTCCTCGCATCCCTGCAGCAGGTTTTTCGATAACTCTTCTCTAGGGGGAAGAATGCGCCTTCCTGCTCTTCTTCAGGGGTGGGGGTTTAGTGATCGCCATGCTGTCGACCTCCATAGGCTCGCCCCCAAAGTCCGTGTCATACTGTAACTGGACATCGTCAATTTCATGACGACCGGGAGCTGGAGGGGCTGAAGGAGCAGGGGTAGTTTGTACTATTAGACGACCGCTTGGTGCAGTGCTTGGCCTCGGGATCACCCTTATCTCAATGAGGTCCTTAGGCCATTGGATGAAAGTTCCACGTGCATTTCCAAGGGTTAGGACCTCGTCGTTCGGTGCCAGAGGGAGGGGGAAATGATCGAATTTGGGCTTCACCGAGTCAACTTGCACTTTCGCATAATCAGCCCTAAGTTGCGTCCCATGCACTCTTGTCTCCGGGGTCGGCTTGAAAGCAAGGCCCTCAGCTGCAGGAACCGAGAAGGTCGGCACCACCCTTACTGTCAGGGTGCAGCTAGTTGGTTCCTGCAATAGATTCATAAATATTGTTAGAATAGTACTTACCATATGGTTTCGTTAAGAACTCTATGCGTACTATATTATCGTACCGTTATTTGGTCGACGGCGATGGGGACCAATTGTGGATCTTCCCCCGCCTCAGTTGATGCACAACTGCTGCGCCTCTGCGTGGGACTAGCTAAATCTTGTTGCGTAGCAGCAGCGGCAGCCACCGAGAGATGTTGCTCTTCTCGAATCTCTTGCCTGATACGGGCCCTCATCGATTCAAGCTTTTCGTCGAATTCAGAGCTCAATTCGGCTCTGACCTGCTCCCGGATCTGGGCAGCAAGGTGGGCATCTTTCTCCGCCTTCGTGACTGTCCGCTTCTTGTACTGCCACGCGTAGTCTAGAAATCCAACTTTCCATGGTACGTTTGCGCCAAGTCCCCTTGTCCGTCCACGGTGTTCCTTGTTGCCCAACGCTTTACTGAGGATGTCGTCCTCGCGTCTTTGAGAACTGACCTCTTGCGAGGCTTCTTGGGAGGCAACCAACTCCTTCTGCAGTTCAATTGAGATCGGATTCAATGAAAAGTTCAGGCTGAAACAGTGCGAACAAATATTGAGATTAGGCACTTACTATATTATCGTACACTTGTTGATCTTGGGGATTTGGAAGCGAAACTGTCCCATCTTCATTCTTCTGGTACCTCGCCCGGGCCCAATTCCTTGCACGTGGGTGTGGGATATCGGCAAACACCGGCGGTGTGTTCGCTGCTGCTGCCGCTTTATCCTCCTCTTGCCATTCCTCTAGCTTCCCGACATATCCTGTGGTGCCTAGCCGGTGCGGGTGCACGTTCCTGGCCTGCAGTGCTCGAAAAGCTTCGCTTCTGGCCCGGGATTCTAGGGTTGACTTCTTCACGTAGAATTGCTCCCAAGCTTCAGCCGTGATGAAGGGCCATTGCTCTGTTGGATCAGGGGTCGTCGGATTTAAGACAAACTCCGTGACCAGCCTGCTCTTGAAGTTTTTCCAAGCATTGCCCATAGTCTTGAAAGTAGCCCGCTTGAGACGCTCCTCGTCGGCTGCAGGATACTCAAAGCGTTCCTTGAATTTGAGCCAAGCTGCGTTCTTCTCCGCTTCGGGCACATGCTTGATGTCATCAACAAGGATTGTGAAGTTTTCCCTCCCTAGGACACCGCACGTCGACCTAAACTTGGCCAGGACAGTCCGAGGACGCGTCGGCAGTCCAACCTGGTTAACCTCTGCTATGGTGTACCGTTCCTTAGGGATTTTGTTCCCTGTCCTACGACTCCGTGCCCTTGAGGACCCACTAGTTGTCGTCGACATTGGTTCACCTTGCTGAGACATCGTCTAAATAACTTAGAAAATAACAAAGTTAATTTCACTAAATACGGATAAAATAACCTAAAAATAGAGCCTAAGAGTAAAGTATTTTCATTAAATTAATTCAAAATCACTAAAATAACTAAGTGCCATCATATGTAAATACGAATTTCACTAAAAACGGATAAAATAACCTACATTTCACTAAAATCACTAAACTTAACTAAAATAACCTACATTTCCCCTAAAATCACTAAAATAACCTAAGTCACCCTACAAATAGAGCCTAAAAGTAAAGTATTTCATTAAATTAATTCAAAATCACTAAAATCACTGAACTTAACTAAAATAACCTACATTTCACTAAAATCACTAAACTTAACTAAAATAACCTACATTTCCCCTAAAATCACTAAAATAACCTAAAAGTAAAGTATTTTCATTAAATTAATTCAAAATCACTAAAATCACTAAACTTAACTAAAATAACCTACATTTCCCGTAAAATCACTAAAATAAACTAAAAGTAAAGTAAAATCACTAAAATAACCTAAAATTAAAGTATTTTCATTAAATTATTTCAAAATCACTAAAATCACTAAATGAGCTAACCGGCGGCGGCGTTGGCGGGCGAGGAGGCCTCTGGCGGCGGCGATTGCGGACGAGGAGGCCGGCGGCGGCGCTGGCGGATGAGGAGGCCGGCGGCGGCGCTTGCCGACGACGAGGCCGCTGGTAGGGTTCTCTGACTTAGAAAAAATTTCGTGCTCTCAGTGCGTGCTGGCCTATGCTAGGGTTCTGTGACTTAGAAAAATTTTCGATCCAGATCTAGATCAAGATGCAGTGTTCTGTGACATCTCAATCGGGCGTAAACAAAAGCCCGACACGGATGACTCATCCGTGACGGGCTCTAGTGTAGGCCCGATGGAGATGACATCATCTCTATCGGGCCTACACTAGCGCCCGTCACGGATGATAGCATCCGTGACGGGCCCTAATTTAAAGCCCGATAGAGATAATGTCATCTCTATTGGGCATTAAATTATGGCCCGTCACGGATGCTATCATCCGTGACGGGCGCTAGTGTAGGCCCGATAGAGATGACGTCATCTCTATCGGGCCTACAATAGAGCCCGTCACGGATGAGATTTGACTCCTGTTCATCATTGACCTGAACTTTAAATAAATAACTGCAAAAAAATACTTCACAATGAAAATTCACTACTTTTTCATTACTCACAATAATTAACTTATTATCCCAAATAATTAAGTGAAGTACAATAATTCACTAAATTCGCAATAAAAATTATTACAAGTTGCACCAATTTACCTAAGCTTTTTTTACTAATACAAAATACTTCATGTGTACAACGGCGTGGGTCACAAGGTTATGCCTTCCGTATGATCTGATCGAGTATATGCCACAGGCTCTTGTGGATCATCGTCAAGGTTGATTTGAGGTCGTACATGAAGATTTTGGTTGTATTCTTCTTCGTCGACGACGTTGTCAACACCAACAATTCGGCGCTTGCCATCCCTCACGATGTGCATCTTCTTGTTCGCGAGGTCCTTTATGTAGAAAATCTGCTCGACCTGTTTCGCAAGTACGAATGGCTCGTCGGCGTATCCATCCTTGGATAGATCTACTAAAGTGAAGCCTTCCTTATCGACTTTAACACCAGTGCGTATATTGACCCAACGGCATCGAAACAAAGGAACCTTGAACTTCACGTAGTTCAGCTCCCAGATCTCCTCAATGCGGCCGTAGTATGTGTTCGACCCCACTTGATCCTAGAAGGCATCTATACGGACTCCGCTGTTTTGCACTGTGCTTTTGTCATCTTGCTGGACGGTGTAAAATGTGTATCCATTAATATCGTATCCTTGCCATGTGTCTATGGCCCAACACGGTCCCATTCCCAACAAGTGTACAGTCTCATTTGGGATATCCGTCGACATGGTGACACGATTCTTGAACCATGCGTTGAACCGAGAGTTATGTTCTCTATTAATCCACGTCTCAGATTGACCCATGTTCTCCTGTCGGATTTTGGCTAAGTGCTCCTCAAAGTATGGGCTAACTTCTGTCATATGTTGGAGCACAGCAAAATGAGCCTGCCCGTAGGAAGCTTGATCGGGCCTAAATCTTTTCCTCCCGATTGTGCCATCACCTGACAACCTTCCTTCGTGACGAGACGCTGGAACTCCTATAGGCTCGGCCTCGGACATGTAATGCACGCAGAACTCAATGACCTCCTCGGTCGTGTAGCCTTCAATGATGCTCCCCTCCGGTTTTGCTCTGTTCTGAACGTATGCCTTCAGAATTCCCATGTACCTCTCGAACGGGTACATTTCTCTTAGAAAAGCCGGGCCACATAGTTTTGTTTGCTTCACAAGATGAACAGGGAGATGAACCACGATATCAAAGAAAGACAGTTAAAAAACATCTCCATGTGGCAGAGGGTATTGACAATATCGGTCTGCAACCCATCTAGATCTTCGGGATCTATAACTTTCTGTCCGATGGCATTGAAAAAGGCGCACAGACGTTGGATTGTATGACGGACTTTCGGTGGAAGAATGCCTCTGATAGCAACTGGCAAGATTTGTGTGATTAGCACGTGGCAATCGTGCGACTTCATTCCAACCAGTTTAAGGTCTTCCGATTTGACGTACTTACTAATCCTCGCTAAATAGCCCGATGGAACTTTAATATCTTTCAAGCACGATAACATTGCGATCTTCTCATCCTTCGACAGTGTGTGGCAAGCTGGAGGGAGGTACACTCTACCTGTCTCTGCATCTGTTACGGGCTGGAGTTCACTACGAATGTTCATTTCACTGAAATCAAGGCGCGCGTTCAACCCGTCCTTTGTTTTGCCGGGAATATTTAGCAGCAGGCCAACCAAACTCTCACACACATTCTTTTCTACATGCATGAGATCAATGCAATGACGGACCTCAAGATCTTTCCAGTAAGGTAATCGCCAAAATATGGACTTTTTCTTCCACATACCCTTGTCCTTTGCCTGACTACGTTTTCTTTTCTTCCCAAACTCATTGGTTATGTCCTTGACCAAGTTGTGGACCTCATCTCCGGACAAATCCTTGGGAGCAGGCTGAAGTTCTCTCTTACCGTTGAAAATATTCTTCTTCCTTCGAAATGCGTGACGTAGCGGGAGCCACCTCCTATGACCCATATAAACCATCTTTCGTGATTTCTTCAACCACCGGCTGCGTGTATGTTCCATGCAGTCAGAGCATGCCTTCTTTCCTTTCACGGTTTGGCCAGAAAGATTACCGAGGGCGGGATAGTCATTAATGGTGCAGAACAGTAGAACTCGTAGCTTGAAATTCTCCTGACCATATGCATCCCAAGTTTCCACACCTTCTTTCCAGAGCATCTCAAAATCGTCCATAACAGGCTCCAAGAACACATCGATATCATTGTCCGGTTGTTTCGGTCCTTTGATTAGCAAGCACAGCATAATATATTTTCTTTTAAAGCACAACCATGGCGGTAGGTTAAAGTTTGAAATAAGAACTGGCCAGGTGCTGTGAGTACTACTCATGTCTCCAAAAGGATTCATGCCATCTGTACACAGACATAGCCTCATGTTTCTGGGGTCGGCAGCAAAGTCTTTGTGTTTTCGATCGATATTCCTCCATTGAATCGAATCCGCTGGGTGTCTTAGCATACCGTCGTTCCTTCTCTCCGTGGCATGCCAACGTACTAAATTTGCCTCCTTGGGGTTTGCAAATATTCTTTTGAAACAATCAATGATAGGTAGATACCACACAACCTTCGCGGGACCACCCCGCTTTGATTTTTTTCCTTCGTCAGGACTTTTCTTACGCTTGTATCGAGAGGCCTTGCATACAGGACAAGCATCTAACTCCGCATATTGCTTGTGGTACAATATGCAGTCGTTTGGACAAGCGTGAATTCTACGGACCTCTAACCCCAGGGGACACAAAACCTGCTTTGCTTCATATGTCGTCTCGGGCAATGTGTTCCCATCAGGCAACATGGCCTTCAAAATTCCCAAAAGCTCTGTGAAACTCTTGTCTGTCCATCCACTACTTGCCTTCAGCTTCATTAGGTCCAAGGTAGCTGATAATTTGGTCTGCTTTGCTTTGCATCTGGCGTATAGAGGCGTCTGCGAGTCACTGACCAACCTGCTGAATTTTACGGAATCTCTCTCGTTGTAAGCTGGATCCTCAACGTCACGTAACATGTCTTGCAGCAGATCATGATCAACATCAACCATTTCACCGCCTAGTGGAGAAGGTACAAACATGTCATGCTCATCTTCATCTTCCTGATTTTGCGCACTAGTACTGTCTGCAGCAGCACCACTTCCTGATTCCTGCTCTCCATGCTTAACCCAACATGTGTAGCCCTCCATGAATCCTCGTTGTATCAGATGAGCGTGTACATCCATTCGGCTATCAAACATATTTTCATTCTTGCAATCTGCACATGGACAACACATGTAATCGCTGTTTCTTCTTTTCCTATCCTCCTCCGCGACGTTAATAAAATTTAATACCCCATTTCTATACTCTTGACTATGACGTTTCACAGATTTCGCATACATCCAACTTCGATCCATCTCTACAGAAATGAAAAAAGAATCAGAGAAACATCTTATAAGATAAATACCGCTAAATTCATAAGAATTGATGAATTTTCTAAATTAATGATTATTATTTGTCACTTACCTTTATGAATTTACTGTTTTCTTTGGGAAAAAAAATTTCACCCCCTCCAACCTCCCACCAGATTTGTGAATAGTGGGATACAGATACTCTGGCGGTTGCGGCTATTTATAGTGTGCACTAACTATCGGGCATATAAGGTATCTTTATCGGGCCTAAAAAAAGCCCGTCACAGAGGAGTGCCATCTGTGACGGGCTTTGTAGATATCTCAAACGGGCATCAAGATGGGGCCCATCACAGATGATTGTCATCTGTGACGGGCTGCAATTACAGCCCGATGAGATATTTAAGGTTATCTCAATCGGGTCTTAAGTTGGGGCCCGTCACAGATGATTGTCATCTGTGACGGGCTCCAACTACGGCCCGATTGAGATATTTAAGGTTATCTCAATCGGGCCCTAGTTTAGGCCCGTCACAGATATGTGTCATCCGTGACGGGCTTCAATTCTATGCACATTTAACATGTCTCTCCGACCATATCTCAATCGGCCTTTTTTTAGGCCCGTTTGAGATGTTTTTTTTGTGACGGCCCGCAAAATCCAGTTATATTACAGCCCGTCACAGATGAGAGGATCTGTACTAGTGCGGGCTACTCCGCTAGTCCTTGGCCCAATCTTAGGTCGCACAATCAGTACCGCGAGATATCCAGCTGTTGTCCTCTTTTATTTGTTTTTTCTTTTCCTTCGTTTCCTTTTTTTTTTTGGCTAGCCTGTAATTGTCCCGAGGAATTTTCCCCTTCTTAATAATACAATGATACGCAAGCCTTATGCGTATTCTCGAAAAAAAAAGTAAAAGAATGATACCTTATCAGCGGATGCTGGTAGATTATCATGTGGATGTGCTTTGAAGTACCTTGACAACAACTTCTTGTCTACCTAGGATGGTTAATAAAACAGTTAAGCAAGTGAAATAGATCATCTGTTTGCATGCATGTTTATGGCCCTTGATTGAAAATATTACAGAAGTAGGTTCAGACCTTGGATTCATCAATTTTGATTGGTAGGTTCAGAAGATACTGACCAGACTGTGCTACATCATATTCTTCATCAGACAACAACTTGAAGTTTCTCTTTTCTATTATCTAGTTAGTACAATGAGTATTTTTTTTAGAACAAAGGGAGTATGAGTTATTGTCAAATCTCACAGACTACAAATATTTAGCTGTATCAAGGTGTATATATAGTGGCTTAACCTGAAACATATAAGTTAAGAAATTGAGTTTAAGCGTTTCAATCTCATCTGGTGTCAGGCTTTGTTGCTCCAAACTCTTCACACCATTAACAGGATCAAATAGGACATACAATTGCTGAACCACGGCACAAAATTCAGACAAATGAAACTTGATCAACCGAAGGGAGAACTATGAAATAATAAAGGAGGAAAAAATAAAAAAAGGAAGTGGCCTAGATACCATTAGGTCCTCAAATTGTAGAAGATACCAAGCACGGATAGTGTACTCCACCCTCCTACATAGCTTCAAGAACTCGCCGCGATCCTTATCTTGCTCTGAAGATTAAACCCAAAGAATGTGTGGATTATGACAATGTAGATAAATCATACAACTTCAAGTGCACAGTTCCAAATAACAGAAATTCTGATTCACACATGGAGAAGAGTAAAACTAGTTCAGAGAGTTTCAGAAATGTCAGGTTGCTTATTCCAAAATAAATACTATGGATTTCCAATATACTGAAATTGAGTTAATTTACTAGAAACTGAACTATAGCGACATATTTTTAGCAAGAGAAAGAACAGCATCACATTTGAGATCACCGGGAAACATAATAAGTATATCAAAACCCACATGCAAAAGTTAGAGCAGATTGCAAAGTACTCCTTCATGTTCGTTCAGAAAACAAAACGTACTCCTTCATGTTAAACAGATAATGTAATATAGGATTAGTAAATGTAATCACAGGAACTCCAAGTACAAGATTGATCTTCAGAATTGCACCATGGTTTCTCCTCGTCAGCAATTAATTAACCACAACACACGTTTGAATTAATCACTCCCTAAGACCCATCTTCAAAGCTACCAAAGCATGGTTCTGTCTTGAAACAAGATTGCTTGATATACGGATGAATATCTTCCTTTACCAATTAAATTGGATCCTGAGAACCCCTCTGTTGCTCTGGCAAGATCACGGTAAGGAACTTTAGGAAATTTGCTATCAAATGAGGGTAACGATAAACCATTTTCCTTTTGCTTTCCTTTACAAAACACCATTACAGATATGACTATAGCAAGTGACACAATGCTGGCTATGGGGATCACCGCTTTTTGTACAATAGAATGCTCATGCTTCTTACTTGAATTTACAGCCATGATAGGACATGCGAGCAGGTGCAACTCTAATACCCCACCACAAAGCTCCGGATTTCCATCAATCCTCATGGCAGTTACATTTCGGAAGATTCCTTTAGTTGGGACCTCACCCTTAAGGTGGTTGAATGACAAATCGAGTTGCTCAAGAAGTTGTAGGCTGCCAAGAGACGCTGGTATAGGTCCAGTCAAGTTATTGCAAGACAAGTTGAGAACTTGTAGGCTACTTATTTTCCCCAGTGAAGTGGGGATGGTTCCACTAAAATTATTCTGGTCCAAAACGGCATATTGCAACCTTTCACAATCACCAAGAGTGTTTGTAATATCTCCTGATATCTTATTGGATGAAAGTAGCAAACTTACAAGTTGTTTCACACGTCCTACTTCTGGAGGAAGCCGCCCATTTAGATTATTTGATGATAACACAATTTTTGTTATTGTTGGAATTCCAAATATCTCTCTTGGTATCATACCATGAAGAAAATTGTCTGAAATGCACAATGAATTAAGCACTCGAAGGTTTCCAAAGCTTGCAGGTAAATGCCCACCGAGCTTGTTAGAGTTAAGAAAGAGAGATAGTAATTGAGACATGTAAGCTGGACAATCTCGCGAGCTCATCCGGAATGCTTCCCTTGATAACATTACCTCTACACAAGAACACATTCAGCGTCGTGATGTTGGCAAGAGAAGCAGGGATGTGATCGGTAAGATCATTGTGATCGAGCTCTAATATCTGAAGGTGATAGGGCAGATCAGGAAACCGCCCAACCAGATAATTGGGAAAATGTTTAGTATCAGACGTCCGATCGCTAACAAAAAAAATCGAACGCTCCCAATTTCAATTGACTCACCTGTCATCATCTCTTCACTGACTACCCATCCCTTCTTCCCATGAAAGAGCTCCTTTTAGTACTTTTTAAATTATTTTTCTTCCTACATTATTTATTTGATCTATAATCCGATTATATCATCTTATTTGTCACAATTAAATCTTTACAACAAGATCTCACATGATTATATTTCGATGAAAAAAATATATTTATTTCAATCATTAAAATTTGATGTTTCACATGTAAGAAGCGAGTGTTTCAGCTAGAATTTCACAATGTTGCATTTTTTAATGATTTTTTAAGTGTTGCACATGATGTTATTTGGATGTTTCAATAAGTATTTTTCGATGTTTCCCTAGTTTCAAATGCAAATAATGCACGTGGTGTTTCTGGATAAGCTTTAAGTATTTAGAAGTGTTTCACTAGCTCATTTACAAATGTTGCACATGATATTATTTGAATGTTTTAGTAAATATTGCGTGATATTTCAATGTTTACAACTTGATGTTTCATGTATCTTATAAAAATGTTTCCATATATTTTTTATCTGAATTATAGTTGAGTGAGATCTTGTTGTAAAGATTTAATTGTAATAAATATAACGGTGTAATTGGATAGCAGATTAGATAAGTAATTTAAAAGAAAAAGCAAGTTGCAGCGCCTTCAGACCGAAACAGTTTGCTAGCTGATCAGGTCAGGTATAACCCCTTGCAGCGTGTTGTTGGTCAAGTCGAGGATCTGCAGCCACTGCAGGTGACCAAGGGACGGAGGGATACCGCCGGTGAACACGTTGCCCGATAGGACGAGGTGTTCCAGGTGCGTGAGGTTGCCAAGCCATGGGGAGATCGATCCGCCCGACAAGGCCTCGGCTCGTGATGTTGAGGCGAGTGACGCGGCGTGGAGAGGACGAGGACTTGGTGCTGCACAAAACTCCTTCCCTGCTGCAAAAGTGGGTGCTGCCGTTTCAGGACACGAGGGCGTGATGCGGGTCATGGCTGATCGCCTCCTTGAATGCCACCAGCGAGAGCCGATCCGTCTGTTTCTGTGTAAGGAGGCGCAGAGGCAGAGGGCTACTTGGAACACCAATATATAGAAGCTTTGTGGTTGTCGTCGTCGTGGTTGATCGAACACGAGTGAAATATAAATTTTTGATTTTGATTCTTTTTTCAAATCGAGATGAGGATTTTAGAAAGTCGCTAAATATTCGCATTCGGAAAGAAATAAGAGGGGGAGGAGAGAGAGACCATTTTAATTGTGTTGCATGTTGTATACGGTATACTTGGATGCGTGATGTCTCTTTTGCTACCCAGTGATCTGATTCCCTTCGTTCAACAGCGTTGAATACAGCAGGAGAAAGCTTCCTCTACAGGATGGCTGGAATTGATGACTGTCTAGTAATTCCTGCCAATTAACTAGAGTTGACAACATTAGAATTAATTCTTGCAGACGAGATCGTAGTATTGGAAATAAATGCCTCGATCGAGGATTAAAAACCAGATAAATTAAAGTGGACATCTAGCTGCAGCTAGCTTATCGAGGATTGCGTCCATTTGCGTATCCTATGAATCGTAGATTCAGGTTTGCAACTACAAATAAAGTCTGCATTACATATTTTCCCGCTTATCTATCTAACCAATTGAAGCAGACATTCCGTAAAGCATCTGTCAAAATACGCACGCCTGACTCTTCCTCTCCCCCAGTAAACCCTAGCCGCCGCCGCCACTTTTCAACCTCGTCGTCGCCGGAGCGGGTCGCCAGTGTGCGGGCCTGCTGGTATGGCAGCGGTGAGGCTTCCTCCTACACTCCCTTTCTACTATGGACATCTGAGATTTTTTTCACATCATCCCAAGTAAAACTTTTACTCCCAATAAACTTGTCAAGCTGCTTGGTGTGAGCACAGCAAAAAAAGAAACAACTCAAGTTTAAATACACGGAGGTTCGCACACGAAGTAAGTGCAGATTGACATGATATATTCGTCAAGATAAAATTTTTTAGAGCTAATGTCGAATATGTGTACAAAATTAGTTACAGTTTAATTAGAACTTGGAGTTGAGTCGGTCTCTATCCTATGCTCTCTCTTAAATAGAGATGTATACCTGTTGTAAACTGCATAGCAACAGTACCATTAGTGATGGATGATTGGCTGGCGATCTAGTCGGTGTCGTGGATACCTTGATACGCTGTAATAATGCTAGATCGAGGAGGAGCACTCATGATTAGTGTCTCGGGGATGTAGGTTTCAGTTGAACCCGTTAATAAATACCGTGTTTCAGTACCGCGTCATCACGATTGGATCTTCTATGACATTCTTTCGTATTCGGTTACCAATGCCGATTTTGGGCTCGGTTTCATAATAACTTTACTCATTGGGAATGAAACTTATACTGGGAATATCCTAGGTTTTTTACACAGTTTTTTTGACAATTAATTTAATTCATATAATATAACCAATAAATACAAAATTAACATTATAATGAAAGTATTTTCAAATATAAACCTAACAATATCACGCACGTGGAACACTTTATAATTTAGTTGTTAGCCAAAAGTTGTAATATCACGCACGTGGAACACTTTATAATTTAGTTGTTAGCCAAAAGTTATAAAACATGAAGACTTCTTATAAAACGGGACCAGTAAGATGTGTACAGCGATGAAAACGGACGGAAACGGTCGGAAAAACCCTATTTCTACTTCCGTTTCTATATTTTTTGGTGGAAACGGGATCGGGTTCGGAAAATGCCGGTTCGGAAAACGGAAACGGAATATACGGACTTACGGAAACGGACGGATACGGACGAAGAGTCGGAAAATTAAATTATGATAACGAGATCAAATATTCTTAAGTATTTGTGAACTAACTCACAAATTAATATACATCTACGAAGTTATCAGTGAAATATTCACTATCATGAGATGTGTTGACATGTTAACATGCATAACGCTTATAAACATATAAATCTATTAGACATATCTTATATACATTGAAAATGAGATGAAAAAACGGAATAAATACGGGTCAATTCCATATAAAAACGGAACATCTCGGAAACGGATGGAAAATACCCTCACCCATTTCCGTAAATACGGAAATGGGATTTACAAATACGAAAACGGACGGAACAAAAATAGAAAACGGAACAGGTCGGAACGGGAATATTTCCGTCTGTTTTCAACCCTAGATGTGTACGTAGTTGCGTACCGTTACAGAGCCTGTGAGGTGAGGCCGGCCGGCCGGCTGCACGTGAAGAGGAGATCGATATATAGAGTAGGTGGACGTGCAAAATTCAAAATAAAAAATGATTATCGAAAGAAACAGTACATATAAAATACAATACGAGGTAAAATTTATAATAAAAAATAAAATAAATTCTAAAAATTAGAAAATAAAAATAAGTGTTCAGGTATGAATACAATTCATAAATAACAAAAGAAATCAGAATGAAAAATATTGAATATTGAAAGAACACTCTATCTAAAATACAACGATAGTAAATAAAAATAAAGTGAAGAGGAGCAACGGACACATAAAAAAATAAGGTGAAAGTGATTGATGGGATATCTAAAACTATAAACGAAACCCCCAAATGATTATATTCGATTTTTAAAATCCCAATGACGCTTAAGAAGAGGGATGGCAAGCAGGTCGTTAAGCCGATGTTGGCGGGACTTTTAGAATTAAAAATGAACCCCCAACAATAATCATTTTCAATTTTCAAAATCCCAGTGACAATAAAGAGGGGAGGCACCGGACGGGCTATAGAGGACTATAGTGATGGCATTTGACGAGACATCTAAAAATTATAAAAATAAAACCTGACAAGACAATAAACTCTAGAAACTAAAAGGTCCAACTTTTAAAAGATCTAAAGAGGATAAATAAAAACTGTGGTAGATCAGGCAAACAAATAAAGGAGTAAGAAGTTGTGACTGGTGTGACTTTTAATAAACTATAAAATTAGAAACCTCCGAATGATAAGGTTCGATCTTTGAAAGTTAAGACAACGAGATAATTATTTTATAAATTTTAAGTAAAATCATGTGAAAAAATTGATAATTTTGTGGGTCCTAGTTACGCAATTGCGCGGGCCACCCAACTAGTTATTATTTCAATTAAACTATATTTTTTATTTTTTTTTTCTTATTATTGTGGTATTTATATATCTTTTCGACGTTCCTTTATAATACAATAGATAGATATCAGTGTTGTAGATAAGACATACCCAATAGTCTTAGGTTGGGCTCGACGGGGCCCACCATATACCAAATCTTATACGGAATCGTGCCTCACCTACGGAAGGTGTTCCGAATAAAGAAGGAGATGCAGAGTTCTAGTTAGATACTACAGTGACTACTTGGATCGTATCCATACTTGTCTTCCTAATTCTACCTAGACAAGAGGACATTCGAGGATATAAATACAAAACCCCCTAGGAGGAGGGGGGAGACACTAACATGAGAGACAAGTCTAGACAGACCCAATGTAGGAGCCACAGAGGCCGATAAGAGGGATTTAGTGCTATCTCCAATCTCGTCGAGTTTATATTCGAAGAAGAAGACATAGCTGTCGACTACGTGTTGGAGATCCATGCCGCCAAAGCCGATGCTGACTAGATTAGGCCATCCCAAATATTGTACTCGTGTGATTCTGATATATAAAAGCAACACCGGCTTCGGCCAACAGAAGTAGGGCTTTTACCTGTCAGTCAAGGGGCCCGAACCTGTGTAAAAATCCCTGTCTCCCGTCTCTTTTACCTCAATCTCGTGTATACCTTGATACCAACGATCCTCGTACTCTATAAATATCATTATCGGGATCTACTCCCTCGACAGTGACGCGCCAGGTAGGGACACTGGTGCTAAAGGTTTCAACGAGATGGGTTCAAGAGACGGATTTTTCGAGGACAAACTACTCGACGACTTCAGCTTTGGGAGAGATGAAGTGCACTTTCCTATAGATTGGGACTTTCGTCATCTCAATCTTCATCAAGATATCGTCGCTATGGATTTTTTGATGAGGGATACTTCAACGATTTTGACCCTGAAAGATCTAATTCGATGAAAGTACGTTCCCACCAAATCAGAATCACCATCGTCAATAATTCGATCTATCGAGATTGACAACAAATCAAAGACATCGCCCGCCAAATTCCCTGCCTTGTTACAGCCGCACCGAATCCGAATACTTCGAGGCTAAATTCCAGATGAGATATCTGCTTTGGTCAAATTCCTTCTGGGACCCGAAAGCAGCTAACAAACGGAATACTACAATGCATCGTCTCTGCTGCCTTCCCGTACGTGATCGAGTTGGACCGATTTCATGTTCCAGGTGCAGAAGCAAAATAATCAAGCAACCGGCCATGTGTCTACACACACGCCATCTACATCAGTATACACCAGGACCCATACATATCGATCCAATACGTGAACAGAAGGCTATTCTAGTCGTATGTGTACATATGCGGGTTGACCATGGTGTGTTCGGAGCACATAATCCAAGACGGGGTAGCACTGCTAATCAAGGTAACTAATACATTAATTTCTAAAGTTAATCTACTAATTTCGTAGATATATCCTGCATATATCTACACAGGTACGTAATATTTTATACATACAATTTATCGTACCTATTTTCAGATTCATAATCTATTATGTTTACCTAGAGCATGTGTTTTGTACAATATCTATTATGCGAACGTCTCTTATATTAGACCACTACGGTCTAATACTGAGGGCTCGCTCTGTTTCTTTTATATAAATTTTGCTTGTTTACGGTATACATAGTACCCGATATTTAATCTGATTATGCTCATTATATCTTCATAATACTAGAAGATTTATACAGTTTCCCGAGTACGTGCCCGGTACTCCCGGTATTATATACTGCCTTCTAAAAATATCTTTCAGAAATGATCGAGCACTCGAGTAGGCAGCGGTTGAATACGCCCATTGTCAAGAACGTTCTTGAAAAATGTGAAGTTGTCGGACCAAACCTATCAACAAGGACTGGTGGCCTATCCCACATCTAATATCGGTCACGCCCGATTTATTTGTGAAAAGGTTGCTACCTACAAACCCCTCACGAACATTGTCGGCTTGATCATCCGACATGATTGCGAACGAACTCTCGATATGCTTATAAGTTAGGTATGTGAGTCACGCTGGGCATATGAGATGCACATGTAATAACCAACTCAAACGCCCCTATGAGTGATCGAGCGATGACTACACCTGGTCCTTGACCAGCGGTTGTAGTGATGCACTCACCATCTCTCCAAGTTGCTTTCGAGGGGTCGAGGGATAACTACACCTGGTCCTTGATCAGCGGTTGTAGTGATCATCTCACCACATCTCCATGTTGCCTATGAGTGGTCGAGGCATAACTACACCTAGTCCTCGACCAACGGTTGTAGTGATCCTCTCATCACAACTTCGAGTTGCCTGTGAGTGGTCAAGGGATGACTACACCTAGTCTTTGGCCAGCGGTTGTATTGATCCCCTCCCACCTCTCCGAATCCTCTACGAGTGGTCGAGGTATGGCTACACCTGGTCCTCGACCAATGGTTGTGGCAATCCTCCCACCATATCTACGAGGGGTCGAAGTATGGCTACACCTGGTCCTCGACCAGCGGTCGTGGCGATCCTCCCGCCACATCTGCGAGTGGTTAAGTACGACCAGCGGTTGTAGTGATTCTTCCACCACCTCTGCGAGTGGTTGAGTACGATTACACACCTAGTCCTCGACCAAAGATTATAGTGATTCTTCTACCACCTTTGCGAATGGTCGAGTGCTACTACACACATGGTCCTCGATCAGCGTGGTAGCAATCTCATCACTTCCATGCATTAATCTCTCCGTATACCAACAGGCCTTGCGTTGCTATCACGAGAAGCACGTTCGTGTTCGCACACTTACCATCGGCGATTACATCATCCGACGAGTTCAGGTCAGGCAGCGCACAACAAGCTCTCACCGAAATGGGAGGGACCGTACATGGTGGTCGAAGTCCTGCGGCTAGGCGCGTAAAAAATCGAGACGACGAAGGCCGTGAGTTGTCAAACTCTTGGAATATCGATCAACTACGTAAATTTTATGTACAGGACCGATGTAAAAATCTGTAAGTTACGTTCAATAATGCATGTTGTTATGATTTCAAGTTTTATAGCATTTATACATATCAAATATGCAATATTTATCCGTTGATCCCCTGTTCTTATATCACTGCGTCTCGAAGTCATTTCCTAATATCCTATTACGTTAGCCCGACTAGTTCTTGGGTCTCATTGACCTTGGCCGGGGATATCTGATACTATCAAACTAATCGGGTACCGAGTGTCGAACGACTATGTCAAATTGGTCATGTCAGAGTATCCACTGTAACGTATTAACTAGCCGTGTAATCGGGATTTGGTTTTCCCAACTTCATGGCTGGAGGTTAGGAACTCGCTGCTTCAGCATAGTTTGTTATAAGATTCAAGCTACCTTTGCGGAAAACCATTTTTTTGTAAAGGCAGCTGGGGATAGGAAGAGTACAACAAACTCCGTTTAGCTGAGGGCAGCTCTGGCGACAGTACTCGTTTATTGTCACATATAGATTTAATTTATTTTCAATGTTTTCAATTCATATTTTCAATTCAGATTATATTACTCCTAAGCCTTCACTTGGGGACTTTTCTATCTAACAATTTGTTCTAAGTAATTGATTTCAGGAAATTCAGATATCAGAGACTTGTCACGTACTCTGCACCTGCTCGGCTATCCGAGAATGGTTGAATGGGTTCGACAAAAGTTATTGGATGCAACGATGGTGTACCTGTCGAGATGGTATCTTTTGACTTCAATCCAAATTCAACCGATAGTTATGTTTTCGGTCAAGGCTGGACAGGGAACTTAGTCATATACTCTACACCTTCTCGGCTGTCCGAGAACGGTTAGTTGAGTTCGACAAATATTGTTCTAAGGTCTTTGGTCGATAACATCAACTCGTTCATTTGCATTGAAGTCGGGGGCTACTGTAGGTGTTGTAGATAAGACATACCCAATAGTCTTGAGTTGGGCTCGGCGGGGCCCACCATATACCAAGTCTTATATGAAATCGTGCGTCACATACGGACGGTGTTCTGGATAAAGAAGGAAAAGCAGAGTTCTAGTTGGATACTACAGGGACTATTTGGATCGTATCCATACTTGTCTCCCTAATTCTACCTAGACAAGGGGACATTCGAGGATATAAATACAAGACCTCCTAAGAGGAGGGGGGAGACAGTAACATGAGAGACAAGCCTAGACAGACCCAATGTTGGAGCCATAGAGGTCGACAAGAGGGATTTAGTGCTATCTCCAATCCCGCCGAGTTTATATTTGAAGAAGAAGACATAGCCGTCGACTACGTGTTGGAGATCCATGCCGCCAAGCCGATGCCGACTAGATTAGTCCATCCCAAATATTGTACTCGTGTGATTATGATATATAAAAGCAACACCAGCTTCGGTCAACAGAAGTAGATATTATCTGTCAGTTAAGCGGTCCGAACCTGTATAAAAATCTCTGTCTCCCATTTCTTTTACCTCAATCTCATATATATCTTGGTATCAACGAACTCGTACTTTACAAATACCATTGTCAGGATCTATTCCCTCGACAATAGATATGTTCTAATACCATCGAGAACACTACCCAAAGCATCCGGCATGGTGCCGCAAGCCTTAAGCTAAAGCTTGAGGCCACAAGCTATGCGCTTAGGTATTATTTTTGCCCCGCCTTGCACTTTTACCCACTTTAGCCATGTAAACACTCGGATGTCTATGCAACGGCCTTTGAAAAAGACAAGTTGTGTTGGTATTCTAACTGGACCATAATTGCTCCACTACATATTTTAAATTTTTATATGCATAAATTTAATTTGGTCATGCAGGTTTGGAAAGTAATATATGTTATCGTAGCCATACTGTTAAATTGTTTTTTGTTTTTTCATGACTTTGGAAAGATCGGTGTTCTCGACACTATGTACCTCGATAAAAGAATAATATCTAATGAGCACTTAACTTAAGTTAATTCAGCTTTACGAAATCGGTAGTTTCCCTCGCACGCGCAGCTGTGGGCCTGCCGCCGCGATCCTCCATTTGAGTGCCTTAAGTAGCGAAGATGTTTTCTGCAAAGTATTCTCGAAAGAACGTACATATATAAATTCGACCGTTGGTCGTAGTCTATAAAAATTTTAGGTGAATCTGTTAGAAAACTCACGAAGAGTTCAAAAAGTATAACATATATGCTCTAATTGAGGGCCAGCCTATTAGGGGACTATCATTAGGTCTCTAAGTGAAACTTGTTTGAACTAAACTTACGATGGCTTAGGCTGTGTTTGGCACATCAAGTTAGGAACTCATCCCCTATGTACGTAAAACGAAGTGACTCATTAGCATATGATTAATTAAGTATTAATTTTTTTAAAAAAATAGATTAATATGATTTTTTAAAGCAACTTTCTTGTAGAATTTTTTAAAAAACACACTGTTTAACGGTTTGAAAAGTGTGCGCGCGAAAAACGAGAGAGATGAATTGGGAAAGTTCACATCTGAACACAACATTAGTCTCTTGTTCAAGTTGTGAGTAAGTATAGCTTGGTGTTCTTGATAGAACTTTAAGATTTGATGTAGGATTGCTGAAATTATATACAGGCTAAGGGCCCAATAAAGAATAATTCTATAAAAAATAATCTCAAAAACCCATCTCATGAGACACATATATGTGAACTTTAGTACCACCTTTCTAGTTCTAGGAGAATGAGACCACTTTAAAATGATGAGTACTCTCCTAGCCACTTGAGCAATATGTATAAGGAAGAACTAGACGACACATGTTGTAACACCCCGACCCCCAGAACCGCGAAACCCAACCCAACCGACGGACGGGCCCACTTACACATACCATCTCGTCCTTGCTTCATGTAAAAGGGTTAACCCGGGAGTGATATGGTTAGAGAAAAAAGGCCTTATAAGTTGGTTTCACCCTTACTAAACTAGCAATATGGTACTAAACATGCGTACACAAATTTCATGGGCCACACAGGCCAAATCCAAATTGGGCCAGTATGTCACATGCACCCCCCTCAAAGGACCCGACGTCCCCATTGGTCCAACTCACCCACATAGCCACACAGGCATATAGGCAAATATCCAGGAACACGCCCCTCTTAGCGCACGTCCGTACATCTAGTGCCGACGCCATATGCCATGCTCCATATGCCCGCACACTGACCCGTACGCAACCGTGAGGGTCGACTCTGATACCATTTGTAACACACCGACCCCTAGAACCACGCAGCCCAGCCCAATTGACGGGCGGACCCACTTACACATACCACCCCACTTACACTTTTGTCCTCGCTTCGTATAAAAGGTTTAACCCGAGAGTGATATGGTTGAAGGAAAGAGACCTTATAAGTTGGTTCTACCCTTACTAAACTAGTAAGGTGGTACTAAACATGCGCACACAGCTCTCATGGGCCACATAGGCCAAATCCAAATTGGGCCAGGATGTCACACATGTGAATGCTCGCTCGCCATGCCTCGCCGGGCTAGGGTGAGGGGCGTAATATGTGTGTCAATGATCCACCAAAAATTGGCTCCTCATGCTTGCGTAAATACTGGATTATCCGGTGTTTGTTTTTACAATACACAGGATTGTCCAGTACGAATGGGTTACGTGTGACTTATTCTGATTAGTTATAAGTTTGTATTTATTGAGCCGTCGCCTCCACGCAACATCCATGAAAAACAATAGGGTTTTGCCTCTTCTTCTGTGTTGTGTTGTTGCACATAGTCTACTCCATCATCACCCACTGGCCATTATTATTCTCTAGCATCTTAATGCTTGCATACATGACACATCATGTGTGCTTTATTATATTCTAGAGCTCAACATGTAAGCGTAAAATCATTATCCCATATCATTTTTCACAATATTTCATAAACATCTATCCATCATTTCTATAGTATGCAACATAAATTCATCAATGCATTCCGCAGCAAAACGCGGGGCATCGAATCTACTAGTATAATTCATCCTTCACCAAATGTAGTTAATGTTATTTCTCTTATTTTTTATTTTTTATTAAGACACATCACCTCAATTGTTTTAGTCGTTAGATTATTAATCTATGGTCTGAATTGTTTCCATTTCTTTTCTTTTCTTTTCTAACGAAGCAATATCACCTTAGATTTTGCCTTTGAATGATCAACTTAGTTGATATAAATTGTCATAAAGCACATCATTGTTTATATCCTTTATATATGAATCAAATTCGTCTTACACTTTATTTCTACAATATCCCAGCAAGTGGTTTTATCTAGTTATAAACAGACCATGCATGTCGTACACAAGGAATGCATTGTTTGTTTATAATCCCTGGCACCCGAACTCAACTAAGGAAACAGGGGCAAAAACAAGCAACTGACTATTACATTGGTGAATTAGCTAATGTCAGATTGTTGTTTTGTTGTAATGTAGTGAAACAATATTAAACATATGGGTGGAAACAGTCCCCCACTGCCTCGCCCAGTGACGGAGCCACGTACAAGTACTATGGGGTCTGCTGACCCCACAGTTTTTTCACTAACATCCTTATGAGTACTAATTTTTTCATGTAAATCCAATGAATTTTACATAAATGACCCCACTAAAGTATCAAGCAATGATAATTGATTCCACAAGGTAAAATTGCTAGCTCCGCCACTGGCCTCGCCTCGATACACCCACGGGTTGAAAATATGACCTAACGAGGACTCGTCCCCGATAGAGATTTTGCCACCCCCCAGAAGAGGGCGAGCAATGAATGGAAGAGGAGGAGCTTTGCGATTCGTGCAGTGCAGATTGGATTGCTAGCATGATCCAATTTTGGTGACTCAGTTGAGCCGTACTTAGTTGGGCCGTTTTTTCAAAGTTGGACTGTCTAGCTATCAAATTTTGGATGGGTTAATCGGATAATGGTTGCAGTTTGCTTGAGCTTATTGGGTCAACTAAACACCCCACGTGAAACGAGGCATGTCATTAGCACATGATTAGTGTTAATTATTATAAATTAAAAATGGATTTATTGAATTTTAATGAATCTTATATATATATATATTTTTTGCAAAAACATATTATTTAGCAGTTTAGGAAAGCATGCTCACGAAAAACAAAACAGTAGGTAAGCCTAAGGCTAGAAGCACAATTTTTATTTCCCTATTGTATGAAATTCTGATAATTTTTTCAATTAGATTTATACAGTTTTGCTGCTCTCTGCAGTCTGCACTGCACCTGCAAGCACGGCACCACGGGCGACTAAACCCGAACTTGCCGCTGCTCCACCCATGCCGGATGCCGTGTCTATTTACCATTTTGCCCGGCCCTCTCTGTCCGATCTCTCTCTCTCTCTGATAGTGAGCAGAGTAACATCGATGATCGATCAACGATTCGACGCCGATCCAGAGTGAGAGTTTTCTTTGGAGTGAACAAACAATCAGGAAGTAGAATTCGATTAGCTCTACGGCATTTGGTAGCTGGATCAGTGGATGCAAGAGTCGTTCATGGCGGTGAGTGATCACAAACCAAAACTCCCTGTCACTACTGTATTGTCGATCGATTATTCTGTTCTTGGATAGGTTCACAGGAAGGAATGCACATCTCTTCTTCTTCCCATTCTTCCTTGTTTGCTCAGATTTCATTGCGATTTGTCGTTCTTCCTTGTGGATCCAACGCTAGATCAGATTTCAAATGGATCTGTACAATCTTTCTGAAGAATTTTGCCTACTGATTTACAAAACTCTTCCAGTTTGCGAAACGAATTAAGCCCTGATCAATATGATCATACATTTGCATGTCTCTCCTGCTGCAGGTCCGGCTGGACCCGGGCTATCTGAGGATAGGGGTGACTCCTCCCCAATTCAGCACTTCATCACCATCACCACCACCATCTCCTCCTCATCAACTCATCAGCACCTCCCCCAATTGGACCATTGATGTCTCAGATGTGAGTGACACTGAACTGACACCTCCCTGCACCCCTCTCTGCCTTCTTCAAATCATCACACCATCTTGAATTCTTGATATTTGTTCAGTTTCACTGTCTGTCGATCTGCCACACGTTTGATTCAATTGGGATCTCTTCGACACACATGACATATATATTCTTGCCTGAATATATCGACAACCTGATTCGAATGAATGCCTTTGAATTTCCTTAACAATGAAGGTCACAAATGTGTTGATGTTTTTCTTTCTGTTTTTATTTGATTCAGGCAAGAACAATCAAGGTCACAAACATCTCCATGTCGGCGACTGCTGACAACATCAAGGAGTTCTTCTCCTTCTCCGGTGAGGTCGAATACGTGGAAATGCGAAGGTCGGTACGCTCTCTCCATAGTGCCAAATTATTCATAAATCAGCAGGTTTTATTAATTTCTGTTCAAACTACTAATTTGAAGGGAATCGGAGACATCACAAGTTGCCTATGTGACCTTCAAGGAGTTCCATGGAGCAGACACAGCACTGCTCCTCTCTGTGAGTTAATTATCTGAATGCATCCGTATTGGCTTCTTCCATTTATTCTTCATGACTTTTCTATTTTACCTGAGATCTTGTGAAATTTTTTCAAATTCGCAATCTTGAAATGCTTTGATGATCTTTGTTTTTTCTATTATTACTCAGGGAGCAAGCATCTCTGAAGCTTCAGTGAACATTACACCAGTGAAAGACTATGTGCTGCCTCCAGAAGCCTACTTTTATAGACAGGTGAGACTTTGAGAGAGCTCATGTTCTTCTATTGCAATTAATTCATGGTGCTAATTTGCCTGTTACCATTATAAAAATCATGGCGTTTGCCATATACCATCACAAAAATCACAGAGTTTGCTTGGTACTATATCGAAAAACCACATAGATGGAAAATACCGTCGTATATGTCATTGACACATGGGTCCAAGCTCCACATGCCATTCTCAAATACGGCAGTATTTTGCAACTCATGTATCTTGGCGGTAGTATTTTCCAAATTTTCGCTTAATGTATTCACCAATGCAAATCACTGTGACACTTACATTTTTGCTAGTTCTAAATAATTCTGTGGTTATTGCTAATTCTTGGATTTGGATTGTGTACAAGGACACGAGCTCGCCGAAGACGCCGACGGAGGCGGCGGTGAAGAAGGCGGAGGAGGTGGTGAGCACGATGCTGGCCAAGGGCTTCGTGCTGAGCAAGGACGCGCTGAAGCGGGCGCGGTCGTTCGACGACCGGCACCAGCTGCTGTCGACGGCGAGCGCGCGGGTGGCGTCGCTGGACCGCCGGTTCGGGCTCAGCGACAAGTTCAGCGCCGGGACGGCGGCGGCGCGCGGCGCCGTGCGCGGCGTGGACGAGCGGTTCCAGGTGTCGGAGCTCGCCCGTGTCGCGGTCACCGCGGCGGAGCAGGGAGCGGCGAGCGTCGTGGCGGCGAGCCCCTACGCGTCGCGCGGCGCCGCGTGGGTGTCCGCCGCCGTGGGCGCCGTCGCCAGGGCGGCCTTCGACGTCGGCGCCATGACCAAGGAGAAGGTGGAGAGGGCCGAGGAGGAGGAGCACGGCGCCGGCGCCGCCGGTGACGTCGCGCATTCGCGCGTGCAGGTCGACGCGCCCGCGCGCGCAGCTCGTGAACAACCAGATGGTCACTACAAGAACAAGATGATGTAGGTGTTAGCTAGCTAGTTGTAATAATTTGTGTTCTTCTCTCCAGGTTATTACATTGTCCGCGAGGTGTAATAATTAAGTTTTCTTGAACTAGCCACCAACCAATGCAATGCTAATAAGTAATTAGTAATGAAGATTAACATGTGGAATTATGATTAGAGATCGAAGCTAGCTATGAACGCATCCAATAATCCTTTTTCTCACTGCTGAATGCTGATCTCGATCAAGAGCATTCATGGCATCGACACTTCCCTGTGGCGGCGTACTTGGCTCCCTGGAGTTCGCAGTGCCCGCGCCGGCGGTCGTCGAGCCGTCGCCGTCCTCGCTGTGATGTGGAGTCGAAAGTTCATTGGAGCAGCAGACGGCGGAGGAAGAAACGCGGCGGCGGCGCGCGCGGGTGATCTCGTCCTAGAGCGCGCGGCGCGGCTGCTTGGCTGCAGGTAGCGACAAGTTTTGTCCCACCTCGATAGATTTGATGTTTTGCGACCTATATAAAACAATTTCCACCTCATTATGTGTTGCCTCTTCGGAGGCACCTTATGTTTCTAGGTCGTAGCAGAGATCGTGCGCTGGAGATAGGTGTGTACTGATCGTACATTTACAGCAGTCATAAATTTGGACTTTCCAATATTATATATATTGGATCTGCGCACCCTACATGGACGCCTGAGCATTTTTTGATGGTTAATCCGTGCGTCCCACATGGATGCTTGAACATTTTTTTTGTTTGTGATTTTTTCTCACTTTCACTAATACATAAATAATTTTTGCATATGGTCAAAAGGCATTTTCTCATTTTTTGATGGTTAATCCGTGCGTCCTACATGGATGCTTGAACATTTTTTTTGTTTGTGATTTTTTCTCACTTTCACTGGTACAGAAACAATTTTTGCATACGGCCAAAAGATATTTTCGCAGGCGACCACCCCGCTCGCTCCTAGATATCTATGAAAATAAGAATTTTTCAGGCGGGTAGCCGAACCGCGTGCGAAAACGGAATTTTTGCATACGGCGCCTTATGCCGCCCATCTGCAAAAACAAAATTTGGTAAAAAAAAATTAAAAATTCCAAAAAAAAAATCCAGAAACCCTAGCTCTCATTCCCACCATCGTCGTCTTCGGCACATTCCATCGTCATCACCATCTGCTCCCGTTGTTTTCGTCGTCACTCCAGAAGATGTCGCCGCCGCTCCTCGCCACTCTTTCACCAGTGACGGTGGATCCACCTGTCGTGGGCTAGCAACGACAGATCCTGTGCCTTTACCGCCTCCCCTTCACCAGTGTCACCTCTTGTCGCGAGGCTATCTGGTAGTGGCAGATCCGTCCCTCCCAAGGGCGGCGCAGATGGATCCACCGCCATCGTCCTAGTCGTCGTACATCGCCCTCTCGAGGGCTGATAGTGGCAGATCCGCTCCTCCCGAGGGTGGCGCCGACGGATCGGCCACCCTTGAGGCCGCCGTCACCGTCACCCCAGTTGTTGTACATCGCCCCTCTTAGGGGCGAGGACGGTGGATTTGAAATGAAGGATTTGGGTCAAACCAAATTTTTCTTAGGTCTACAACTTGAGCATTTACCTTTTGGAATCCTTGTGCACCAAGCTGCATATACTTAGAAAATATTAAAGAAATTTAATATGGATAAGTCATATCCTTCCAAAACTTCTATGGTGGTTATACCTCTAGACATAGAGAAAGATCCATTTAGACCAAAGAAAGATAGAGAGGATATTCTAGGACCTGATTTTCCATATCTCTGTACTATAGGCACACTTATGTATCTTGCAAATAATAATAGTCCAGGTATTGCTTTCGCAGTAAATTTACTAGCAAGATATAGCACTGCTCCTACCAAACGTCATTGGAATGGAGTTAAGAATATCTTCCGATATCTTAATAGCACAAGAGATCTTAGACTTTTCTTTCAAAAGAACCAGGATCCTACTTTAATTGGGTATATTAATGCTGGCTATCTATCTGATCTCTATAACGCCAGATCAGAAACAAGATTTATATTTTTGCAAGGTGGAACTGCTATTTCATGGAAGTCTTTTAAGAAGACTCTAGTAGCCACCTCCACCAACCATTTTGAAATAATTGCATTATATGAGGTATCATGTGAATGTGTATGGCTTCGTAGAATGATTAACCATATATTAACATCTTGTGGTACTGGTTCATTAGAATCACCCACCATTATCTATGAAGATGATGTTGTTTGTGTTGTTCAGATAGAAACTCGTTATATTATGAGCAACATCACTAAGCATATTGTACCTAAATTGTTTTATTCTCATGAACTTCAGCAACATGGAGAGACAAACATCTTACCAATTAAGTCATGTGATATTCTTACTGATTTTTCACAAAATCTCTACCATATTCCACCTTCTTTAAATGTGTCGAAGGAATTGATATGAGACGACTTAAAAGTTTGCAGGCTTCAGGGGGAGTATCTCTCTGAAAAATAACCTATCTTCATTATATTACACTTTTTTTCTTTGTATGAGTTTTGCCCATTAGGTTTTCTCATTCAAAGTTTTTAATGAGTTAATATCAACATAAGCTATATGCTATATGTCTTATCTTACTTTTCCCACTAGGGTTTTTAAATAAATGATAACTATAGACATCCTACTATTTTGTACTATATTATAAGTTTTACTCATAAAAGTCTAAAAATAGCCAATAATATATTACGGTTCTTCTTCTTATTTTCCCACTAGTTTTTTAAGGAGTTTTACCTCATATACCTACTATAATAATTATTTTTAAGATTTTTTTAATAGATGACAGATGATCAAAAGCTGGATTCGATCAAGAGGGAGTGTTACGAAATTTTGGGGATGGTCTCATCCTTAACTTTCATCCTAGAGAATAGGCACGGCGGTTGTTGTCACGCCCCAAACTAGCCCCGAGCGGAGGCCAGTATAAGGTGGTCCAAATTAACCTGTATGCCTGTACCAGTCCCAGGAAGTAGCGCTGGTACAACAGGAAGACAGAATACCACAACAACAGCGGTCTCTTTATTAAGAGTAGGATTACAACCAAGGTTGGAACTGCGGACAGAACCCGAGTTCGCAACAGCATTACAAAAAGGCGGAAGCAGAAAGCGGAGACTAGCCCTAAGCCACAAGCAAAGCCTTGGGAAAAGGCCGAAACCCTACTACTGCTCGAAGTCTGCTTGCTCCTGGAAGAACTCTTCATCAGCAGGGTCCACCTCTTCATCTTCGAGAACTGGGGCGGTTTAATTATGTAGAGCAAGGGTGAGTACGGGAGTACTCAGCAAGTCAGGGGAATTAAGTGTTTAATGCAAGTTTCAAAGGAAGGCCAGTTGTTCTTTTTCACAATTGATTTTAGTTCAGGACTTTCAGAAACCTCTAAGTGAGTGCTTCTCGACGGCACGGACGAGAAAGTGCGTCTCATCCGGCCGGAGTAGTGAAATTGTATCAATTGATTCTTGTCGGCACAAGAGGCTCCCTGCCAATCGTTCACCGACCCCGGCTGCTCCAACAGCCACAACTCACACACGCCGGTACGAGAGGCTCCCTGCCAATCGTCACCGACTCCGGCTGCTCCAACAGCCTTAAACCAAGCACAGAAGGGAAAACCTCACACCAACAGCAGTTCACAAGGTGTTCAATAAAACTACGCTAAGGAATCACCTCACATCCGCCCATGACCGTGGGCACGGCTGTTCGAACAGTTATTAACCTCTGCAGAGGGGGTACACTTTACCCACACGACGTTACTAACCCCGAATCACCCAGCCCGCGACTCTCAGTCACGTCTGGCGACCTTGAGGCTTTCACGACAAGGCATTTCGAAAGCCGACTCAGGGTCATCTTATGCCAACGGGAGGGGTCCCACGGACCAACACCAGGTTAGGTCCCAGACCATACTGTGCCAGGAAGCCCAGGGGTCCTCCCCGACACCACCCCGGCGAATCCACCTGTCCCTGGCATCAAGATTTCCCTGGCCTAGCTAATTACTCAGCCAGGGGCGTCCCATATCACCCATGTGGTCGTACTTGACATATGCTTGGATGTAATTCCCAAGGAATCGGTCCTTAGAGCGAGAACGGGCAGACCGTACCTCTAGTACGTCTCCCGTACCGCGAGTTTTAGAAACTCACTTTATTTTCAAGGCACCGACCCAAGTGTCGGGTTTTCCAAGCATTTTGTAAACTCAAGTTTTACCCAATTGATTATTTTAAATTTAGAGGAGAGTCTCAATATTCGTACGCGAAGTGCGTATATCGAGGCCTCACCGAGGGGTGACAAGGGTGTCAAGGTATTCAACACTCAAGGAGGGTAAATGCAGCAAATGGGTAGGGCCTGACGGTTATATTGCAAACCGAGGCCAAGTGCCAAGTGTAACCTAAACATGCATAGTTTGCGGAATCAAAAATACTTAATTTAAATTATAGGTTCAATTGATCAAAGGTGACTTGCCTTGCTCGAGATCTTGAGCTTCTTCCTCGAAATCCGCGCACTGCGGGTCTTCGGGCTCCAAGACTACACGCGAAACGAGACGACTCAACAAAGCGAAAAAAGAAGCCCTATTAATGACCACTAAGCATGCCATTAGGTAGATCTCGATTTTTGAGGAATTTTGGAAGTGGAACGGGGTTAATCGGACGAACGGTTGAAAAGATATGAATTTCCGAAGATTAAAGGATTTTCTGGAATAAAGAAAAGGAATTATAATTCCCTGGAAAAAGAAAAGAAGGAGGGATGCCATTTAGACTTTATTTTGGGCGGCTAAGGGCAGCCCAAGGAATAGAATGGGCGCGGCCGAATCAATGGGCCGACGGCCCGAAGGGATCGGCCCATGGCTGATCGTAGCGCGAGAGGGGATAGGCCGATGGCGCGAGCGGCCGAGTGGGCCGAGCGGCCGAGTGGGCCGAGCGGCCGATGCGGGGAGAGATGGCCGACTGGGCCGAAGAGGGAAGGAGGCCGAGGCCGACTTGGCGGCGCGGCCCGGCCAATGCGCGAGGGAGAGGCGTCCACGTAGGCGCGCGCGGTGGGGAAAAGAAATGAGAGCGACGAGCTTGCCCGGGAACGGCGGTGTCCGACGGAACATCGGCGAGTGGCTCATCCCGACGGGCGGTGGCGAGACGGAGGGGAGGCGGGCACCGGTGGCTAGAGTAGGGAGAGGGGAAGCGAGCCAGTGGCTCGGCCTTGCCCGGGGAGATGCGACGGCGGCGGATTATGGCGGCGGCCGACGCCGGCGAGGGAAAGGGGAAAACGGCGCCGGGACGAAGGGGGGGCGATTCGCCGGAGAGAGAGTGACCCCGCGGGTTCACGGACGTGTCCCGAACGTGGGGAGGGGCGGAGTGGCACCGGTGAGGGCGGACGACGACGCGGGGCTCGGCCCCGAGCGGCGGCGGCGGTGCGGCGGGCGAGGACGAGCGACGGCGGTGCGGGGGCGGCGCCTAGGGCTCGAACACGCAGCGGTGGTGCTACCTAGCGCCTAAAGAAGGGGAGAAGAAGAGGGAGACGGCGGAACGGAGAGTTACCGCGAGAGGGGTTCGCCGGGGACGGGGGCGACGACGCGGGACGACGGTGTGGCGCGGTCCCGGGCCGGGGAAGAAGAGCGCGCCGGGTTCCTCTTCTCGCGGCGGCGGGCAGCAAGAGGGGCGGTGGCGCGACGGGGCGGGTTGGAAGAGGATTGAGCTCGGCGGCGGCGGCGACAAAAGGCGACCGAGAGGGGAGGGGGATTTAAAGGGGAGCTAGGTCGGTTTTGGGGGGGGGAAAGGTCGGTTCGGCCGGGGAGAGGCGGTGCGGCCGAGAGGCGGAGCGGGGACCGGCGCAAGCGAACAAGGCGGCGCGACAGGGTGACGTCGGCCGGCGGTCGGAAAAGAGAAAGGGGCAAGGAAAAAGGGGGTTTGCCCCCTTGCCGAAACGGGCAAGGCGCGCGGGGAGAGAGAGGGAAAGGGGCGCGCGCGCTCGGCGCCTTGGCGGCATGCGCGCGCAGCGCAGCGGCGGGAGCCGTTGGGGAAGAGAGAGAAAAGAGGAGAACGACGAGCGAAGGGGGAGACCGGGGGAGAGAGAGAGCTGGTGGACCCGGCTCGGGCGCGCGCGGGCCGAGCGGCCTGGCGCGGCCTAGCGGGGGTGGAAAAAGGAGGCCGAGCAGGCGGCTGGGCCGAGGGGGGGCGACTTGGGCCGAAAGGGGACCGGCCCGAGGGGGAAGGGAAAAGGCCGGGAAGAAATCGGCCCGAGGGCAGAGGGAGGAAAATTAGACTTTTCCTGAGAGATCGAACTGGTAGGATTAGGGCTCGGATTTGAAATCCGATTTCGCGGTTTTCTCCGGGATTGAACTGAGAGGGGAGACACGAGACCTTGGCACTCGACAAGACTCAACCGAAGAGCAAACTTTCGCAAATAGGGTTTTTAGCAGATTAGTTTTCCCGCTAACGCCGCGACAAAACGGGCATTACAGTTGTGCCGTGTCTCCTCGCTCCTCAAGGAACCACAACGGTTGGGCCGCGTCTCCTCGCCCCTGTGCCTCCGTGCTCCTAGCAACCGGCGTGATGGTTCCCATCCATCGCGTCCATCAGTTGCTACTGTTTTCCCATGCATATATGTATATGCAACTTGTCAACGGGTTATATCCGTAGACCGTATTCTAAGGATATTGGGGTATGTTGGAACAAGGATCTACACGAAACGACATCAAGCACGTAAAGACAAGGATTATACTAGTCCAGGCCCCTCGTGAGGTAATAGCCTTACTCCAGTTTATATGGAATTATGACGAAAACCACAGAGATTATAATAGAGAACAACAGAAAGTATCGAGTACCGATGAGATCCCTGTCGAGAATGACTCGACGAGATCTAGACGGCGAGTTGTCTTCAAGTCCTCCGGATTGCCTCTACTATGGTGGTGACTTGCACTATGATTCGATGATCCTGTACCTCCTGGGGGGCCTTATATTTATACTGCAGACTGCCTTGGCCTTCAAGTAAAACTCGAAGAGTACTTCTGGCCTACAAGATCACAGAGATTGTATCTTTCCCGAATAGGAGTCTAACACCTTCTATTCAGGATACAATTTCTCTGTTTATTAGCCGAATTTCATAATATTAAGGTGACTTTTCCGTATCATAAGGGTATACCGTATCTGCATATTTCATAACCCCGGTATGCTTTATCTGTAACCCTGACACAACCAATAATCAATGAGAATTATTCCTCTCGCTCAATCTCTCTCGCTCACACTTTGAGTTCTTAACATATATCATATTAACTTATCTTGTAATTTTTTTTAAAAAAATTATCACTATTTAGACTAACATTTAAGAAACGATAAAATGTCCTTGAAAACACTTTCCCCAATCTGACCTATCTTGGCTGGAGTTCAGTCAGGGACACACGGTTGGCCGACGCGGCCGTCGGCTTGCCGCCTGAAGAATTAGCGCCGCCGACACCGGCCGTCCGCGTGGCATCCGCCGGGTGCATGCAGAACGCCGGCCTCGACGGAGGGTTGAGCGACGCCGTGCTGTTGCTGCCGCCGATCATCGTGGTCACCGCCGACAGCTTCGGCCGGTCGGCGGGGTTCTCCTGCACGCACAGCAGGGCGACATGGATGCACCCCAGCAGTTGGTCTCTCTGGATCTGGCCGCCGGCGTCTCTGGTCAGTGAAGGATTCACCAGATCTAGAATTGTTCTCCTGTTCCAGTGCTGCCATATCTGCATATATATATATGCATTAATTTCAGGTGAAAACTTTTCAGAATAAAAAATAGTTACCGGTTGGTGACCCTTCTCCAATGATATGCAGAGTTTTGTTTTTCTATGAAACTTACGTTCTCTAAACTTAGTTACTAATGAGCTATCGGGAGGTGCCTAGTTTGTGACTCATCCATTGATTTCTAGATTTTTATCCTCCTCATTTTATAATTGTTGTATTAGATGACGTCCATCTTAGCTCGACATAAACCAGAACTTACTTTGTCATGTCATTTATATTCATCAGAGGCTTTTTCTAGTATTTAATAAAATAATTATAATAATCGGAGAATCAATTTTGTTTTTTGGATTTCAGAAATAATTAAACAACTTTTACAGATTGTAATTCATCCTAGTAGGAAATAATATGCATGGTTAAACTCACAAGGTCCAAGAGGCTAAAACATTGCTCATGGTCGTTGAAGGAACCCATGCTTCTTCTTCCCGTGATGATCTCAAGAATAAGAACACCAAAACTGAATACATCAGACTTGATGGAATATTGCCCAAACATTGCGTATTCAGGTGCCATATATCCGCTGTAAAAAAAAACAATATATGCAATCATATTACTCTTAAGTTCGTAAGTACAAAAAGAATCCTAATAGGCTACCGATCGTTCTCCATGCACTGAGTGCACTAGTTCTATCTTAGATCTCTATAAATCTCAGTATAATTATTAGTATACAAACATATTGAATTGTGATATGATATCCTACTTACTATGTCCCAGCAACTCGATTTGTGACAATATGTGATTGATCTTCTCCAAACAACTTTGCCAATCCAAAGTCTGAAATCTTCGGAGTTAAATCAGAGTCTAACAGAATGTTGTTTGCTTTGAGATCGCGGTGGATTATCTTCAATCTAGACTCTTCATGCAGGTACTCTAAACCTCGAGCAATTTCAATTATGATCTTGAATCTTTTTTCCCAACCTAATTCTTTGCTTTTGTCTCGATCTGCCACTCGAGTAAGAAATGTGTATAGATGTCATTATGGGACTTTGAATGAAAATGCATATATACTAAGTTTTTTAAAGACTTATATACCAACAAACTTGTATACAAGAAAGAAACGTACCAAAAAGGAAGGTGTCCAAGCTTCTATTGGGCATGTACTCATACACAAGCAACTTTTCATGCTTTTCCACGCAAACACCCAGTAGCCGTACAAGGTTTTTGTGTTGAAGCTTGCCAACCAAAACTAGCTCATTTTTTAGCTCATTTAACCCTTGCTTTGAACAATGTGACAGTCTCTTCACTGCTATCTGTTGACCATCTAAAAGAGTTCCCTGCAAGTGTGATTTAGTTTGCACGTATATATTTACATCTTGCTGTGAAGAACATGAAAAGGGATACAAATAGTATGATCGTAAAATGTATTGCTTTGTGTGGTAAAACATTTTTTTTGCAATGGAAAGGTCTTCATTAATCAGGAGACAAGTATTATGCCAATAGCCTAAGGGCGCTTTCGTTTGAGCTGTTCAGCTCAGCTTAATGTATGCACCCAAAATGAGACAGATTATTAGCTCATGATTAATTACGTATTAATTAACTATTATAAATTAAATATATATATTTTTTATTTTTTAAAAGAACTTCTGTATAGAATTTTCTTTTGTATGAAACGTATTGCTTAGCAGCTCAAAAAACGTATTGACGGAAAACGAGAAAGTCGTCGTTTCGAGTTACTGATCATGTCTACCAATGTTCGCTATCTCGATATGGGTTGTCCTATTCTGTAAACTGTGAGCTTTTTGTTATTAGATGAAGTTTTCCAATCTCTGATCATGAGCTATTTTGTCTCCCCTGTCCTTGTGTGGTAAACTTGTCCAAATGCCAAAACAAAACAATAAAAAGGTAAGATCAATGAGCCTGTAACGTCTATCAATTAATTAAGTGTGGATCATTTTCGTCTAGATTTTGCTATACTATGCTGATATATCTACTAATCTCAAAACGGCATGTTTGCCGGCTGCCGATTGGACCACGCGTCTTTTCTCCCTTGGACAATGAGGGAACAATGAGATGCACGAAGGACCGAGCTGTGTAGATGGGGGTGGAACGATTGCGATGACAACCTTCCCACTCTACAATACCAACATCAAACTACATGGATTCCTTTCTATTTGGTGGTTAATATCTAGCATCATTCTTTTTAATATCATCTTCATCCATTTATTAATCCATTTATTAGTACGAAACATTAAATCTTTTATAAGTCTGAAATTAAAAAGAACTCATTAGATAATACTTGTAAAAGAGCACGCGCGCCAACCGGCACGACTACTTTCTAGTACCTTATAAACCACGCCAAAACCACCTTCCCCGAGCTTATTTCGCTCGTCGAAGTTATTTGTTGCTGTCTGCAGAGTCCGGAGATCAAGACTGAAGTCATCTTGATTAATTGACCCTGTTGAATAAAAATAAGTACTTAACAGCAGCACGGGATTTACGTATGTGACCTAATCGAATCGGCTGATTTTACAGCCTCAAGTTTAATTATGAAACCTAAAATAATAATAAATGTGGTGGGGAGTACAATATTATGTATACTTTAGCTTGTGGCGATCCATGTATGTTAATACTATCTCTATCTTATATTTTGTCTATATAGTTGTATCTTGTATGGGCAAATTAAATTCCTTATTTAGGACGGAGGTAGTACATCTTATTTTTAACAAATTAGTTAGTTAATTGACTGATCAATTCTAAAGTAAATACAATCACTCACAACCTGGAAAAAGAAATGCAGAGGCAAGAGGAGTTACATGGCATTTGTGACCCTTTCGCTGGTCTCTTCCAGACGTGAATGGCAAAAAATGCAATTGCTAATATAGCAACAGCTCCCGGCAGTGTAATCACAAGAAAAGTTCGAATTCTGGCCTTTCCTGCTAGATAACATACGTTCACACACAGAAATATTAACCAAAATGAAAATAAACAAACAAATTAATTTAGCTTTCTGTGTTAGTTAGATTATTCAGTAGGCTAACAAAGTCTTGTCCAGTTGCTAAACTGGTAGCTGATCCATGAAGCAGTGTACAACATGTTCTGCAATTTGTGTGCTATGGTATAAGTGATTTTTCACGTTTTGCAAGATGTCGCAATAAATTTAGATAATTTTTAATTAATATACTTTTAAATGATTTACTAATAATTTATCTGCAGTGTACAGCTTTCTCCAGTATTGCATTTTGGCAATATCACTAGCTATGATTATCATTTTTTTAATCAAATAAAGAATTAGTTTTGGTTATCAGCTGGCAGAAAATGAGTAACTTGATCCAGTACTGCTCCTTAGTTTGCACATGTATAATCAGTGGGAAAAAAAGAAACCGATTACCTTCATGATTCTGAGCCATTGTACTGTTACCTGCCAAGTAAGCAAGAGGAATAAAAAATTCAAGATATCAGAGTTCTCAAAAGGAAGAACGGAGAGTAATAAACTAACTAAAATTATAGAATAAAGAGGAAATTTTACATAATAAAAATTGCTACTGTAAAACATAAACTTTTCATGATGATTTTTAGTATGAAATTTCTTGCGCACAAAGGAACTTCAAAAGAAATGAGATTGGCTTGCTCAACCTAAGTGGCAATTTGGTCCAAGTTCATTATAGCTCAGATCATGTGTGCGTTACTGGTCAACCAACTCAGGATGGTAAAAACTTTGACTCAATTATACATTTTGATTTGCTGATCTCAAAAGAGGTAGATTAGCTGAACTTGCAAAAGATGCTAGTATTTTTTTCTGCTGTAATAATCTCTTATGAACTTTCACTCAAAGTTCCTCTATGCTATGTAGCTACCTAGACACCTAGTCCATCCTCATTAAGATAGCGTGCATCATCCCGATAAGGGCAGTCCTAGTGCTAGACACGACAAATCGATATTGTCAATATTAATTCTTCATATCGCTTAGAAACTAGTATTAGACCCAACTCTCCACTAAACAAAAGTATTAGACCCAACTTCCTCAATACCCACATTACTAATTCAACATGCCAATTTAACATCATCCCTCTCTTATCATACATCTGGATTTAGCATCCGAGTTAGCTCTTGCATGTGATCCAATTCTTTTTTCTCTCTCCTCGTTAACTCAATTGACTCTTCAGTGTTTTACTTATATGGCATAGTAATTGGAGTATCGAGAGTGCTTTATCATCGGTACATGCATGATCAAAAGTCAGTACATGCCGGCCTCTCAGTGATCCATCAATTTGTACCGTGTGTATTTTTTTTAAGACCGTAATATGTGATGTGTATCTAAATGATGACTAGTCCGAACAATGGACTTGGATTCCATCCATTCTACTTATTTGACACTATTGGCCACTTTTTCTGTTTCTAAATACTTGTCGTGGCACATTTCGCATCAAATCAATTATATTTTTATTATTTTTGCCTCTATGTAGCAGAATTTGGGAACTGACTTGATTCACTTCTTATTTTACACAGGTACAATCAATGGAAACAAATAAAGCGAACCGATCACCTTCATGGTTCCGAGCCATAGTACCATTACCTGCCATGTAAGCAATTGCACTGTAAATCCAAAATTTTGGAGTTCACGAAAGAAAAAAAATGCTCACAACTAATTACTCCCTCTGGTAAAAAATATTTAATGTGAAGGACAAAATTTGGTCAAACTTTTTAAATTTCAACCATCAATAATTTTTCAAATATCTAGTTTAAAAAATAAAGAAATGATATACATGGAATCAGTGTTCGCGTTACCGCCGGTAACCGCGCGGTTACCGCGGTTACCGCGCTTACCGCGGGAGTACGGTAAAGAAAAACCGCGGTAACCGCCTTAAATTCAAATAAATTTAAAAAATAATTTGAAATTTTGATAAATTTTATATGGTTTCGTACGGTTTCGTACGGTTACGCGGTAACCGCGCTTACCATCGGGGCGCGGTAACCGCGGCTCTGACGGTAACGTAAACACTGCATGGAATTCCCTTGTATATCATAAACTTATTATATTACTTACTACAATATAAAATTGATCAGAACTTTAAGTTTGACCTAACCTTATCCTAAGTTTGATAACTAAAGAACAGGGCAGGAAAGGCAATGTTGTATGCATGTCAGGGGGAGGGCCAGGTGGATGCGACATCTTTTTTTTCTAGATGATTTAAATGAAAACCGATGATTAGATATTTTTTTCTCAAATTTTTTAAGATTTTTTCTGATTTTTAAGACATGACCTAAGGAGGTTTAAGAATTTTTTCTAAAAGGAGATCTAATGGTTGAAAATAATAGATCTATTGTTAAGTGGAACCCCACCATTAGATGATTTTTATTCCTCAAAATTTCTAAGTTCTTTTTTTTTAATTTTTAAGACGTGACATGCATGTGGCGACTTAAGAGCACTATAGAGGATCACTAGTACAGATCCAGGCATCCTTATGAGCCATCCGTGTCGGGCTAATGCGACTCGTTAACGATTCAAAAAATATCTCGTTTAAGATATGAATTGAGTATAACCCGTCATCAATATATGGTCATCTTTATCGGATCGTAGTTGTAACACGTCGCGGATGACCTATAACTGGTCACAACCATGTCCCATCACGGATAACATGTCATCCATGACGGGTGTAATGATATGACTCGACAAATTTTTTCCATGAAGGGTGGTGGTTACAAACCGTCACGGATGAGGAAAAATTCAAATTTTTGAATTTTTCAAACAATCTCAGATAGAGACATATCCTATATAAAAGTTGTAGATCTTAACGAGATATATAACTCTTAAACTGACAACTTTTGAATTTGAGATAGTTTACATGCTCAAATATGTATTATAAGTGGTGAGATTTATTTTGAAAAACCTAATTTTGAATCTTTCAAATGATCTCGGACGAAGACATGCCTATATCTAAGTCAAAGGTTTCGATCAGATCTACAACTTTATATTTGACAATATTTTCATTTGAGATTGTTTTCATCCCCAAATATGTGTTATAAGTGATGTGATCTATTTCCAAAATATATTTTGAATTCTTCAAACGACCTTGGATGAAAACATACCCTACACTAAAGTTGTAGAGCTCAATGAGATCTGTAACTTTGTAGTTGAAAGCGTTCTCATTTGAAGTTATCTAGAGTTTCAAATTTGTGTTTCATATTTGGATAAGAATAGTTAAAAGAATAACATCTGAAGACCTGTCAACATGTGGTTTATAGGTTAGATGGTAAGTTTGGTTCACATGTGTTGGGAGGTCTTAGATTCGAATCCCACTTGAAAAATCATGAATTACTAGCTAGTGATGTGTGACCATGGTTGGAATACCCTAGTAATATTTAGAATATTTTTAGAGTTTTTTTGGTGCATTAAAATTCAGAAATCGTAAATTCTCATCCGGGAAGTGTGGTAATTATGAACTGTCACGGAAAATAGTCATTCGTGACGGTCTTTTATTTAGGCCTGACAAAGATGACTAGTATCGGTGATGGCTGTCGGCCCGACACAGATGAGTTTTCACATCACTGACCAATAATCTATGACAAATTCGTTCGCCGACACAGATGAGAGTTCCTGCCCGACACTGATGACCTGATCCACACTAGTGGATGTAGAATGACTTATGTTGATATAGTTCACATTATCATTTTTTGATAGCATTTAATTGCTTTTGTTTTTTGGGTTGCCATGCAAAGAACATGAGTATATATTTAAATGGCATATTTAAATATTTATACAGTAAGTATGGGTACTATATACCTTGAATTATTTATTTAATTATAAATAACATAACAGTTAAAAACTTAAAAACTTAAGAATTATGATCTCTTTCTAGTTATTGACTAGTATTTATATTATAATTTTTTATTTAAAAAGGAGAGGAGGGAATTGAGTGTGAAAGGAGAGGAGGGGAGATTCAAAGGAGAGAGAGTACATACGTAATAACGGAGGCGGGGAATATATGGGAGCATGAAGGTACTTTGTTTTTTTCTTTAACATAGATCTAATTGGTTTGAGTTACTAATATCTAATGGTATAAAATAATAGGTCTATCGCATTAAGTGAGCTTTAGTAAAGAAAAAACTATTATAATTATATTTTTTGTGCTTTAAAAATTTAATCTATTTAATTACTACTACTATTTTATTAACTAAAATCAGAGTAAAAGTTAATTTTATTCATTGATTAAGATCTACCATTTTTACTTTTTCTCACTTTCATTGTACTTTTATCATTTTAGATGTAATTTAATTATTGTGAAGTTATGTATGACGATGAAATCTATATATATTTTGTTCATAGTTTTTTATAGTTATTTGAATGGCATGTAAAAGTTAGAACCAACAGAAACATAATTCTATTGCAAGTTAAAATACTATGAATATGAGTCTTTAACTATAAATTTAGTCTAAATAATCTAATACATAAGTGGATAGAATTTATATGTATGATATATGATTTAGGTGTTATAGTTATTTTAACTTTTTATTATAAAATATACTTTCCAACTAACCTAGCATGAAAATAGGGGAAAGAGATACGGTCTACGGGGCGAAAGAGTGAGTACATACGTAGGCTAGTGGGGAGTTGGGATGTGCTTTCTTTTGTTTTTTTATAAGATAGATATAATTTCTAACTAATGTAGCGTGAAAATAATAGAGGAAATAGGTGGGAGAGAGCAGGCCGTGCACAAGGGTGGGCGGATGGGGGTGAACGAAGGAGTATGTGTGTACGTACATACGCGGGCCGGGTTGTGAGTTAGGATGTGTTTTTTTTAAGATGGATCTAATGGTTGAAAATAATGGACCCACAAGATTAAATGAAAATAGATGGTTAGATGTTTTGTTTTTTGTGATTTCTCTAATAAAAGCGCCAAGTGGTGGTCTAGGAGTGTTTTTAGAAAGTTTAATGGAAAGCTAATGCGCAGGCAGTCGCCCCCCCTCCCCCCGCGCGCTCGACTGGACACGTGTCTTGCGCAGAGAGGGGGGCGGCCGCGGACGGCGCGCATGCGAGCGATTTTTTTTTGTTTTTTCCAATTTCTTTTTCAGATTTTTTAATACATACATATATATAAAGTTTGTATACGTGTTTTTTTGTTTTTTGTTACGTACATACACAAACTTTTTATATATATGTATATAAAGTTGATATATTTTATATACGTATGTATACAAACTTTGTATATGTATGCATACAAACTTTGTATAGGTGTATATATTTTTATACGTTAAAAATGTATACATATAAACAATTATATATATATTATATATATATGTATATAAATTTTATATACATATATATAAACTTTGTATACATATATACAAAATTTATACTTATGTACATAAATTTTGTACATACGTATATACATATACTATAGAGGAGAGAGGACTAGAGGGGGGCAGCTGATCGTGCGCGCATGGTCCCATGCGACTAGCCGCGGAATAGCGCCCCCCATAACATAATAGATATCCAAAACTTCATTAGCACTTTTTTTCCTAGGATTATAAAACAATGTTTTAATTTAAAAGAAATGATCCGTACATTAAATTTAAATTTAAGGTTTGACATATTAGGCATATTTCAATTGATAACAAAAACATAAATTATAAGTATATATATTCTAGTAGGCATACTATACTACACCCAGGGTGCGGTAAAGTTAAAATGCATCCAATGTTAATAAAACCTTTACCGAGAGAACAATCATCGCCAAATACCACTATTCAGCCTATTAGTAAAAATTTTTCCTATCAGAAATTTGAGGAACATATAACTTGCAGTAAAAGATTTACTATATAAGAGGCTTGTTTTAGTTATTGCGTACTCTGGATGCGTTTTAGCGCATCCAAAGTAATCATAATAAAAAATGTCAAACATCACCATCTTTTGGAGATTCAGCTTATGAGCTAGAATCTACCCTTTAATAATCATGATCTTAGAATTAGGATTCCCAGTCCCACAATTCAAAGAAAATTATCAGACCCGACAAAGATTTTGTACGGCCTTTACGGCCATTCCTTTATATTGACATTTTTTTTCGTTGGGCCAGTGACCAAATTTGGGTCATTTTTCATGTGGCCTTGTTTTGTCTATCAATTGGTTGAGCTTTAAGTCCCCTACATGAAATGGCAGGGGCGGCCGTTACTCCTCTGCGTAGAAACATGGGTGGGGCGTCGGTGGCGGTCGAGGGGCAAAGATGACGGCATGGGGGCAGACGGAGACAAGTTAAATCTTAATTAAGATGTTAAAGTATATAAGTTTATAGAAATTGATAATCAAATATTAAAATATTTAACTTAGAGCAAACCTAAAACGACTAGTAATTAGACTAAGTATATGAAGTCGATCGATCTTAACCCACTTTAATTTGTGCAAACTGAAACTTCATTCGTACCTGTAGGTACCGGGACATCAAGGATTTGCCCCTGGGCGAGGCTTTTGGGATTGGTGATCCCGTTGATCTTCAGCAGCGTGGATTCCTTGACCCCAAACCTTGCGGCGATCTTCGACGCGGTGTCAGCGGCGCAGACTTTGTAGGCAAAGTGCGTCACGTTGTTTCCATCCACCTGGTCGCAGCTGCATGGCAACGGGATCCATAGCTCCTGCCCGATGTTCACCATGTCGGCGTTGGAGATGTTGCTCGCGGCGGCGATCTCCTGGTAGGTCATGAAGTTGTCAAACTGCGCGGCGATAGAAGTCATGTTGTCGTTTAGCTGCACAACGTGGAAGGGCTGGCTCTCCGGTCGGTTGGTGCCAGCGATGCAGGAGCAGCGGAACGGGACGGTGACGGTGGCGGTGGCTGGGATGGCCATGTGGGGCGGGGTGCTCAGTGGGAGGCCATTGGCGTCGAAGAGGTCGCGGAGGGTGGTGGTCTCGAAGCTAGAGAGGAGCTCGATGTAGGTGGTCGCGGCGGGGGGCGTGTAGACGATGGCGGACTGGCATGTGGCTGGCCCGGTGCATGTGAAGTTAATTAGTGGCCGATGCGGACGACGTGAGGAGGAGGACGGCGATAGCAGCGATGGAGAACAACGGCACCATGGTAGCAATTAATAGCTAGCCAGAGGAAGTGTTTAATTGGGAAGGCATGGCCGGAGCGTGCCGAGGTGAGATCTACACATGAGAGAGGTTCGTTCCTATAGTGCAAGTGTGCCGGTGGAGGATGGCCAGCAAAGTCTCGTTGTGACTTGTTCGATTTTTTCCGTCGTCTCGTTGAGTCCACTGATCTACAAAGTCTCCATCCACTGACTGGAGTATAATACCGCGGCCTGATAAATTTGCATGCAAAAAACTGTTTCCTAGAGTCAATGGTCAAAATAGTGTAGCATGCACTATAAAGGACAGGACCGACGCATGGCAGGAAATTAACCAACTGCTCTTGGATTTCAATTCATTTGTAGGGTAGCTATTATAAACCTTGTTTAGGGAGCTTAAGATACTGAGAAATAGTTTGTTGATAATCAGCTTATGAAAATTTGAAAAACTACAGTTTCTTAAAATCTAGCTGAGAATTTTAACTGTTTAAAAAAGTTAAAGATTCTGGGAAAAACTGTAGCAGCTAAAAGAGTCTCCCAAACAGGACCATAGTCTAGTTTGGACTGTTTTTTAGTCAGGACTATCTATTTGTCAAGTGGCTGACTTTTAGCACTAGATTGATCAAATTAACAACTCACACTTTGTACATTTTTTTCTTGTGGTGACGCGTTCTAACCTAAAAGTAAAAGAAGACATGTTTAGGTGTAAATTCTTACAAGTATGAAACTAGAAATTATGATTATATAAGCATAATAATGCATCTATATATATTAGTCTAGAAAATAAAAATTAAGCAAATAAAATAAAAGTTGCACTTTTGTGAAGGCAGTTCTTCTACATTGTGTAAGTTCAGTACTTGGCTTATGCAAGTTTAGGTGACTGATGGATAAGAAAAAATGTCAGGCGACTGATAAATAGCATAGTTGTTTTGAGTTTGTGCTGTAAGGTATGCCTTGGACAGCTTGATGTGATGAATGAATCAGAGCTTCGTCCAATTAAGTGGTTTCTAAGAGCATTTTGTTGACTACTAGGTACAAAGAAATCAATATCAGATTCTTATTGTTTCCTCTAACGTGAAGTTTAGGAAGAGCATCCACGGTTCTTCTCAAACGTTAAGTTTACATATGGTGTACTTGTCTGAACATATAGAACTTTGATGACTAGACTTTTGTTTGAAAAATAGATAAACGGACCTACTAACTTCTAATGACTTGACTAGAGACTTTTGTTTAAGAAATAGATAAACGGACCTACTGCACGTAAAGCGGCCCATAACTTTTATAAAACACATGCAATTTGTTCGATTCGAATCTTCAATCTCAACCTTTGCACTTTCTTGATTTTTAAGCGCATTCTCATGGTTTTTCTTTCTATCTGTGTCCCCTTACCTCCTCCTCTAGCATTTTCGCCACTGCCCACTGGAGATGCTTCACGCCTCCTAATTAAGTCCTAACCACTTTTTTTCCTAAAAAAAAGAACACTTTGTTTTTCTCTCCCTTACACTTATCCTGCACACCATTGGAATACCTCCACAATGGGCCATGGCTCTCTTCTTCTCCAACCAAGCCGCTCTCACCCCCACTCCTACATAAGCTCTAATTTGGCACTGAAAGAATATTTACTTGTTAGACTATATGAATTATGATATTGACTCAATTAGCCATAGAACCAACTGATGATAAGAAAACATCGATCAATTAGTGCTGCCAAATAGCAATCTTTTGTATCAAGTGATTAATAATGATTTTTCTTATCTACCAATAACTTTTCTCAACTATGGGCAGAAGAAAGAAATATTATAATATGTCATAGCAAAAATATATTTTTATCAGATAACTTAGTATCACTTGTTTGCTTATTTGATTATCAGTTATTCACATGTCACATGTTTGAACCAAATATTGGGCTACTCCATAATATTAGAAAATCAGGGTGCAATTTGCAAAAAAATGTAAAAAGTAATAGTGTTTTGGCAGATTGGCTGCCACCACCACTAGAGGCTTTTCAAGGAGTATGTATTATATTAACTAGGAAGGTAGCCCGCGCATTCGCGTGGGTATGTATCGTAGACTTTGTTTGAGAAATTTATAAATGTGGAATATCAATCAAACGATATCTGCCACGTTTGAAAAGTACTATTTCTTCATTAGTTTTCTTCTTTGGCATGGCTTACATAATTTTTGCACGCTATTTGTGAGCTCTAAACTAGATAAAAGTTAATCCATTCCTTTAAACAATTGTCTATAATCTTTTTCATTATCTAGAAATAATATATCAATAAAAAAAGAGCAGATATACACTTCCCTATTATATGCATGATCTATAGTGTGTTTTATTTTTTTAAAGACCTAGTCAACACGAGTCATAAAATTTAAAGTTAATAATAACAAATATAACTTTTAAACCAACCATGTACTCATGCCTTAGTGTGGCTTATATATGCAGTAATATGGAGAGAAACTCACAATGTCATGGTATATGATATATGGAAGACCATTAATATCTAAGTACTTGAAATGGTTTTGGCAATGGAACATGCAATGGTTGTTCCAATTTAAATGGAAAATAAGTACAAATTCTCCTTACAAATTTATTAGATTTTCTCCAATGGAATAAAATTTAGTCCCTATTGATATTTTTTGTTTTTTGATTTATTTTATACAACTATTATTTTAAGTTCAAAAAAATAGGCATTATGGATTATAAATTGTTGGTTTAGTTATGAACAGCTTACAAATCAAATGTGTTGCTTAAAAAATTATAGTATTTCCAATGTTATTGATTGTTTCCCTTTCAGTATGATAACTAAAGAACAGAGGGAAGGAAAGGCAATGTTGTATGCATCTGAGGGGGAGGGCCAGGTGGATGCGACACTGTTTTTTTAAAATGATTTAAATGAAAACCGATGATTAGATTTTATTTCTCAAAATTTTTAAGATATTTTTCTGATTTTTAAGACATGACCTAAGGAGGTTTAGGATTATTTTTCTAAAAGGAGACTTAATGGTTGAAAATAATGGATCCATCGTTAAGTGGAACCCCCAGCATTAGATGATTTTTATTCCTCAGAATTTCTAAGTTCTTTTTTTTTTAATTTTTAAGACATGACACGTGAAGACTTAAGAGCACTACAGAGGATGTCGAATGACTTACGCTGATATAGTTCACATTATCATTTTTTGATAACATTTAATTGCTTTTGTTTTTTGGGTTGCCATGCAAAGAACAGGAGTATATATTTAAATGGCATATTTAAATATTTATACAGTAAGTATGGGTACTATATACCTTGAATTATTTATTTAGTTATAAATAAAATAACAGTTAAAAAAACTTAAACACTTAAGAATTATGATCGCTTTCTAGTTATTGACTAGTTTTTATATTATAATTTGTTATTTAAAACAAGAGAGGAAGGAATTGAGTGGAAAAGGAGAGGAGGGGAGATTCAAAGGAGAGAGAGTACATACGTACGTAATAGCGGAGGAGGGTACGTAATAACGAAGGAGGGGAATATATGGGAGCATGAGGGGACTTTGTTTTTTTTCTTTAACATAGATCTAATTGGTTTGAGTTACTGATATCTAATGATATAAAATAATAGGTCTATTGCATTAAGTGAAATTTAGTAAAGAAAAAACTATTATAATTATATTTTTTGTGCTTTAGAAATTTAATGTATTTAATTACTACTACTACTTTATTAACTAAAATCAGAATAAAAGTTAATTTTATTCATTGATTAAGATCTACCATTTTTACTTTTTCTCACTTTCATTGTACTTTTATCATTTTAGATGTAATTTAATTATTGTGAAGTTATGTATAACAATGAAATCTATATATATTTTGTTCATAGTTTTTTTATAGTTGTTTGAATGGCATGTAAAAGTTAGAACCAACAGAAACATAATTCTATTGCAAGTTAAAATACTATGAATATTAGTCTTTAACTATAAATTTAGTCTAAATAATCTACTACATAAGTGGATAGAATTTATATGTATGATATATGATTTAGGTGTTATAGTTATTTTAACTTTTTATTATAAAATATACTTTCCAACTAACCTAGCATGAAAATAGGAGAAAGAGGTACGGTCTATAGGGCGAAAGAGTGAGTATGTACGTGGGCTAGTGAGGGGTTGGGATGTGCTTTCTTTTGTTTTTTTATAAGATAGATATAATTTCTAACTAATGTAGCGTCAAAATAGTAGAGGGAATAGATGGGAGAGAGCGGGCCATGCATAAGGGTGGGCGGACGGGGGTGAACGAAGGAGTACGTGCGTACGTACATACGCGGACCGGGTTGGGAGTTAGGATGTGTTTTTTTAAAATGGATCTAATGGTTGAAAATAATGGACCCACCAGATTAAATGAAAACAGACGGTTAGATGTTTTGTTTTTCTAGTGATTTCTCTAATTTATTGGAGCGCCAAGTGATTGTCTAAGAGTGTTTTTAGGAAGTTTAATGGACTTTGAGTATCCAAAACTTTATAGCGTTTTTTTTCCTTGGATTATAAAACAATGTTGTAATTTAAAGGAAAAGATCCGTAGATCAAATTTAAGGTTTGACATATTAGGCATATTTCAATTGATAACAAAAACATAAATTATAAGTATATATATTCTAGTAGGCATACTATACTAAACACAGGATGCGGTAAAGTTAAAACGCATCCAATATTTATAAAACCTTTACCGAGAGAAGAATCATCGCCAAATACCACTATTTAGCCTATTAGTAAAAATTTTTCATGTCAGAAATTTGAGAACATATAACTTGCAGTAAAAGATTTACTATATAAAAGACTTGTTTTAGTTATTGTGTACTCTGGATGGTTTTAGCGCATCCAAAATAATCATAATAAAAAATGCCAAACATCACCATCTTTTGGAGATTCAGCTTATGAGCTAGAATCTACCCTTTAATAATCATAATCTTAGAATTAGGATTGTCAGTCCCACAATTCAAAGAAAATTATCAGGCCCGACAAAGATTTTGTACAGTCTTTACCGCCATTCCTTTATATTCTCGGGATATTTTTTTTCGTTGGGCCAGTGATCAAATTTGGGTCATTTTTCGTGTGGCCTTGTTTTGTTCACTAGTTGGTTGGGCTTTAAGGCTGTGTTTGGGAGGTGGGGTTAGGAACTCATCTCCCACGCACGCAAAACGGAACAACATATTTTCTTATGATTAATTAAGTATTTGCTATTTTTTAAAAAAATAGATTAATATGATTTTTTAAAGCAACTTTTGCATAAAATTTTTTTACAAAAATACACCGTTTAGCAGTTTGAAAAACGTGTGCGTGAAAAAAAAGAATGGTGAGTTGGGAAAATAGATGGTCGAACACAGCCTAAGTCCACTACATGAAATGGCGGGGGCAGCAGGNCAGCAGGGGCGGCCGGTACTCCTCCGTAGAAGCCTGGGTGGGGCGTCGGCGGCGTGGGTGCAGACGGGGACAAGTTAAATCTTAGGCTAAGTTCTTTTGGTCACTTTCCCAACTCGTCTCTCTCGTTTTTTACGTGCACACTTTTCAAACTGCTAAACGGTATGTTTTTTTAAAAAAAAATTATACGAAAGTTGCTTTAAAAAATCATATTAATTCATTTTTCAAAAAAAATTAGCTAAAACTTAATTAATCATGCGTTAATGCATACATCGTTTTGTGCGTCGGAGAGAAGGGGTTCCAACCTCTCCTCCTGAACACAGCCTTAATTAAGATGTTAAACTATATAAGTTTATAGAAATTGATAATCAAATATTAAAATATTCAACTTAGACCAAAGCTAAAACGACAAGTAATTAGAGACTAAATAGGTATATGAAATCGATCGATCTTAACACACTTTATTTTGCGTAAACTGAAACTTCATTCGTACCTGTAGGTATCGGGACATCAAGGATTTGCCCCTGGGCGAGGCTTTTGGGATTGGTGATCCCGTTGATCTTCAGCAGCGTGGATTCCTTGACCTCAAACCTCGCGGCGATATTCGATGCGGCAAAGTGTGTCACGTTGTTGCCATCCACCTGGTCGCAGCTGCAGGGCAGCGGGATCCACAGCTCTTGCACGATGTCCACGAAGTCGGGGTTGGAGATGTTGCTCACGGCGGCGATCTCCTGGTAGGTCACGAAGTCGTCGAACAACGCAGCGATGTAGGACATGTTGTCGTTTAGCTGCACAACATGGAAGGGCTGGCTCTCCGGCCGGTTAGCGCCGGTGACAGTAGCGGAATGGGACGGTGACGGTGGCAGTGGCCAGAAGGGGCGGGGTGCCCGGCGAGAGGCTGTTGGCGTCAATCGAAGAGGTCGCGGAGGGTGATGGTCACGAAGCTGGAGAGGAGTTCCATGTAGGTGGTGGCGGCGGGAGGCGTACGCGTAAAAAAAAATATCATTTAATAATTTGAAAAACTTACGTGTAAAAAACGGAAGATAGTTGGAAAAGTTAAAAAAAAAAAGTCAGCCTTAAGACAAAGCAACACGTAAAAGTACTACAGTGCAACTGCACATGCGAGTGGGCTGGTGGCGGATGGCCAGCAATAGTGACGTGACGGTGGGAGACGGGCAAACAACACGAGCCGTGTTCAGCGGTTGCACGATCTGGGCTCAGCCTCAGAAGTCAGAAGTCAGAACGATCGAGGAAATTTGTGATTTGTACGATTTTTCCGTCGTCTGGTCGAGTCCACTCTACGAAGTCTCCGTCCACTGGAGGATAATCCTGCGGCCTGACGGATTTCCGAAAAATTGTTTCCCAGAGTCACTGGTCAAACTAGTGTAGCATGGCAGGAAATTGAACTGCTTACAATATCCATTCATATGTTGGCTAGCTATTAGTCTACTTTGGACTCTTTTTGAGTTGGGGCTATCTATCTGTCAAGTGTTTTGAAGTGAGAAATTTCAGTGTCACGTAAGCTCATAATATCTTTCAGATAGTGTAGTTTTTTTTTCTCAATCAGGTCCAACTCCAAATTGAAATAAGTCTTCTATTATCTTTAGTCTAAACACTCCCAATCATTGTCAAAAAGAAATTTTGAATATCTTCTCTGTTTTTCTCATGGTCAGCTCTAGTAGACATCTGTGTCATCCTCTTTATAAATACTAGAGCTAAATCTTCAACTTATAATTTTATAAATTTCAAGTTCAGATCCAGACTTATATTAAAGCAAACAAGCTTTCTCGTGCTAGTCATTTATCTCTAATCAAATCAGTCTTTGCTTCAATCCCAGTTTACTATATGTCCACTATTTTGCATTCAAAAAATTAGTTAACAAACTAACTGCTATTATAAGAAATTTTTGGTGCACAGGAGTTCAAAATAAAAATGTAAAAAGAGGAATCTGTTGAAGATCATGGGATGACATTTGCAAACCAATTGCTCAGAGAGGCTTAGGAATCAGAGACATGCTAAATATAAATTAGAGCTTGTTAATTCAATCTGCTTGGAGACTGATTACTAATCCGTTGTAATCAAAACTAAATATTTTCATAACACTTTCTTTTGGAAAGCTACTAAAAACACTTCTAAATCTGTTTTTTGGTCTTCAGTTTTAAAAATTAGACATTATTTAGCAAGCTCTAATGTTTGGCAGCTTTCATAGGGACAAGTTTCAATCTGAAATCAACCTTGGTGTTCAGTTTGGGATACTATTCATAATCATATCAAATAGTCAGCTATGCAAATGCAACTGCCAACTTCAGTTTCACATCTTTGGGATGAAAATAAGAATTGAGATTCTAATAAAATTAGTCAGATCTTTGATCAGCAAGCAGCTCAGGCCATAATGAAAGTTCAAATAGTTCCTAATCACATTGAAGAAGGCTCTTGGATGCATACTTCGTTAGGTGAGTGTACTTCAAAAGGTGCTTATAAGCAAGTTTATGATCTTACTCGTAGCAATCAAAGTAATGTTTCTTCTTTACAACTAAATCTTCTGGAAAAATCTTGGTCTGACAAATATATTCTTTCTAGAGTTAAAACTTTTATTTGGAGGCTTTTAAGAAATGCTCTTCCAACGGTTGTTAATTTGCACTCAAGAATTCCATGTAACTTGCCTGAAACCTCTGCTCATTTGTTTTTTCAATGTCCTTTTGCTAAACTTACTTGGCTCATTTCTGATTTCAATATCAACTCTAAAATTATAGATGATATGCAAAATATTTCAGATATTCTAGCTTATGTTCTTGCAACTGTTAATTCTGATAATACTATGCAAAATCTAGATGTTATGCTTTGGTTTTTTTGGAAAGCTAGAAATGATCATTACTTTAAAAAGAAAGATGGAGAACCTATTCAAGTTTGTAATGCAAAACAATTTTACCAAGATGTTGAGCTTTGAAACAGAGGATGATAGTTTGGAAACTTTAAAAGATAATCTTAATATCTCTTTTAATATTCTGCCTGGAAATAGATGCTATGTTGATGCCTCTTAGAAGGAAGATCAATCAGGATTTGATATTTTCATTCATGACTTTAAGACTCACAAAGCTATCTTTATACAAGCAAAATCTATACTTTATACCTCTTCTATTCAAGCTGAACTTGCAGGTATCAATCTGGCAATTTGCATATGTAAAAAACTTAACATTACAAATCCATTGTTCTTATCAGACAATCAAGAGCTGGTTCTCCTTATAAGGCAACAGAATTATGTTACTAAGCCTCATCATTGGAATTTGTTACCTCTGTTATCAAGAATGAATCAAGTTTTAGGTGGAGAAGCAATCAATATTCAATGAATTTCAAGGCAAATGAACAAGATGGCTGACTACCTTGCAAAAAAAAGTCTACGGATACAAATATTAATGTTTCGACTAAAGTAGTTTATCAAAAAATCTCTCACTTGTGTTATCATAATGGTTGTCCTACTAAGGAAACCCACCAATCAGCCCTAATCGCTGACAATGTAACATTTATCCATGTACTTTGCTTTTAATGTTTAATATAATGAGTTCAAAAAAAAAAAGAGATTTTGTGCACCGCTCAAGCTTAACGTGGCTCCACCACTGAGTGTCTGGTATTTCTTATGTATCAATTACATTGGGCAGCTTGATCGGATGAATGAGTCAGAGCTTCGTCCAATTAATTGGTTTCTAAAAGCTGGAGTAGCATTTTGTTGGCTATTAGGTATAAATTAAGAAATCAATATTAGATTCTTATTGTTTCCTCCAAACATGCTTCCACAGTTCCAACTTTGAGTTTGCTTATAGCGTACTTCTCTAAATGTATATAATTTCCAATGATTTCACTAGACTTCTGAATGACAGTAGTGGTGATGATGAGTCTGCTACCACTATCACCAAAACTGACATGTGGGGTATGATGTTGGAGTGCTCTAGTTTTTTTTTTCTATACTTGTTGGAGTAGTGAAATAAAAACTTTGATACTAAAACTTGCACTAAATTGATAGTATCAAAGTTGCAGTTTGTTTATATCGTACAAATAAGAAATTACAAGTCAATCGGCAAGTAACAAAAATTAGTTTTACCGATAAAATGTTGTGCCGTTTATTCATCAAGTAACTAATATTTCTTATCTATTGATCACTTTTTTACTGTTATATTGATATCCAACACTTCACATTCTTGTCTTTTTTTCCTTGGATTAAACAAACAATGTTTTAATTTTAAATAAAATATTCGTGTATCAAATTTACAGTTTGATATATCATTCATATTTAGTTAATTGATAACAAAAACATAAATTATAAGTGTGTGTGTGTGTATATATGGGGCACCATGATTCCTGGGCATCAAGATATAAAATACACAAATTCACTCAAAATTTTAAATTATGAGTATATACCTAGGTATAAAAATTTAATTCATACCTATACCTAATAACAAAACAACTCAAATTCAACTTTATTTCACAATCCATTATTACATACCTAACTAATTATATGTTTGGATGTTATATATCTAGAATAAAAATCTAACAAAATAATGTTCAAATTTAGTTCAAACTTGTTTGAACTAGTTAGTAAAGAAGTTAATGTGTTCATACATAAACATTTAAAAAAATTTATACTCATTTGAATTGGGTATATACTCAATTTGAATCTTGGTGCCCGGGCACTATAGTGCCCCATTATATATATATATATATATATTATATATATATATATATATATATATATATATATATATATATATATATATATATATATATATATATATATATATATATATATATATATATATATATATATATATATATATATATATAAAATATTCGTTCTAGAGTCAATATATATAGACAAAAGCTTAGATTTGAGGATGCCAAAATCCAAAATGCCAAACACCATCATCTTTTGGAGATTCAGCTTATGAGAATCTACCCTTGAATAATCATAATCTTAGAAATAGGGTTCACATAATTCAAAGAAAATAAACATACCTGACAAAAGATTTTGTACACGTATTCACTTTATATTCTCGGGCCATTTATTTCATTGGACCAGTGACCAAATTTTGGCCCATTCTTCGTGTGGCCTTGTTCTGTCGACCAGTTGGTTGGGTTTTAAGCCCACTACATGAAACTGACAAAAGTTGATTTAACAACGCCACGTCACAAGCCTCAAACCTGAGGCCATTGCTTTCCAGACGCGAGATCGAGTGATTAACCAACTGGTATGTGCATTTTTTCACAAATCACACGTGTACTCTCACAAAAACAACAACCAACTGCATATATTTGATGTCATTAAAATCTATCTATCTATTATTATATACTAAAAATCTATTAAACTTTCTAAAAACGCTTCTAAATCGACAAAGGGAAGAGGGAAAAGGGGTTGCTAAAGATAAGACCTTAGACCACTTGACTACTGATTTGATATGAGTACACTTTTACTGTTCAAGTTGATTAGGCAGATAACCTAGTATGGTCACATCCCCACCACTGATGTAAACCATACCCCTGCACACAGCAAACAACACACGATCTAACAACTACCGATACTACTCTTCGGGAAGGATTGGGTCTAGGTAAGCTTCGGGAAGGCTTCACTTGATCCTCGCGAAACGACGACTCTGAACTGACCATCTTGATCCTTGCTTGAAGCTTGGCTCTTAGCTTGTCCTTCATGAGGGTTTTCAGTTTGTGCTCCGGGCTAAGAAGCTAGAGAGATGGAGGGAAAATGACAGAAATTTGATAAGTTGTTTTGCAAAGACTCCTGAGGGAGAGAAGAGACATTTTCGCAGATAAGGTTTTCACAAAACTTGTTCTTAGGGGTTTGAACGTTTGGCTTGACCTACAGTCGAGATGGCTCTGATACCAACTTGTCACGCCCGGAAATTTTCCCAAATTTCCAGACCATTTTGTGTATTAAGTCCCTGTCCAGGCATCAACCAGGGTACACAAAACGACAAATCAATAAACAGACCCAAACGTAGATAAAGCGATAAATACTTACAACAGAGGCACTTAGTTCTCACACCAACAAGAAAACAGCAGCGAAAAGGGACGATCCTAGCGGGGCTTCAGCTCCACTCCACAGGCAAACTCAACTGGGGTCTGAGCCTTGGTCCTCTAACTTCATCTTCAACTCAGAAGTACTAAACTTCTGAAAAGGGAGAAAAATAGCAAGATTGAGTACAACCACCGTACTCAACAAGCCACACCAAAAATGCAAACGTGCAAAGGGGAGACAAAGGGGGGCTTGTGGCTATTGCAGAAAAGCAGTTGAAAACCTTTATATTTTAAAACAGTAAAACAGTTGTTTAATTATGACAGGATTAAATCTCCACTGAACAACGCTACAACCACGTTGAACAGGCCCAACCATTCCACCTGAATTACACCAGTTCATTAAGTCAAATTAATTAAGCATGTGGGACTAATCACGGTGAATCTGGTTGATCGCCCATAACCGCGGGCACGGCTATTCGAATAGTTTTACTCTGATCAGAGGTGCGCAACTGTACCCACAAGACACGATTCCACACATGTTACCATGCCCCGAAGTATCGCCACGATACTGCAAAGGGGGAAATCGTGACAAGACCTTTCGCATAACTTCCTCTAACCAATCGTACCCACCTCAGGTTTCGCCCCCACCCCTCAAAAGGCAGTGGGCAGCCCCCTCTCGTGCCTTGGTGAATCCGGTAGCCGCATAGACCGTCGCAGGGCCCATCCAAACTCTATCACGCTCACTCTTGCCTCGGTACGTCAGCTAGGGAAAAGTTACACTACAAGTCCAGCAGTTGCCCATTCTTGCTTGTGGTAAGCACTGTTATTCTTCCAGGGTTTCCCATGAACCGGTCCTTAATTGCCATGGGTGCGACCAGCAAAACCATGCACCCACAGCCCACCATTAGGTCATATTTTAGTTGGATAATTACAACCAATAGAACATGGTCCGGTGTCTCGAGCGAACTGCTCGTTAGAAGCTAATTGTAAACAGTGTAATTATCCCATTAAATGAGCTAGTGGTAATTAAGTATGGCTAAGCATATATAATTCTAGCAGAGTCAACATAAGTGACTCACGCTAGTCAGATTATCACCCAAGGTTAACAAAGGACGGTTAACAAGTAAACATGGCACAAGCGAACGGATAGGTAAACCCTATTCCCATGTAATTAGCAAAACATGCTCTTTATTTGCAAACGTGAAACATTTCGTAAAATAGGTACAACATGCTCAAGGGGAATGTGTGACTTGCCTTGCTTCTTCAAACAATCTTCCGAACTCTTTTCCTCGCGAACGCGAACTTCCGAAACGGCGGAATCTACACGCTGGCACGCAAAACGAGAAAAAGCTCTAATAAAAACCAAGTAAACAGTACATAAAAAGTAAACAAACATGTAGAGCTCAATTTTAAATGAATTTTGCAAGTTGAATGGCTCAATTTGGAGTTCGTATGAATTAGATATGAATTTTAGAAGTTTTGAGCCATTTAAATGATTTTCTGAAAATTAAAATGATTTATCGCGCAATTATTAATTAATTTTGCAAAGGAAAGGACTACGCTGACATCATCAAAGGGAAACGACGCCGGAACGGCGGGTCCCGGGTGTCAACGGGTCAAGGGGCGGCTGATCCACGGTGGACCAAGTCCACGCACGCACGGGTGCGAACGCACCACGTGGCGCTGACGTGGCGGCCACGGCGGATGGAAGGGAGGAGTCAGCGCCGACGTGGACGCCAACGTGGCGAAGCCGCGGGCGGCCACGTGGTCTGGGTGTGGACCGGATTAAACAAAGGGGGCCCACGCGTCGACGACACAAGAGTCGGCGAACAGGAGAGAAAAAGGGGGTAAACTGGACTTGTGCAAAAAGGGAAAAGGAAATGAGCCAATGGAGGTATACTGGACTTGAGGAGGTGAACTGGACTTCCTCGGAAAAGTTAAAAGGGCCGAGGGACATAAAGTAGACTTTTGTGTGAAGGATAATAGGTCGACGGCCCAAGAAAAGAGGAGGACGTGAAACAGACTTTTTCGCGAGAAGGTGGGCCAATCGGGCCGAGCGGGGTGATGGGCCGGCCTGAGAAAAGGGGTGGGAGACGCAAAATAGACTTTTGTGGGGAGATGGGCCAATCGGCCCAACAGCCGTTGGGCTGGAGGAAGTGGTGGGCCGGCCCGGGGCGCGGCCTCTATGCCGGGCGGGCGGCTACGGCCGACTGACGGCGAGGCGGCGGCGCGGCCGCCGGCGGGGACGGCCGGCGAGCGGCGGCGGCGGCGGCGCTGTGGCGGCGGCGGCGTGCAATGGCAGCGCACGGGCGGGGCGGCGCACCGGTGGGAAAAGAAAGAAAGGGAGTGAGAGAGGAGCTCACCGGGCGGCAACGGCGACGGAGGCCGGCCGGAGGCGAAGAAGGCGACGGCGGCGCCGACACGACAGCGCGGGGACGGCGGCGCGGAGGGCGGCCGGGGTGCGGCGCCACACGACGCGGCCGAAGGGGGCGGCGGATTTTAGCGGCGACGGCCGGGGCGGCGGGAAGCGGCGGCCGGAGCGGTGGCGATTCGGGTTCGCGCGGGGAGCGCGGGAGAGGGCACGACGAACTCGCGGAAGTGGGGGAAACGGTGGAGGGGAGCACAAGGGTTCTTTTTATAGAGGAGGGAGAGCGCGGGGTGGCCGGGGATGGCCGGGAATCGCGGTGGAGTGGGGGAAGTTGGCGGCGGAAATGGCGGCGGGGTGGTTGTCGGCTTGACTGGCCAGAGGAAGAAGGAGGGAGGCGGTTCAGACTTCGGCGCGGGCGCGGCCAACGGGCCGGCGGCCCAGGAGGAGGAAAGAGAGGAGGCTGGCAAGGGGGAAAAACAGACTTTGGCGCGGGCTGGGCCAACGGCCAAGCTGGGCTGGAGGGAGAGGAAGGAGGGAGGACGCCGCGTGGGCCGCGGAAGAGAGAGGGGTTTTGGGCCGAAAACGGCCCAAAACAAAAGGAGACCTTTTTAATTTGTTTTTCTTTTATTTAATCAATTAAGTGAACTTTGTGACTTTAAAATTATTTTTTTAGCTCCAAAAATTCACGAAAATTTTCGGAGAGTACTTTAGGGCACAGGGAATATTAAAAAAATATTTCCGGCCATAATTTTTAAAGGAAATTTCAATTTCCCTCACAATTTCACTTGATTAAATTGCTTTAAATTTTATTAAATTTCTGTAAAATGTATTATTTAACGATTTTTAATCCCGATCGAAAATCGGGGCGTGACAATATGCGCAGGCTACCTTTCTAGTTACGTTGAAAGTCTGTATATACGTAATATTCGCGAACACTAGAATTTAACTCCGAGTGGACTCATCCACCCACGACCACCACCACACCACTTGTGCTTCCGCTGTGCATCTTTTTTTTTTTGCGTTAGTAACAAAAAATCAGTGTATATATTTGTTTCCTATCTTGCTTGTTTCTTTTCTGACCATGTTTGGCTACTTCTTTCAATGTGCTTTCAAGCACCCACCCAGTGCTGCGCAAGTTCTTCTCAAATAAATTTGGAGGGCTAAATATTGTTGCTTTAATTTTCAGTGCAACCTTCTCGGAGTTTTGAGTCTCTGGAATCTAGATAGGCAAGTTTTTCGGTTTTGAGTACAAAACTTTTTCATAATTTAACTATGATTCTCTATTCCGCAGGAAAACGCATACATCTAAAAATACTGTAAAAGTTATCAAGGGTTCTTTTGAACGTATGTTTCTTAAATAAAACATAGAAATAGAAATAAGAATATAGTAAAGTGATCGAGGGTTCTTTGAAATATATGATTCTTAAAACATAGAAATAGTACAAATGTAGGATTAGAATGTCTGAATCCTAATGAATGAAAAATAGTAGGAAAACCGTTTGAATGGAGTGAAAACATGGCATGCCATACGAATTTCAAAGAATAATGATAGGGATCTAATCCTTTGTTCCAAATAGCCTTATAGGATTTTCTTTTTATACTATCTAAGAACATCTCTAAGAGATATCCAAAAACATTCCCTAAAGTTGTATTTTGGGAATTAAGTCTAAATCATAGTCTCAACGGATACCCAATCGAGATCCCAAAATTCCCGCACGCCCAATACCAGCCCAAAGTTGAGCTAAATCTTAGGAAGCCCTATGCGCTCCCAATCGCTGCGTACGCGGGAGAAATCGTTCCTCCGGACGACGCAACACTACCTCAACCTTCATCGTCTCCTCCTTGCTCCCGCTAGTGCCGCCTGCTTCTTCACAAGCAGATGAGATAGAAAGGCAGAGAGAGAGAGAGAGCCGAAGAAGAGAGTTGCCCCCGCTAGCGACTCCCCTCGTCTTTTGACAGCGCATAGCTCCGGCCCCGGCTCCATCTGCCCCTCTGCTTCTCCGCCGGATGACTCCACCGTCCATCTCTGCTCCAACAAGCGACAACGCGTCTCCTCCGTCCGCCCCGTCGACGCCGCTTCCGCCGGCCCTTCCACATAACTCTTCAGATGTAGTCTTTTCTTGATTGTTGTTGGCAGCTGAATGTGATTTATAGCTCGTGAAGACCTATAGCATATCCGGATATCCCTTTAGTATATCTGAACTTGATATGATGAGAAGGACATCGAGTTTACAATCAACAGGACTATGCATTTGGCTGAGGGTGTTCAGTTGTTGTTGCTTACTGATCATGTCAATAGTATGGTGAATGTGTGTGGTATTTTGATTTTTCTGAACTGCTATGGTTAGGATGATTGCTATGGCTCCCTACTGCATATTAAAACACTAGTCCCTGTTTAGATCCTCCGTCAAATTTTTACACACCGTCACATCGAATATTTGGACACATGCATGGAGTACTAAATATAAATGAAAAAAATAACTAATTACACAGATTGCGACTAATTTGCGAGACGAATCTTTTAAGCCTAATTGCTCTCTGTTTTGACAATGTGGTGCTACAGTAAACATTTGCTAATGACAGATTAATTAGGCTTAATAAATTCGTCTCGCTGTTTACAGGCGGATTCTGTAATTTGTTTTGTTATTAGAGTACGTTTAATACTTCAAATGTGTGTCCGTATATCCAATGTGACACGCCAAAATTTTACACCCCTGGATCTAAACACACCCTTAGTAACTTTATGTCCTGTTTTGCCATGCAAATCCTGAAAAAATTGACAGCTTTGTACATGTATTCTAAATCTGGGCTATAGCATGTCGTTATGCAATGAAGATTGTTTTGTTCTGAAAATCAGCTGTCATTTTTAGTCTAATTGCAGTAATTTACTTCCAACAATCCCCTGCGGCAATATTGATATGTAACATACCCAAAATTTGAATTTTAAATTTTGCATCTAAAAATGTCGAGAATAATTTTTCCTAAATAGGAATCCTAGTATTTTCAACTAAAGACTTAGGTGAGTCTAATATGACCAGTTTAAAAATACAAATTTGTAAATAATTTAAAACCTTTTACTTGATAACTCAAAGGAAGAAAATAAAACATAGTGTGTGCATGTAATTGCATAATGTATTGTTGACTTGAGTCATTTTGCTTGTTTTTGGATTTTATTTGCATTTCATAATAGGATGAGCATAAATTAAAAATTTGAGGCAAATTACTAAATATATATTTACAAGAATGTATATACATATAATATATGAGGTTGAGAAACTAAAAGTATAAATCATGCACAACAACATCATGTCAGGTCAACAATCATCTAAATATAATTTTATAAACAATTAAATGTATTTTTTATAATAGTAACCTATGTATATTTATAAGCTTAGTGAATTTCAAAAAAATATTGGTGTAATTTAATATGTACTTTTGATACCTCCAATAATTAGGACAAAACAGTCAAAATATAAACCCTGATCGGCAAAACTCATACCTTATCCAAAAATGAATTAAATTATATGAAAGTGTATATGGAACATAATTTATTCACATACTAGCTTATTTATCATGAATTAATATAATTTTTCCAGAATTTATTTTATTAGTTTTGACCTCCTAAAAATTCAATTCAATTTCAGTCAGGCCTATTTTCTTTATTTTGCTGAGAATTAACTATAAGAAATTTTTGAGTGCAACGAAAGAAAATGGAAACTAGGCATTTTTATCTACCTCCAAAAAAATCCACCTTAATTTATCAAGCCCACAAATTAAACTATAGATTAACAAAGAAGAGGGAGAGAAAATAATCCTGGAAAAATGTCACAGTTCTTTTTCACCAAAGATTCTACCCAACCCTCTAACCCCAGCCTACTACACAACGAAGTGGACCCACATGGCAGTCACTTTGGCTAGCTCCATGTCTGTTCTTTTTCCTCCTTCTCTATTTCCATCTTCCTCAGCCATCCAGAGAGAGAGAAACGAGGAGAGAGCAGCGCTACCTGAGCACTGGAAGCCGTCTACGCGTGTCCAGGGACGTGGCCGCCGCTGATCTCGCCCTCATCTCCTCCCAGCCGCGTCGCCTCCCCTCACTCTCCGCCCAGTTACCGAGCCAACCGAGGGAGAGAGCTCTCAGCTCCTCTTTTCCTCCTGTTCTTCGCCTCCGGCCGCCATGGTGGAAAGAGCGACGACAGACGTCAAGGCCTCTCCATCCCCATCTCCTCCGCGTTCCCTAACCTCCTCATAACGCCGAATCCATCCCCGCTGACCTCGCCCTCAATCGCGCAGTCAATCGCCGGGAACGCCGACGCGCCCACGAAGCTCGGGAGCACGCACCGAAGGCCGCCGCCTGTGACATCACTGCCGCATAGCACGGAGGAGACCACCCCATGCCGATTCATCTCGCCATCAGCTTCCCCATGAGCTCCGCAGCAAGACCCCTCAAGAATCCCCAAGTTTGGTGCACCGAGAACGGAGATCGCCGTCGTCTTCCCCAACTCTGGTCGTCGAGCTCCATCTCCGATTCCATCCACTCCGGTGAGTTTCTCATCAATTCCTTGCACATGAAGCTTTCCTAGAGCCACACCAACCTCATGGATGCCTCGGCCAAGCAGATCGTCGGTCTCCTCTCGCCATCATCGTCACCCCGGAGTTTTCCCCGCCGCTGCCGTGTCTCTCCACCGTGCGTGCTGCCGCAACGTCGGCTGGGAGTCGTCGAGACAACTTCAAGCTGGGCGATACCCTTCCCAAGCCTTTCGCCACGCTGCTCGCCGCCGGAGCCCGCGAGCCGAAGCTGCGCCGCGCCTCCCTACTCGGCCTGTCCATTGGAAGAATGAAGGTAGAAGAGAAAGGACTTCGTTTTGTAAATTTAATCAACTGTAGGGTTCAATAGGTAAACATACTACTCACTTACATATGGGCTTAGGACCTAGATGAAATAACTTGAAAATCCAAGGACCTTTATGCTTAGTTAGCATGTCTCTGACCAGTGGACCCCTTTGTTTAAATTCTGGAAAGTACAAATAAAATACCTAAAAATTGTGCAAACTTGTGAAATCCATAGAAAATTCATCTTAGCTCCATTTTGAGTGAACCAAATTCCAAATGACTCACAAAATTATGATCTTTAACATGGTAGTATAAAACTTGCCACTTACAGTAGAATAAATATCTCTAAAATTTAATATAAAGAATAATTGGCATAAAGCACAATCTAACTCATAAAATTTGTAGGAAATTAATTCTAGTACTAAATGAATTAAACTAGAATTTGTTAGAATCACCAAATTCTCAACTTAATTTAGATGAATTGAGTTTTGGGGCAACTAGTATATATAATACATCCACCTTTAATTAATTATAAATAGTCATAATTAATTTGAGAACTTATAAAATCCATGAGAAAATCATGTTAGCTCATTTTGAGATGAACTAAATTTTAGTGTTCTCACTGAACCATGGTAGTAAGATTCATGTACTAAATCTTGACACTTTAAATAACAAATCATCATTAAATAAGTGTGTAGTAAAATCATTTCTATAATGCAAACTACAAACTATAAAATACATACAAAATTTATCCTAACTCAAAACAATATAATTCTTAATGGGTTAGGTCAGTAATCACATGGATTTAGTTTCTAGCAATTAAAACAATACTATAATCATTTCTAAGATTTGTATAACTAATAAGGACTACCATATGTTTTACAACTTGCAGAATTCATAGTAAACTCATGCTAGCTCTAAATATTGTAAACTAAATTTTGTTAAACATTAGATAAAGTACACTTTGCTGCAGTAACCTATAACTTCATAGAACTTGAACCTAACATACATATAAAATTTATTAGGATGTAATTAGCCTATGTCTAGTATAGAATTATAAAATTCATAACTCACAAATTGAAAGTAATAAAATAAAGATTCCTTCGCCATAAATCATGTTTAGTTAGTACTTTTTTTACCATAATGAGTTTATGCATATTAGAAGCATTTTTGGATTTTTGTATGATTTGGTGTTTATATCGTTACCGTTATTTCGTATAGTGAACGATATTGCGTTCGGTGAGAAGTTTGGGTTTTGTTGCTGACCGTGAGAGAGATTCTAACTAAGGAAAGTGCCCTTCTCCTTTGAACACCTTGATCCTATGTTTTTATTGGGCAAACGTTTTCCATTGCAAAGTTGCATACGTTAGATAGTTATGTTTGGGAAAAATTATTTTGAAAGTGATGAAATAATAGCTATGACCTATTTGTTGCATAATCCTCCTTGAGAATTGTTATCCTTGATGTTTGTAACCTTAGAATGGTTTGGAGTACTTTCCATGTGCTAAAATGGACTTATAATTGCTAAATATAATGTCATATGCTTAGCCATGCCTAGTGAAATGATTTTAAACATTGTGATCACCCTATATATTTGAAAATGGGCAATTTACGACTTCTGGACAGAGGTGAAGCCTCTGGTTATTTGTGAAATAAAATGGAGTTAAACATATTTCTAGACTTGGGCGGCGAGTGGTGTACATATGGTAGTAGTTGTGCATCGATAGGGGGAGCGTTCGCCTGAGTCGATTAAGGACCGAACTCTATGTTACCAACTAAGTATACAGTACTGCCACATGTGTTAGTATGGGATGACCTTAGCTTATTAAGTTGTTTTGTGTTTAGCCTTGCATATTGGTAGGTCGGAGTAGAATGAATTAGTCTGAGCGATGATTCATAGGAACTACCCATGTGTGTGTGTTGATTTTAATGCTAGCAACATGACTAGCTGGGTGTGTTCTGTGAGGGGACGGATGGTCCGTCTCACAGCATGGGCGTCTAAGTCTATCCAATTCAACGGTTAAGTGCCTCGTGGGGGAACGGATGTGTTCGCTGCCACGGCGTTAGGTTTAAGGCGTGGGCCCGCCACCTAACGGCTCTGGGTCATTCCTAGAGTGGATTCACACTTGCCGTCGCTGATGCAAGGCTAGACACTAGGCAATGTAACGGCTAAGTTGTGACCTCTAGTCCGCACTCAACGTGTAGAGTGTGGGGTGCTAGGCCGACACCGAACCAACTAGAGTATAGCCTCCGGGCTTTTATCGCATCATGTGGACTTGTACGAACTCTGCAGAGTTAAAACTAACCGGTTAGCCGTGCTCACGGTCATGAGCGACTTGGGAAAATAGCATGAGTGTAATTTTAACTTTTCTAAAATGCTTTATAAAAATGGTTGAGGAATGGGAAATTGAAGATGATTTTGATGTTAATGATGACTTGCTACCAAGGAAGGTGCAAGTTGATGTTTATGGCTTATGATAATGATGATGAAGAGAAATGATGATTATGTTGCTAAAATTACTTATATTGATCACCATGCTTTACTTTATATACTTATTCTATAAATGTTTACAAAGTTATCGCTTGTGAAATGTTGTGAACCAACTTAGCTTTATGCAAATGAACCTACAAATAGCTATTCTTTGATAATTAGAGCTTGCATGTATGTAGGATTGTATTGCCTTGCCAGTACATTAACATAGTTAATGTACTGACACTTGTTCGATTGGAATATCTATTTTGCAAGTTTAGTTGAGTGCTACGGGTTTCGTTGATCTCTTCAGGACAGTTCATTAGGGGTTTACCCCTAGTCGGATTGCTTAAGGGTTTTGGGTAAATAAACTTCCATGCGAACCTTTAAATTATAAGGCCGTTTGGCCATATATATATCTTAGACTTAGATTCTAAGTTATTTGTTTATTAGTACATTTATGAATATCATTTGCTTTGATGAAAGTGTCTGGGTTTGTTCTAGCTTATAGAACTATCTAGACATGAGTATGGATGTTGAACAAACGAGATGTTGTAGAGCTTAGCAAATTGTCAAGTCTCCTGGGATGTGTAACACATTTGGTCGTTGTCTTCGTGTGGTTTGACGGGCACGTCTCAGGCTGAAGTTGACTAGCACGCTAAGTCCCAGCAATGTCTCTTTTGCTCAATATTCGGCACTATGTTATTTATATTGAATGGTGATTAATTGTGATCATAGGACACATTGAGGCTTGAGTGGCTATAATGTGTATGGATCCCACTCTCCCAAAATCATGTGGTGATCACAAATGACACCGAACAATATAAATTTTCGGGTGTTCGACATGATATTGTGCTTATTAGAAAATATGAGTAACCAATTACCCTCAAGGGGGCTGCCTGGAGTAGTCTCTATGTAGATTTCTGGATTTTGCTTCTTAGACATCACATTATATTTAAGCATGTTTTTTTTATATCTGTAATGATAATGACAGAAGATTTGTCAGCATCAACCTTTTTAACTTGCCTATTGTAAAATATGCTCTGCTTTTAAAATATGGTAATTTTTGTTATTATCCTTTAATTAAGCAGTCGGCATGCGTAGCTGTTGTTCAATGGCATATATGCACCTGCCTATGACGAGGTGTGTATATTTAATTGAGTTATCTGCTCTCGTGGACTCGCACAATTGTATATGGTGTATTTGTTTTTTAATTTTGTGTATTCCTGTGAAGATATATGGTAAGCGGTGATATTCATGTCAAGATGAATTCTTCTGTGAAGTAGTATGAAGTGGGATGAACTATCTATGAGCCCTGACATATATGCTGAACTATCCAGATGTTGTATTTTTATTCTAGATCTTTCAGTTGTCAAGCACTAGAGGATCGTAGGTTTGTAGCGGCGCCATATATGGGGAGAAAGAGACCGTATGGCTAGGGGATTGCCTTGCCCTTTTATTCCTCCACATATGCAAACCCAACGACGATGTACTGCAGCAACAAAAAGAATCGGAGGTGGCGGTGAAAAAAAGATCGATCAACTGAAGCAGGCCCGCCTTGTCTATGTGACTAACAAATAAAATATTAGAATCCTATTTTGGGTCTTTTTTGGAGATGGAGATGATTTTTGAACCTAATATTTTTTAGGATGGTTTCTATCCTAGATTTTTGGAAACTAATTTTTAGACCTTTCTTGAAGATGCTCTGAATCCTTAAAAATTCTTCGGTTTTTCTTTGTATCAAAGGAGCCTCCTGATCGTTCGCTCTGGATCCGCGACATATTTTTCGTCCGCGAAACACACGATAAAATCCGATCTCGTGCCAAGAGACAGCAGCGATCCGATCAACTATCCGAGCGACCGAACATTCCGAGGGAAGGGGAGGCGGGGGGTGACGTGGCGACGCCGCAGATATTTTCTCGCGCGCCGCAACCGATCGAACCGCGCGAGAGAGGATGCAAATGCAATGCGTGCGTGGAGGAGGACGGCAGCGGGCGCACGATATTATTGTTCCCCGTCAGAGCGCGTGACTGATTTGCCCCTGGGTTAGGTCTCTTATTTACGGACCCTGCCATCCTTGATATTTTGCTGCCTAACCAAGTAACCAGTACCCATTGGCCTTTGGAACGTTCTGGTCACTCGTCCTTTTTTTTTCTTTTTTTTTGTTTTCCAGGGGTTTGGTGTTGGGCAGCACCGCAGCAGACAGCTGCAGCCACGTGAGAAGCCTTTTATTAGCAAAGGTTGGCAGGGTGATGGTAGGACAGGACAGCGCGACCGGTGGTTTGCTTAAAACAGTGATCATTTTATCTCATGTATATTTTTTAGCTTAAAAAATACAATGGTATATATTTTTTAACCTCTTTAATAACTTCTATCTTTTAAATCACATATTATTTTTAAGATCTATTTACATCATTCTACTCTACTTAAAATATGTGACAAAACGAGATCCATGTTGAATATATTCAAACATTTTATTAATTAAAACTAATTTATTTAAATTATAGAAGTAATTTAGCTATGTAATAGAAGTAACTCTCTATAACATTAGAAGTAATTACATTATGACTGAGTTGAAATAAGAAACTATGTGGAAAAACTTACAAGCAAAATGTAGAGAAGATTTTCAAGTAAATACATTTATGAAAGTAAATTCAATAAAACCTAAAAGTAATTTATATAAATCATAAAAGTAACTTAACACAAAATGAAAGTAATTGTTAAGACATTAGAAGTACATCCGTTATAGGAATAAAAACATGGTTCTATCTAGTAATTAAATTTAATCAGCACAAATTATGAAATTGACTAAAAACAATAATAAAAGTAATCAACTCAGAGCATTATGAATATATAAGAAGTAATTTAATCAAATCTAAAAGTAGTTTATTTATATGATAAAAGTAACTTACATATGTAATAAAAAGTAATTCACAAACATAAATATTTTTTCTCATAATATAATCATGTAAGATCTTGTTACAAAGATTTAATTGCAATGAACACAATGATGTAATTGGATTGTAGATCGGATAAGTAATCTAAGAGATAATTTTATAACAAGAAAAAAAAGACATGCATATCTAATAGCAAAAAAGATATGCATGTCTGTAGACGTATAGCAGTACTTCTCTCACGTATGACTGACATCGTTCTTTAAGCCTAAATCGAGAGGCCTTTCAAAATAGATTTTGCGTATAGGATAATATAGGAGTAGTTTGGTTTGATAATTGATACTTTATCTAATGCTTTTCAAAAGCTATGTGAAGAAATTGTTAGAAATTACTATGGATAAATTTTGGTCTAGTGTGATGTCTAACATGCGTTTCTTTACTTTTATTTTTTTCCTTAAGATTTGCCGGTCTGAAACTTTGATATGGTTGGAAGTGGTAACAAAGCCAAATGTTATGTTAATGTTACATTGCCGGATAATTGTTTTCTCAATTACAGTAATAGATAATCTGACAAAGAATTAAATCTTATAGCTAGCTTTGGGTAATTAACTAGGTGCATAACCTAGCAGAAGGGAGAAAATTGTAAATAAATTTTGATTTGAGCAGGTGACAAGCTGTGTTCATATGGAGATGCGCAAGAGGGTTGTTTTGCTATGAGCTACTATTCTACAAGACTACAATAAAGCACAATAAAAGACTATGAAAGTGACGTAGAATAGATTCTTATTAGATTTTACTGAGAGACAAATCACATTGTCCTAGGAAGATATTAGATTTATATTCATGACATGTGATATAAGTTTATCATGTTTGCTAAGATTTTTTAATATTTTGAATTGATTACAACTTTGACTTATTAATTATTTTTATTCATGTTACTTTTTTTTCTTATTATCAGATTATGACAAGACTCCGCACCTGACTTGTATGATTGATATTTATATTACTCAATTGACGAACAACATTACGGTCTAATTATAATACACCGTGTTACCTTAATAACTTTACGTAATATAGTGATCACAACAACAGCAGCAAAAAAAAAACTTTAATTTGTAATTAAAATTAAAGGTAGCCATCCGCGTGTACATAAGATCTGGGCTTTGGCTGTCCTCTCGTTGGGCGTTTAGGTGCTGAAGTGGATGACCAGATAAATGATTTCTCCCAACAGTGACTCCGATGTAGACTTGGAAATCTAATTGGGAAAAAGAGAGAGAGAATATTTAGGGTGTGTTTTTTTGGGTGTGTTGGGAAGAAATTTTCTCCGCATGAAAAACGGAGCGACTTATTAGCACATGATTAATTAAGTATTTACTAATTTTTTTTTGAAAATTGGATTAATATGATTTTTTAAAGCAATTTTCGTATAGAAATTTTTTACAAAAACACACCGTTTAATAATTTGAAAAGCGTGCGCGTGAAAAAAGAGAGATGTGAGTTGGGAAAGTAGGACGAAGAACTCACCCTTTGATTGCTGACAAGGCTATTGGTACATGATATTTTCCAAAGTTGGGATGAGTAGCTTTCAGATTGGATGGTTGAGATGTTCTGCATTAGTTCTGGCTGGAATGCGTACAGATGTATTTGCATGGAATCAGGATCAAAATGTTCCATCTTAAAAGAAATATCCACACAATAGACTTATCTTTGATGAATCAAACTACGAAAATAATTGTACATGCTATCTACTTAATATTTAGGTATTGCGTTGTATTTTCGATGCTGAATTAGTTGTCCAATAAACATCAATGAGAATACTTCTTTTATCACATTTTTCCTGCATGTGCAATAAACATAATTGAGATTCAATCAAGTGGCATATAACCGCTACTTCTGGAGTCTTTGGCTTAAACAGTTCAGATTTTCACTTAGATTTTATCAAAAAAAAATCTGTAGTTATTAAATCATAAGCTAATAAATCTATTTTTTTAATTCTCACTAATAGTTATCCACGATCTGAAATTGCTTCCCAGAATTTTGAACTTTCCAAACAAGTCCTAAGTTTTTATTTAGTGTACGTATATTATTAGGTTCTACTATTTCTTGAGGGGTAATTAAATACTCTATGCAGTACTCTAGTGCAAGAAGAAACCAAAATTTCACTAATCCCATTAGATATTTTACACCCTTAATATCCGGTCTTTTCCTATAACAAAAAAGAGGGGGAAGAGGGAAAGAAAAAAAAATGACAAGTGAGAGCTGAGCTGACAATCTGAGATACTCCACTTCCACTCCACGTCTCCACCTCTCACAAGTGGAAAAGCAAAACAAGGTGCGCCGTTGGATGCTTCTCCCTCCCCAAGTGGCCCCTATCCGTGCGCCGTCCTTTGCCGCCCGCGGGCCCCACCCCACCACCCCCGCAGATATTTTGGTGGTAAATCCCGTAATTAAGCCCCAACTCCCTGCCCTTTCTCCCCCACCCATCCCGCACGCATATAAACCCGCCGCGAAAATATCTCCCACCGTCTCAGCTCAGCTCAGCTCAGACTCTGCCATTTCGAAGCATATCGAGGAGAGAGAAAGTTCTAGACAGAGAGAGAGGAGAGATGTTTGATGCGGGGGATCGCGGCAGCGTCGGCGGCGGCGGGGTGGTGGCGGTGAAGAGGATGAAGCTGTGCGCGGAGGAGGAGGAGGGGATGGAGGTGGATGGGGAGGAGGAGGAGGTGGGGTGGGTGTGGAGGCCGCCGGGGGCACTAGCGGGGGAGGAGGCGGCGGCGGCGTGGGAGGGGAGGGCGGCGGCGATCGTGGTGTCCGACGCGGTGGAGGTGGATTTCCCAGTCATCTACGTCAACGCTGCCTTCGAGGCCGCCACGGGGTACCGCGCCGACGAGGTCCTCGGCCGCAACTGGTGAGCCCTCGAGATCCCCTGCTCCTCGATGTGCCTATCATCTCTGTTCTCGACGCGCTCTGCTCTGCTTTGGTGTGATTGGGATGGCGAAATGCTGCTTGTTTTGTGTGCTCTCGATGTGAGCTCGAACGGGGGAGATGCTGGTTGTTGTGGATGCTGCTAGTGATTTGATGAGGTTGCTGTAATGCCGTGCGGTCAAAACATGGGATTTTGATGCGCATTCGTTAGATTCCGTCTTAGAATTCGGGGTACCGGTTTACGAGCGTACGGTGCAGAGTGTACACCTCTCTGCTTTAATGCTTGCAATTGCGGCGATGATGAGTGATTTCGTGACTAATTTTAGTATTTTTCTTTCGATTGGATGGTACTTTTTTTTAATGAAAAATACGTATGGGAATCATTACGATATGAGATTTGGATAGCCAGTGTCAACATGAGTAATTCGAAGTCTACTGTTTGGATTAGTAATTCGATGGACTCATGGTGACATTGCTGGATTATTCATCCACACATTAAACGCTGCACAAGTAATTCTAAAAAATGTTGCTGTTCATGTACAGTGAAATCCTGTTAGATGCTGACGTGATCTAGTTTGAATATGTTCATCTTATAGCTAAATTCATGAAATGGCTTTTGAAACAAATTTTGTGAGCACGAAAGTAATATGTTGCATATTTGAATTTGACTTTAATTAAAGGCCAACCATGAATGTTCATGTGTTCTTTCTGGCTTGAGTCGTTTTTGTTTTCTGGTGGGAGGAAGGTGGCCAAGCAAGGGTGATGGCTACCTGCTAGATATTTTCCCCTGATATTTCCTCTTGTTCTCTACTTCTCTTGCTCTGCTAAAGTAGGCCACTTGCACGTAGGAAATCAAGATGATGGAAGAATAAACCGTAGTATATATTGGGAATATAAATGAGATGGGTAGCCCATTAATTGTCTGTAGCATGTGAGTACAAGAATTTGCAACAGGGAGCATAATGGTTTTAGCCATGCCTTTTACTTTTTTAGGGCATGTAGTAGCAGTTTACCACCAAGCTACCAGTTAGTACTTGGTAATGTTTTAGTATTCTGTTGGTATTATATCATATTTAGTTGCGGGCCACTACCTAACCTGCTTGTGCTAGTAGGAATGTAGGATACAGTATGCTGGATTAGTAGAACTTTTTGCCCCTTTCTTGGACAGTACTGGAAAGCAATTAAATTGTGTCTACAAGCAAAATTAGCATTGAACTTGGACACCAGTTATGAAATTCAATCATATTAAATATGGATAGCTATTATAAGTGTAGACCTGCCAGGGTTTTCAGTTGACAAGTGGCTGATTATGGTCAATTTTGGAATTCATAACTCTGTTTTGAGCATAAATGGAAGTTCTAGGTGTAAATAGGAAGCTAAATTTTGAGAAATTTGAGTTGGGTAGTAAATGTCTGAACTTGGTTATCATATTTTACTGTTTAAGTCTTTAAGATTAATTCTGTACAGTTTGTTTTAGTTGTTCTTTTACCATTTTTGTGGTGTTCTTCTCTGAGTCCATGCCGAATAGCAAATATTATTATCTGCACAATTAGATTCTCTGCTGTCATATTATGAAATTTCTTGAAAATCAATGTGTTGAATTGCTTACATTCGTAAATACTTATCTCTTACGTTACATTTTGACATATCATGCCATCACAAGCAATGTGAAACGTACTACTTGTATTTCTAACTAGATGCGTTGGATGAATTTAATTAACCCTGTGTTCCATAATTACTAGTTTGGACATTCAGCATCATCTCTAGGTTCTAAGTAACATAATTATGTATTGAGTGTAGGTAAATTTTCGTATTTCTACTAAAGTCCAAAAAGCATCAAAATAGATAGCTGCACTAGTTTCTGCCTAATGTTTAGCCATGTTAGCAATGGATGGAGAGAATTCATTTGAATCCAAACAAAGAGTCACAGTTTTCTTAGTTGTTTCCAACTAGGCTGTTTGACAGATGTATGTTCTCTATGCTTGACTTGCTATAAGCCCATATGTACTGACAATAATTATTCCCTCTTTCTCTGATTACCTTATTATTTTTCTAACATTTTTTCACCTATATGAATTGTTGAACTGTATCATATTTGCATCAAGCTAACAGTGACATAACATGACAGAAGGCCTAGTGAAGCTTCTCACATTACTCTGTTGACTCAAACTTGTCTTTCAGCCGATTCTTACAATTTCGGGATCCACGTGCCCAAAGGCGTCATCCGCTTGTTGATCCCATGGTTGTTTCAGAGATCCGACGATGCTTGAATGAGGGGATTGAGTTCCAAGGTGAGCTGTTGAATTTCCGGAAGGATGGTGCTCCACTGTACAACAGGCTAAGGCTCATTCCAATGCATGGCGATGATGGTTTTGTGACACACGTCATTGGAATCCAGTTGTTCTCTGAAGCTAACATTGATCTCAGCAACGTATCATATCCAGTGTATAAACAACAGTCCAATCACAGACCCAACATTCAAGAGATAAACTCTGCTTCCCATGAACATATTCCTAAGATCCAAAGTTCTGAGCACTGCAGCATCTTCCAGCTCTCAGATGAAGTTCTGGCACACAACATATTGTCTCGCCTATCTCCGAGAGATGTCGCATCCATCGGATCAGTCTGCACTAGAATGCATCAGTTGACCAAGAATGATCACCTGAGAAAGATGGTCTGTCAAAACGCGTGGGGAAGAGACGTCACTGTGAGGCTTGAGATGAGCACCAAGATGCTAGGATGGGGTCGTCTTGCAAGAGAGCTTACAACCCTTGAGGCAGCCTCATGGAGGAAATTTACAGTTGGAGGACGCGTTGAGCCTTCCCGGTGCAACTTCAGTGCCTGTGCTGTTGGTAACCGCCTTGTCCTTTTCGGAGGTGAAGGAGTCAACATGCAGCCCATGGATGATACCTTTGTGCTCAACCTGGAGTCTGCAAAGCCTGAATGGCGCCGTGTCAAAGTTTCAGCTTCTCCACCCGGCCGGTGGGGGCACACTCTCTCGTGGCTGAATGGTTCATGGCTGGTGGTCTTTGGTGGCTGTGGACAGCAAGGCTTGCTCAACGATGTCTTTGTCCTTGACCTCGATGCCAAGCAGCCTACTTGGAGGGAGGTTGCAAGTGAGGGCCCTCCGTTGCCGAGGTCTTGGCACAGTTCATGCACCCTGGATGGCTCAAAGCTTGTTGTCTCAGGGGGTTGCACTGAATCCGGTGTACTCCTCAGCGACACGTTCCTGCTTGACCTCACCAAGGAAAAACCAGCATGGAAGGAGATCCCAACATCCTGGTCACCGCCATCCCGCCTTGGCCACACCTTGTCCGTCTTCGGTAAGACCAAACTCTTCATGTTTGGTGGGTTGGCAAAGAGCGGCTCTCTCCGGCTGCGCTCCTGTGATGCCTACACTATGGACGCTGGTGAAGACAGCCCACAATGGAGGCAACTGGCAACAACCGGGTTCCCAAGCATCGGTCCACCTCCGAGGCTCGATCATGTCGCAGTCAGCCTGCCGTGTGGACGGATCATCATCTTTGGTGGCTCCATCGCCGGGCTGCACTCGCCCTCACAGCTGTTCCTCCTCGACCCAGCTGAGGAGAAGCCGACATGGAGGATCTTGAACGTCCCCGGTCAGCCACCCAAGTTCGCCTGGGGGCATAGTACATGCGTGGTTGGCGGCACCAGGGTTCTGGTCCTGGGTGGCCATACTGGGGAGGAGTGGATCCTCAATGAGCTCCATGAGCTGTGCCTCGCGAGCAGGCCCGACGAAGATGAGTGATTCCAACTCCATTGCTTGCTCTGATTTGTTTAGATCCTATGATTATTACTAATATCTGTTGTTGTCACAACCCTATGTAATAGTAGTAAAAAGGAAACAAAGAAAAGGATTACTGGTAGTTTTCATCCTTAGAAGTTAGGAAAAAGATCTGAAAAAACGTTGTGAAATAAAGGTTGGTCTAGTTTTTTTTTGTTTTCTTCAGTTTGCGCATGTCTCTGCTCCATATCTTCTGATGCAATTTGTGTCAATGCATTACGAAGTACTCCTGCACATTAGTACATACTCCATTGTTCCAGAGCACATATGCTTGGACGGTTATCTACTAATCTCTCTTCAAGTACAAGTTACTACAGCAAGGATCCTTGTAGGACAAAACCTGCCGTTGGAGATATGCCACACGTGTGAATCTTAAGGTTTGTGTACACTCTGTGCTGCTACCAGTTAACCTGCAGTAATTGAACATCTACACCGGCATCTCTGGGCGCTTTGTCGAGGCGGCCGGAAAAGCAGGTAACAAAGGAGAAGGCAGAGGTATCCGATGTGCAGATTATGTATTTGCGGCGTCTGCTATCTCGGTCTCCGATTCTACTGCAGCGAATCACGGACACCAGCGTGCGGCGAGCGAGGTGCCGCCCCAGATTGTGGGCATCAGATTCTACTGCTAAACAAAAGGCTGCATATGTGTGCTGCTTTCAATGGGGAGGACATCTTTTTTGACCACCCCACCGACATCCAGCTTCATCAGATCCTGGGATTCTCTGAGCAAGAAGAAAGAAGAGAAAATCAGATCATGTTCTCAAGTCTCAAAAGAAAAAAAGAGAGAGAAGCGGTGCCTAACATGTTCTTACGATCACAGTGCGCTCCAAGCGTTCCTGCTAGGCCATGATGCTCTTTTGGTGTTGAAGGGCTGAACGATTTGTAAATGTTATTAGGGATAAAATCGAAAGAATTAACTATTATAATCTATGAAGTTGATAATTAGATTGAAAACAGTATTTAAAAAATCTTATATATAAAGGTTTGTTTATGAAAATTACAGAGTTTAGAAGTTCACAAAACGTGTCAATCTATTCATTCATCACAATTGGCCTATTCTCTCCGTCCCAATAAAAACGAATTTAACCTATTCTCTCCGTCCCAATAAAAACGAATTTAAGATTGATTGAATACGACATATCGTAGTGCAATAAATCTTGACAAAAATTTATCTAGATTCATTATACTAAATTTAGTCATATCCAATTTCATATTTGTTTTTTTTTACGAAGTATCTCATAAGAAAGATTTTGCTACAAACAGTTCCAAGCTTGTCGCCATTGAAACAAGCTGGCAGATAGCCCAGAACTGGGATCACTGGTCATATTGACAGAAGCAGCAATGTCATGAGATTATGGTGAATTCATGCCTGTCACCATCCAGACAATATTTTTTTGTTCTCAAAAACTATTAAGCAAGCGAGGTGAATAATGTCTTGGACCAAAGACCTTGAGAAAGGTTCAACCAAACACTTCCAAGACGGTCATACAAACATACTGCAAATGTCTGTCAAACATGGTTAATATAACAGCATTCTAACAGTGCAGAATAGTAGGGTTTTTCCTGTGACTGGCATCGTGGAACAAGAAAACCAGGATCCAGCCATCATTTATCAACTGAACAAAAGCGTGACCCAGAACTACTTAAGTACTTAATATAAGAACATCATCGTCTCCCCAGCGATGGAGCGACGACAGTTCGTGTACTAGAAGATAGCTACTGAAAGCCAAAGACATCAATGTCCATTGCCCCAACAACGGCAGATGATGCATCAGACTAGCGTCTGAATTCACCTCACTGATCCGCGGATTCTTTGGGAGCTGCGGCTTCCTTGATCTCGTCACCACCATCATCCTGCAGGCGAAGAAAACAAAAGAACTGAAATCAGAACCATGAAGATAGGACAGAAGACGATCAAATGACTTGAGGAAACTCACATTGGCATCTGTAGTCCACAGAGTCAGATTGTCACGCAAGAGCTGCATGATCAAAGTGCTGTCCTTGTAGGATTCTTCACCAAGGCTGTCCAGTTCTGATATGGCCTCATCAAACGCCTACAGGAAACGTGATTTCATTCAAATTATATGTTCTGTGTTCTCATTTTTAAGTGAATTTCAAACAAAGTATGATCACACCATTACTTAAAAACAAAAGCAAACTTTGCATCTTGTGTAGCAAATTTTACTTATTTGAATTTTGAAGCAACTAGAAATGCATCAGCACTTAGAATGAGTGAGTCACAAGAGTTCTATCAGCACTTAGAAATGAATAATCCTCACTTCACCGTTCCAAGCTCCAACGCAAAAGTACACTTCAACTATTTGGTTTAAGCTTGCGAAGGTTCAACATGATGCAAAGTCTAAATGGAACATGTAAAGTTTCTATCGAAATTGTAACATGGGTACATGGCAAATGCAAATTAGATAGACACAAATTACAAGAATGAACATCAGATCAACATTTTACTGAATATCATCATTTGATCATCACCTTAAAATTTTACAGCCAAAATGTACTAGGTTACATCATTCATAAACTGAATTTCATCATGAAAGTCAGCCAAAGAATGCTTGCAACAGGTGCCAGGGAGATTCAAACAGTACAATTTCGGAATTCTCTACAGATTATTCATGTCCTAAACATACTCTAGAATACCAAGCTGATTGCAGCATGCAATTTTAGCATAAATTAGTTTATCATTCATGAACTCACAAAGCATCATATATCTTCAGAATGAGCAATGTGGATGCTCTGTTGATAAAAAGGAATGCAAATAAAATTTCCCCTGGCAAAAGTTAACTTTCACGCTTATTAAAAGCTAAGAAATATGCTACATTCGTCCCCCATGACATTCCAGCATAACCAGTATTCCAGTACAAAGCAGGTCCTTTGGTAAAAAATGAAATATTGGATACTCATCACCAATCCCACAGGACAAATTGTTTGCATGAAAATGTAACACAGAATAAAATGTAAATTGAAGGTGCATGATGCCAGTCGTAATTTACTGAATGGAAAAATAAGAGAGGGAAATGGAAGTGGATATATTAGTAAAGTAAGCAGACCTGCTTCGCAAGGTTGCAGGCACGGTCAGGGGAGTTCAAGATCTCATAGTAGAACACTGAAAAGTTGAGTGCAAGCCCAAGCCTTATGGGGTGGGTTGGAGCCAAATCTGCGAGAGCAATGTCCTGCAAACACACGCAAAACAAAAAACTAAATTTAAACCACAAGACTAACCATTGTATCCACATGTACAAAAAAAATGACATCTATCACAAATCCAACCTGAGCAGCCTTGTATGCATTCATGGTGCTCTCCGCAGCCTGCTTCCTCTCATCGCCAGACTTAAACTCCGCAAGGTACCTGCACAACCATCAACAAGAAAAATCATATATCCATCACTCCAGATGAAAATTTCACATCTCCAATCGTTGCAAAACTCAAGGCAGCACCAAGATTCCAAGAATATCAATAAAACTAGCATTCAAACGGCTCCCTTCATAGACATCACATCTAATTTTGACTTTTTCACCACCAAGAGGAAATGTTAACATCATATATAAAGACCACGACTTAAACATAGACCTGTACAGTAACAAGGGATCTCACACACCTATCATCCCATAAAAAAAATTACCATTGTTAGATCTTAAATTTGGACCTGCACAACTCAATTCAAATCCTGCCGTACACCCTTAACTAACCCAAAGACCAATCATAATAAATAAAGGCAAAATATCCTAGCAGTTAAATCACCCTAATAGCTATGCCTTCACCGACCTAACAAATCCTCTTATCTCGAATTCTTGGTCGATTAGCCGCGCGCACATAGATCGAGACCATATCAAATTCGATCCGCCGCGCACACATAGACCAAGACCATGAAATCCCAAATTCGCAACGGAAAGAGGGGTATCTTCGTGCTATACCTGTGGTAGTCGCCCTTCATCTTGAGGTAGAAGACCTTGGACTCGGCGGCGCCGGCGGAGGGGACGAGGTGGGAGTCGAGCAGCGCCAGGATGCCGTCGCAGATGCGGGCGAGCTCGGCCTCGATCTTGCCCCTGTAGGAGCGGATGGTGGCGGCGTGGGCGTCGTTCCCGCGCCCCTCCTCCTTCTGCTCGATCGACGAGATGATCCGCCACGACGCGCGGCGGGCGCCGATGACGTTCTTGTACGCCACGGAGAGCAGGTTCCGCTCCTCCACGGTGAGCTCCTCCCCACCGGAGGCTCCCCCCGCCGCGCGCGCCACGCGCTCCATGTACTCAACCATCTCCTCGTACCGCTCCGCCTGCTCCGCCAGCTTCGCCTTGTACACGCTCTCCTCCCTCGTCGGCTCCGCGGGCGACATGGCTGGCTATCTCTCGGCCTCCTCTCCTCTCCTCCTCGGCGGCGGCGGCGCCGGTGGCGGCGGCGACAGGGAAGGCTACAGGGTTAGAGGCGGAGCAGCGGATGCGGACGCGGCGTTCGTGGGGAGGAGGCGAGGGGGGAGGTGGGGATTCATTTGAGGAGGTGGGTGGAGGGTGGGGCCCGCATGTCAGTGGGGGCACGTGGCGGTCAAGGGAGCGGGCCGTGCGGCGAGGGGAGCGGTGCGGCTGGGTTTGGGGGGGAGGGGACACGTGGAGGATTTTTAGTGGGTGGGAGTGGTGTTTGCTGTGTGTGGACGGTGTGGGTGTGATAATTGATAAAGATAGGTGGTTTTTGTTTTTTTTTTTGTGTGTGCTCTGGGCGATTTGGGTTTTTTTTTAAGTGAACTGGCCGTGTCTTCGTGTGAGGCGATGGTGATGCAGGGCCACTGGGCCAGGGGCTAATATTGCAATCTTTTATTTTAAAAGAAAAAAGGGTTAATATCGTAATCCTGGTTAGCAGGAAGTCTGTTTTTAGATTTTCATTTAGAAGAGTTTTCTGTTGCAAATGTAGATATTTCTTTCTTAAAAATAAGTTGTTTTAGATACTATATAATTATAGGCACTTTTATGTTGGTGGAGCTATAAATTTATGTTGCAATTGTCGGAAGGTGCAACATAACTATTAACCATAAACCTTACATTATGTATAATAATTCCTATTTTTTCCTTGCGTCTTCGTAATCTAGAAATGTTCTCTTATTATTTTTGCTCCTTTTGTCTTTAGATTGGTTCCAAGGTTCACAAAACAAATCGGTTTTTTGAGCTAGGTGTAGCTCATGAAAACCGATTGGTTTTTGTTGGTTTTCGTATGGCGTTGATCGAAACTTGTAGGTTTTTACCGGTTTTCGATCGGTTTTCTACTTGAAAATGAAAAGATAAACCCTTTGTAGCTTCTTCCTTGCTTGTTATTTTTTCATAACCTCGAGTAGGTCAGGTGGGTCTAATACTAGGAGGAGGAGATAGGATGAGAAGAAAGAGAAAAAGGTGTCAGCGATAGGGAAAAGGGAGGAAATTAAAAGGTGAAGTAGTCTACAGGTGACGATTTGGCAACATGACAAGGAACAGATGTGCGGTGTATCGTCCTTTGGAAGCGGGGATGGCATGATGACGAGAAGATGAGGTGGTTTGCAGGGATTTTTATTTTTTTGCACAACAGGGATGTGGGAGGCCGGACCTATTTGTGGAAGAAGGTTTGTAACGTCTCCATTAAAATGGAATGGCTCATACATGTTTGTTTCATGACGTGGCGTGGTAATTTTGCAAGAAACTTTAGTATTTTCACTGCATTAGATAAGATGGTTAAAACCAAGCCAACTAAGGTTTATTGTGTTTGTGAAAAACACGTTTCTCAACTTCAAAACCGGATATCCAATAAGACCTCCCAGCTATTCAAACCTTTCAATTTACCCCAAGTTCAAAGTAGTGGTTGTAACATACCACTAAAACCACTTAAGAGGCTATGTAATATTAATGGTTGGTAAAATAAAAATCTCCTCATTTGTGTTTGATAAATTTCTCTTTCTTAGGTTTTTGTTTTTTTTATGCATATGCATTGTAGGGACTTAAGTGAATGAACTCAATGATTAAATTATCAAAAATAATTTTTAAACATTATTAAATGATGGAAGAATTCAAATAGATCAACCCAGGTAAGTGGAGTAACCTATTAATTTTGCTGGGTTTTATCATCTTATTTACTTATTCAAATAGATTCTCTGGAGCATACTTGGGCACTCCATTAAAATTTGACCAAAAATATTTTGGTTGGGAAAACTGGTTCAGAACATAGAGGAAATAGTACTTTACCATTTTGCCATGGAATTCTATACCTAAATGCCTCTAGAAAATATTTTAATTGGAGGGCAAAGTTGGAATCCAACAGCAGTTTTGGACAGCCTATTTTTCCAGCTCTTTCTCTCCCACACATAGCATTCATTGCCAGGTGGGCCCAAGCCTTGTGGGACCCGCTTGTCAGTTACACAGGCATGCCCATGTCACCTTAGCATCGCTTCCACGCATAACACGCAGGCACCACGTGTCGGCAACGCCGAGCGCCGCTCTATCTCCATTCCTCTGTCGACTGCCATATAAAACCATGTCGGCCGACACACATCCTCTTCCTCTCGCCATTGTTCCATTTTGTGGAGAAACCGAGAGCGATCGTCTCGGAATTTCAAGAAACGAAGGTGTCTTCTTCGGCGCCGGCGAGTTTGTCACCGCTGTTCCGCATCACCGGGTGCGTTCCAATCTTGATTAAACCGCGTTCCAAGTTCTCTGTTCAATGCCGTTACTAATCCCTCAAAGAACCATTGATTTGGTGTAGCCTATCTCCGGGAACGCGTATTGCGTCAACTCGAGCCACCGGTGAACTCCAAGCGCCGTCGTGGAGATCATCAACGTCGCCCCACCCCAAGAGTCCACAATCGACCGAGCTACTTCGCCAACATCCTTACCACCTCAAGACGACCGAGAACCCCAAAGGAATCGAATCGAGAAGCTCTAAATCGGAAGATCCCTTTCGTCTTCCTCATCTCCGGTCGCCGACATCATCCAACTCTACCACACTCTCTGGTGAGTCTCGGGGCGATTCGTCATGCATTGAGCTACTCCGTGCCATCACTAATCGATGCATGTACTCCTCCTAGACAGCTTGGAACCGGAGGTACATCGTCGACGACAACCGTCAAGCCGTGCCGCCATCGAGACTGGACCGGGTGAATGGAAGCTCGCCGGACATCGTTTAAACGTTGGTGAGCTCCCTAGATGTCTCTAGCACCACATGCATACTCGCTCACACACAGATCAAGCCGCAAACTCGACATGCACATGCATGCCGAGGCAGGTCGCCGCTTCTCCTGCTGCTGCCATCGCAATAGGCCACCATGGCTCGCAAGATGAACCTCGTTAGCTTCGTCTAGGAGTCCTTTACCTTTTTCCCTATGGTCGTGTCGTCTGGAACCCTGTCGTTCGCCGCCGGAGCCACCGCGAAGTTCACCGCCGCTCTGCTGTAGCTAAGCTGGAGGCTATAGCCGCGAACTGTTAGGATCTACAGGGACGTTTTAGCAATTTAAACAGCCACCTACATGTGGGGTCATGACCTAAATGTAAATATACAAAAACCCGAGTACTTTTTTGGTTAAAAGCATATGCCACATGCTAAAGGACTGCGGGATCCATTTGCTAGAACTCTAGGGGCTTTAGTGCAAAAGTGCAGTCACTGACTGATGGACCCGAGCTCTTTTAGACTTTGTAAAATCTAGAGTAAAAAAATAAAGTGTCTTCTGATGAACTGAAAAAGGACTTCAACTTTGGAAATTCATAATAAATTCATTATAACTCTAAAAATTTCAAACTAAATTTTGTTGGGTTCACATTTTTATGCTCTATAATCTGTAAGTACTAAACTCAACAGAATCTTAGTGATTTATGTATCAAATATTTAAAATTTGCATATAGGCTTTAATTAATTAGTTCCAACTTTGAAAATTTGTAACTTTTGAATGGAACTTGATAAAATAGAAATTCTTGCACCAAAAATCCAGTCATCACGGTATCTTTTCACCCTAGGAACAGCATTTATTTTAGAGCATATTAAAATTTTCTTTTGCACAAATGTAATTTGAATTTTACATGTATGTTTAGACGACGATCAAGCTTTCGTTGAGGAGGTGCATTATTTAACTGAACAGGGTGTGGAACAAGAATAAGGCAAGCCACCTTCCTTTTTCCTTTGACCATATTGATCCTATATTTGAAGGTTTAAAATATTGTTTGCAAAGATGCATGGTTAATTTCCAAATTAAAAAGATGTGTAATTTAAATTGATGTAGCTATACCTAAAAAAAAACTTGCATGATTATCCATTTGGAAAACTCCACTTAATAGTTGACACCCTCAGAGTATTATATGTCCTGTTACCTTTCGATAAATTTAGTGTACCTCAAGTATTGACATGCTAGCTTAGCAATGCCTAGATTAAACTAATACTATCATTATGGGCATTTTATTATTTTAAAACTTGTTGTCTTTAAATAACTACCATCTGAAAATGAACGTGTAATTATTTGTGAACTAAAATGAGATAGATTATTTAAGTCTTGGGCAGCAAGTGGTACATATATGTTATTTAGTTGTGTATCGATAGGGGGAGTGTATGCCTGAGACATTTAAGGACTTCACTCAATGTTAGGCACTTGTGTTTATAGTACGACCACATGTGCTATTATGGGGTAGCCATAACTTACTAAGTTGCCCATGGTTTAGTCTTGCATTATGGTAAGCCGTTGTAGTATGAATTAGTTTTAGCGATGATTCATATGAACTACCTATTTACCTGTATGGTAGTTTAGGCGTCTAAGTCTGTCCAATACAACGATACGGTGCCTCATGGTAGGAAAGGATGTTTTCACTACCATGGTGTTAGGCTTAGGCGTGGGCTCGCCTCCTAACGGTTCTAGGTCATATGCCTAGAACGGGATCACACCTATCGTGTTGGTGCAAGGCTAAATCATGAGTAATGTAACGACTATGTTGTGAGTAGTAAATCGGGTATTTTGGTATCGCGTGACATGTTTTACATGATTACTATTTTACATCATGTGGGTACAGTGTACGGGCACTGCAGAGTTTAAACTAACTGGTTAGCCGTGCTCACGGTTATGAGCGGTATAAGGATATGTGTTAAGTATAGACGAATGATTTTAATCTTTGAACTTATTATCTTTAAAAATTAAGTTTTATGAAACGATGTGGGAAATGATTTGAAATGATTTATATACTTGATGCTCTGGATAGTACCAAGTAGTATATAATGTAAGATAATACTTTACGGATATGATGCCATAATGATATACATATGTTTGCTGAAAATTTTTTTGTTCCATACTATTTAGAAAATGTCTTGTGGAAATAAATCTTGCTTTATGCTGAAAATGAACCAACTTGAACCATTCTTTTGATTATGCCATGCATGTATGTTAGGATTGATGATGCCAGTACATTATTCGTAATGTACTGACTCTTGCTACTATTGTTGTATTCTGCTTTGTATTTCTTTTAGATTCAGACGTAGGTGAAGCCTTTAACGATGAAGAATGCCTTGTTGGGGATAGTTCTGAGTTTCAGGACGGTTCTAACTAGGGTCTACCCTAGTCGGTTGCATAAACGGTCTTGGGTAGAATAATGCTTCCGCGGAACCACTAACTATTTGGCTGGTTGGCCATATGTATAATTATATAAAGACTCTGTATTATCTAAGAATTTGAACTACCTTGTTTGGATACCAAATGCTAGATGAAAGTGTGTTGGTAAGTTCTTTGTTAATAGGACTTGCTAGGACACGAGTAAGGATTTTGATCATTTGAGATGTTGTAGGGCTCATGCAACTTGGTCAAGTCTCCTGGATGTATAACACATTTGGTCGTCACTTTCGAGTGGTTTGACGGGCACATTCCAGGCTGAAGTTGACTGGCACGTGTGAGTCCTAGCAATATCTCCTTTGTTCAATATTCGATACCTCGGAATTTATATTGATGATGTTACTTGTGATTTCCTTCACATTGAGGCTTAAATGGCTAATATGCGTATATGGATCCCATTCCCCGAGACTATGTGATAATCATAATTGACATTGAAAAATATAAGTTTCGATGTGCTCGACAGTGGTTTTCACCTATATGTCATTTACGTGGTGGAAAAAGTCTACCACATCAGCTAACACCAATGTTTGGTGATTCCACAAACGAAGTTATGAGATAAGAAGGTCATATTTGAAAACAAGAATGAAAGAATATGCTATATGGACAGCACCATAAAAACACAATTCTGAGTTTGTACTTTTATATAGCTTTTACAAAAGGACACAAACTGACTTTTATAACAGAATTTTTACTTGGATGAATGAGCCAAAGTGGACACAAGCTCTTGCATGTCATCCACATGAAAAACAAAACTATTTTTCTTCTTCTTCTTCTTCTTCTATTAAAAGATCCATGGATGGGCCCAGGAAAGAAACCTGGCCTGAAAAGGGCCGGCCGGGACCGGAGCATCCGATCTCCTGTCAAAACCGACGCCATCATGATCCATGAACAATGCTACCCTAATCAATCAACATGCATGCAAGCATGGCTGATGGTCCCACGGAGAGATCGATCACCAACCCGACCAGCTGACCCCATCCATGCATGCAAATCAGCATATACATCAGTCCATGCGGTTGAGCTAACAAAATGATGAAATGATATGATTGCCAGATTAATCCCTTCTTTACAAGCAGCCAAGTACAATGACAGTTGACAACCTTCAATCTGCAGGCAATAATTAACACTTTCTTTTGCCCCGGCCGAAGAATTAAACCTTTTTTTTCCTCTTAGAAACCGAAACTGTGAGCACAAGCATATTATATCATGGTCAGTTCTTCGAAGTCTTTTGTTTGACACACTTGCTCCGATTTTTTCCCAACCAATTTGCCACCTACCATGCCATCTGCTGCGCACTTTCGCGGCGTTTATCAGCCTCTTTCTCCTGCGAATCACGACGAACTGAAGCGATTAGGAGAAGCAACGTACCAAATGGGTGACGCCCAGAGGCGGCAGCTTCTCCTCGTCGCCCTCATGCTCGCCGCCGCTGCCGAGCACTCGCTGGCCGGCTTTTCCGGCGGCGCGCTGGCGTCTGGTCCCGCCGCCGCCGCCGGCGACAACGACGAGGTACGTACGTTAGAGAGACAGTATTATTAATTACTGGAAAGGTTAAAACCGGCGATTTCGTTGGTCGATCGTTCTGGCTATTTCTGATGTTCATTTCTTTTTTTCTTTGCTGATGATGCAGAAGTGCAGCCGGACGTGCGAGTCGGAGCACTGCGTGGGCACGTATGCACGTACGTACGTATACACGACGTAATCTCCCTGGCCGATAATTACTTTCTCAGTTTTTCTTGCTGTAATTTGTGTGGGCGTGTGTATATATATATGTGTGTGTGTGTATGATGTTTGTGAGCAAGTTAATTGATGTGAAATGATACGATTTGCGTGTTGTGTGCAGAGGCGCCGTTGATGCGGTACGGCAAGTACTGCGGCGTGTCGTACACCGGATGCCCCGGCGAGGCCCCCTGCGACGCCCTCGACGCCTGCTGCATGCTCCACGACGCCTGTGTCGAGGCCACCGACAGTACGTCAACACCAATCGTTTTTTCACTTGTCGTTTCGAACATCGACACGTAGAGACATATACAGAATAAGATTAAAGAGAAAGCTCATCTTCTTCGTTAGTCTTTTACTATTTTTTTTCTCTCTCCTTCTATCGCTTCAATGATGAACCAACAGGATATAAGAGATTTGAGTTTTTCCAACACCCACGTTTAGATCGATTCTTATCCACAAGGTACACCGATAACTAGACGCTTGGTCGAATTTAATGCATGTGTGTACAGATGACTACCTCAACATGCTGTGCAACCAGAGCCTGCTGGACTGCGTGGCGGCGGTGAGGTCGCCGGCGGCGAGGGGCACCATGATCAGGACGTTCGAGGGGAACCAGTGCAACGTGACGGACGTCGCCGACGAAATCACGTCGCTCGTCGAGGCCGCCGTGTTCGCCAAGAGGATCCTGCACAGGCCGTAGCTTAATTAGCTTAGCCGCCAACGGCCGGCAGCCTGTAATTTGTTGTTGTTTTGCTAGTAATTAATTAAGCTGCTGCTGCACATGTCTGGCTCTGGCATCATGCACGCACACATTGATTAATTCCAGTCGTCTCCGGATGCTCCAAAATCAAAGCTAGAGAGTACACGTAAGTGTAGTTGGAGTTGGTGATCGCCCTCCACGTGTCTAGTTGGCGTAAGCAAGGCGTTGTTTCCTCTTATTTTTGGTCCTCTCCTCGATCGTCAACTTGTACATGCACACTGTATCTCAGATGTGTTCGCAGTTAGCACGTGCGTCCGAATCATGATTCTGCTCGGAATTCATTTTTGTGAAGGCCCATGAGAACAGTTTTTACAAGCTGGTATAATGTATTTGTAGATTGGTGTATATTTTCAAATAAACCTTTTGTCCTTCGTGTTTACAAGCTTGCGTGTAAACAAGGGCAGCACGGTGCGTTTGATTAAAAAAAAAGCCAAAAGTCAAAAGTAAAAAATAGTTAATTGGATTCATACCACTATAGAATTGCTCGTTTTGAAAAATAGTATTACGATTCATCTATTTGAAACAATGCTTAATGCTTGCATGTATTCAAGATATATCACTAAACTTTTTGATAAAACTGTAAAAAAAAGACCAAATTATCTTTTTTTTCCTCGGTCTTCTCTCTCTTGTTTATTTGGACTAACGAACTGAAGCGATGAGGACGCGGGGCTCCGACATGACATGGGGACATGGGGCTTCGATGAACCGAGGACGCAACATGGGGTTGTAGGGCTCTGACGAATCGAAGCGACGAGGGGCCGCCATAGCGGCCTCAAACTTGTAGTTCGAGGTCAATAGTTTGACGACGGAGTAAAAGTCACTGTAGATGTAGAGGTTGGAGTGGGGACCAAGGTCGATCAGCGACGAGGAAGAAGAGAGGCACCATCATCAGGAGGGGGTGTTCAAAGACAGCCTAGGTCTGCCAAGCACATGCCTTGTCGGTCTCACCCAACGTCGTCGGTGCTAGATCCGTTAAGCCAGGCCAAGTCGGTCATGCTCAACACTAACACCGTTGCTGCTAGATCCCCGAGAACAAGCCTCACTGGTTGGGTTATGGCGTGGCCGCAGCATTGTTGTCGAGTTGCCACCAGTGGGAGATAAAGAGGAGAGAGAGGTAGGAAAGGAATAAGATGAAGGCAATTTGATAATTAAAAAAATTGATAAACACATCGAAGGGATAAGCTGTGACATATCACTAATAGTTGTGAAATCATAATGGAATAATGGAATGGCTCCAAATAGATAAAGAATAATGATATTTTTCAAAATGTTGGAAATTTATAATGATAGGGGTCCAATGAATATAGGAAATTTTATGTTCTCCATCCTTGAAACAAAGTAATAGTCAAATATAATCAACCCATGTCAGAATCACAATCAAGCAAACCAAAAACCATCTCAAATCTAACATATATAAATCGATGTATAGTGATATGGTTCAACATCTATGCTGATTAATATTAGGAATAAAATAACATTTGGTAGATTATTACTTTCTCCGTCCCAAATTCGTACTAGGACATGTCACATTCATACTAGGTTGCACTTGTATTGGGATGGAGGGAGGATCTAAGTTCGCAAGTCAATCTGCACATCAAACTCTTTGAACCAAAACTACATCGAATCGAGCATTAAATAACCATAATTGTATCATTATTTTATTCCATCCACTCCTAAGTAATTATTAGTAGAAAGTTAAAACCATTGCACTAATCAAATTAGAATCCATCGGATCTCAATAAATCAAAGATCAAATTATACATGGTTACAAGTATTTAACTACTGCAATAACATTCATATCAACTTCAATTTGTAGCACCAATGCCAAGGCATTCAAATCCAAGTCAAAAATTAAAAATAAAGGTATATTAACCCCGTGAAAAGAGTGGCAGAGATAAGGGGTGGCCCCCTTCAACAATTCTTTATATATACTAGTTAGAACACCATGCGTTACAACGGAAAAAAACGGTGTTTTGCGGCACACGTACAACGAAAATCGATTAATATAACGACATAGTGAGACAACACGTCCATGTATGTAAATATATCAAACATCTTGCTCTTGTTGTTGGAAGCAATTAATTGTACTGATTTGGAAGCGATACCAACATTAAAAATAATTATTGATCGTATAGTGAAACCCTATGCTACATCTAACTATGGGGAAGATGACTTATACCATCTACTATAAAAAAGATGACTCTAGTATCAGGCATAGAGATGGCAACGGGTACCCATAACCCGAGACCCGATGGGTTTTTACTCCATTAGGAGCTAAATGTGTTCCAAATGTTGTACCCGCGGGTCTCTTATCGGGCAAAATCATCACCCATCGGGTGGGCCGGGTCGTGGAACGTTTTCCACCCACCCGAACCCATTAACCCGTGGGTGAAAAATACCCATATGGCTCAGGCGCTCAGGCTCAGCCCAGTGGCAATATGCAGGCGTGCAGCCCAATTGGCCAACAGCCCAAGGCCCAACAACAAACCTAACCCTAGGTATAAAAACTTTCCCCACTCTCCTCCTTCACTCCCTTCCTTTCCCTGGCTGGCAGGCTGGGTGGTCCGACGGGCGCCGCCGCCGCCCACACCACCGCGCTGCGCGCCACCTGCGGCGTCGGCCGCCCGTGCGCGGCTCACGCGCTCGCCGCACGTCACCTGCGGTGTCGACCGCCCGTGCGCCGCCCCCGCGCTCGCCACGCGTCACCTGTGGCGTCGGCCGGCCGTGCGCCGCCCCTGCGCTCGCCGCGCGTCACCTGCGCCGGCGCGTCGGCCGGCGGTCTCCCGCTCCACGCCGCCATCTACGCCAGCACACGCGGACACTCCCTCTCTCGCCTCCCCCACCGTGCTCTCCCGCACGGGCCACGCCCCCTGCGGCCGTGCGCTCGCCGCGCCCCACGCCCCCGCCTACGCCAGCACTCCAACGGGTATGGGTACCCAACGGGTACCCATCACCCATGCGGGTACGGGTATGGGGGAATTTTTCACCCGTGAGCGGGTGTGGGTATTGGAGCGGGTTCATTTTATTTCAATGGGTGTGGGTACGGTGTTAGCGAACCCGATGGGTACGTACCCGTTGCTATCTCTAATCAGGCAGACTTGAAAAGGCTTGTACATGCTAAAAGGTCTCATAGAGGCTTAAATAGAATCGTTCATGCATGAGCATGGAGAGTGTCCAAAGATATAGTGCACAAAAAGATCACAACAAAAAGGAGAAACAAGCGTAGAGATGGCAACTGGTACGTACCCATCGAGTTCGCTAACACCGTACCCACACCCATTGAAATAAAATGAACCCGCTCCAATACCCACACCCGCTCACGGGTGAAAAATTCCCCCATACCCGTACCCGTTGGGTACCCATACCTGTTGGAGTGCCGGCGTAGGCGGGGGCGTGGGACGCGGCGAGCGCACGGCCGCAGGGGGCGTGGCCCGTGCGGGAGAGCGCGGTGGGGGAGGCGAGAGAGGGAGTGTCCGCGTGTGCTGGCGCAGATGGAGGCGTGGAGCGGGAGACCGCCGGCCGACGCGCCGGCGCAGGTGACGCGCGGCGAGCGCAGGGGCGGCGCACGGCCGGCCGACGCCACAGGTGACGCGCGGCGAGCGCGGGGGCGGCGCACGGGTGGCCGACACTGCAGGTGACGTGCGGCGAGCGCGTGAGCCGCGCACGGGCGGCCGACGCCGCAGGTGGCGCGCGGCGCGGTGGTATGGGCGACGGCGGCGCCCGTCGGACCACCCAGCTTGCCAGCCAGGGAGAGGAAGGGAGTGAAGGAGGAAATGAGTGGGGAAAGTTTTTATACCTAGGGTTAGGTTTGTTGTTGGGCCTTGGGCTGTTGGCCAATTGGGCTGCACGCCTGCACATTGTCACTGGGCTGAGCCTGAGCGCCTGAGCCATATGGGTATTTTTCACCCACGGGTTAATGGGTTCGGGTGGGTGGAAAACGTTCCACGACCCGGCCCACCCGATGGGTGATGATTTTGCCCGATAAGAGACCCGCGGGTACAATATTTGGAACACATTTAGCTCCTAATGGAGTAAAAACCCATCGGGTCTCGGGTTATGGGTACCCGTTGCCATCTCTAATTACAAGCGTCAGGTTAAAATGTAAGGACCATTTAAGAAACCAAAGACATTACACATATACTGTTAGACCTATGTTTGGGTGTTCTGATACGAGGACTCTTCATTTTTAGTAAATTCACACTTGGAAGCCAAACTCTTTAAAATATAAGATGCAGGATTAACTCGTCATTTAGACTAAATTCACACTTGGAAAACATGTTGAGTATTAAAACTGGTGGTTTTTTTTCAGTAACATGCATATAAATCACGAGTTGACAAAAATCACTCAATTGTCCTCGCTGTAGATTCTCACGGTTTGTCCACAAACTCAGTGACCGCTAGGCATTTGAGACAAACTTACTCTAACAATAGCTTAAACCATAAAATTTGTCACACAAAATTAAAACATCTAAACCACAATAAATTTATTCCATGGCTGCAACAACAGTACTCAATACATCACCAAACCAAAGGTATCAGTGGAGTTGTCGCCAAACAGACTTGAATAGCTAGCAAATGGTCACGTTGCATACAAAAGGGTTTTTCTAACATGCCTACCTGATCTGTGAAGGGAAGCTTAACATATGTAAATACCTAATCATAATTAAACCTGCTCAGAGCTATACTTCCATGAGTTCAGTTGAGAATCAATTTTGGTTGATGGAACCATTTTAATCACAAGATTGCAAATTTTGCTTGCTTTTTCCCTTGAAAGAAAGTCCATGTCCCTGTAAAGTGCAGAATCAGAACACCAATGATTGAAAAGTGTGTTCATGCTGAAAGGAAAAGTTTATAGTTCAATTGACTGCATGAATAAATCCTCTATATTTTAGAAGGAGAAATATGGGGAACGAACTTAATCAATTGCAATGACATCAGATTCGTCAACCGGAAAGGCTCAATCTCTAGCTATTGTCACATTCTCATTTCCCTTGTTGTGGCCACTACCACCATGACCCATCTCATCAGCTCTTTTTCTTGCCTCTCCGAAGTCAAGACCATGACCGGTGATGGTGCTTCCCATCCATTGCTGCAAGGGAAACATAGTCAATACAGACAAAACATAGTCAACAGTCTCATGGAAGAATGGTCCTAGATTAATGTGAAATTGTGCTTTTTATACAAAGCTACTATATAATCAAAGAGCTAACATTTGAATCAAGCAACCTTGTTACCAATCAAACCAGGAAATATTGAGGGTAGCATTATCATTGAAGTGAAATAAAAACGTAGAAAGGAGTTCAGTTACAGAACACATCTTACACAGGGTGTAAGGGACCTGATTTGCAATTTGCTGGTGTGCATTCAATGTAGTAATATTATCACCAAATGCGCTCAATTAGCGTTCTCGTAATTGGCCACATGGCACTTTTTTATCTATGATAAAGAAATTATATCAAACAAACATGTGGTAGCAACCTGCAATTAAAAACGCAGAAAAATACGTCTCACCTATCCTCAAATAGAAATATCATCAGGAAGAACATGTTGTACTGCAAGCTAATTGTGATTCCATTTTTCGCATAACAGGAGACATGGTTGCGTCATCGAGTGTTTAAAATGAACCATCGGCACCAGGTGACCAAAGAACAAATTGATTTATATAGCTGCCTCGAAAGAATTAACCTCCTCTTCCTGTTGACGATGTTCATAAAAGAAAGTTTTGACAATGTAAATGGCGGTTAGGAAATTGCATAGGGCATAGATCTTATTACAAACATGTATTATAATGAGAGTTACTAACTCAGGTCCAAGAAACTTTCTGATAAATAAATTAGAATCAAATTAATCCTTAACATTATATGCATGCTATCTTCCACTGCAGAAAGAGTTCAAATTAACTTTCTACTTCACAAATAATTGGTTCTTTTTTTCCTGGCAGCAAAATAAACACACCATACTTTCTTTCACGGTTGAAAAAACTAAAGATATTGGCCCATGAACAATTATCAATGTTACAAAAAAAATAAATAAGGAATCACACAACAGGGAATTATCAAAGTTCTGATTTTTTTAACCTAAAAAGCTTATATCTCCGATGCATATCCCAGAGTTGCACCTACCAACCAACCAATCGATCCATGTTGCATTTGAAATTCATACCTATCAAGAGCAAACCTTTTTTCAGTTACATGACCAAACCAAGAAAAGAATATCAAACATTATTGTCAATGTTTGCACCATGCTTTTGACTATGAGATTTCATTATTTATATGCATGCACATTGATTGTGGATCAAAGAGAACAATGTCACATGCATGCCTATAATTATCTTTTTCATGCAGAGCTCATCATGAAGTTTTGCACGCTTGATTTTTCATATGCAAAACTCTATAACTTCTGAAACAAAGTACATGCTAAGAGGCATGACCCTTTTTTGTCACATGTCTGATGTCCCTTATATTGTTTGGTCCTTATGATCTGTACTGAATTCTTAGTGAAAGTTAATGCAAATGCGACTACTTTAGACCAATCTGTTACCATTTAGCAGTTCACTGGCAGATGTAGAATTTTACGGTTCTTGTTTATAGAGAGGATTACTATAAGCTTCTAGTTTATTCAGAATTTATGACTCACGGTGCTATGATATGTTCCTCAATATTTCATGGCACTATTAATTGCCCAAGCAGATAGATTGTTCGATGCACAAATACAGAGCAATGTATGCCACACAACAAAAGGCTAATTTGTCCTGAACATGACCATTAACATGTCGTGGATGGAAAACAATGTAACACATGTTTAGACAATGAACTCGATCACCACAGGCCTAAAATTTCCCAAGCAAAACATGGGTACGCATGGTGAAGAAAACACTTCAGTTCATAGATAAGACCATAACAATGCACATAGAATCCATGTAAATCAGGCTTCATTTACATTTCAATGCAAACTGAAAATGGAAAAAATAAGTCAGTACTCCAGTTCGTGCAACTGGAACGCCCGTGCTTGCAACGAACTTTTTTTGTTAATTATTAAAGAACAACGATATTTTTGTGCTTGCAACGTTTAACATAGTGTTTTCAGATGAATGCATAATTGTTAGGCTTCATTGAACATGACCAAACTAAGATACAAGAATCAATTTTTGATAGGAGCCAACATGTGTTTACTCGATATTTAGAAAGCCACAACTGCTGCGGGTCTACATCAAGGATCAACTGAACTCATTAGTGCTATACTTTTTATTTAAAGTAGATTGGACAGTTTGACTATAACTTTAAAGATTGTCGTCCATCTAACCCAAGAACACTGTTCAAACTCTAAGGTTGTGTTCTGTGTTTCAGACATTACACTTTTTATTTTACTTTGATTCAATCAGCCAATTTATTTGTGTTCATCACTACAAGTTCCCGCTGCAACGCGCACAACAAGCACGAGCTGAACTCAAATCTTACAGATTATCAATCCAAAATAATTACCACATTTTACAGGCACATCGATAGATATGTTGTTCGATTGATTCCAATCGGTGAGGTTATTACCTGCTTACTCTAAAATCAGGTTGGAAGTTGAAAGCAGTGATTCTCAGCAGTGAATCAAGAGGAAGGCAGAAGCAATGAAGGAGTACCTGCTTGGCCGCCTTGGCCGGCGAAGTGAAGAGCGTGCGGCACGGCCTACCCGCCGACCCAGAGGGGATGGAGGAGCGGGAGGCCTCGCCCGCGGCCGTCTTGGCAAACCTTCTATGGCGGCGGGGTGATCGGCTGTTGCTCGTCCCGCAACCTGCTGTTGATTCTTCGACCGCTGAATTTGTGCCGAGAAGATGAACAGCGGCGAGGGGGCGGCACCGCCCATGAGACAACTGCTTGGTCGCCGTGGACCGCGGAGAACCTGCGTTCCCGAACGTGGATGCGGGCAAGGAGATGCGGTGGGGGAGCAAGAAGGGGGTAGGGCGCCCGGGGACGGAGGAGGCGTGGTGGATACGGGCAAGCAAGGGCGACGGCGCGGCGGTGACGATGGGGAAGCGGCGCGTCGAGGAGGAGGAAGGGATGGGAGAGTTGCGGAGGACAGCGGCGCTGTAAGGAGGGAGGCAAGGGGATGCGGTAGGGGGAAGAAGAAGAGGGTAGGGCGCTCGGGGAGGGAGGCGGCGCGATGGATGGGGACGAGCAGGGGCAACAGCGCGGCGACGACGATGGGGAGGCGGCGCGTCGAGGAGGAGGAAGGGATGGGAGTGCCGGGGAGGACGGCGGCGATGGTGGGGAAGGAGGAGAGGGGGAGGCGGCATGGTGGAAGTCGGGGTGGAGAGGCAGGTAGGGTGCGATCCGGGGTTAAGCAACAGCGAGGGGAGAATAGTGAAAGGGATCTCATCCATTTGATTTGGCAGATTCAAATGTCAGGATCAATAGTTGTAAGAACAACGACCACCACCTCACGTAGTATATAGATATATATAATTATCTAATTAATTAGATTATTAACCTAAGTAATAATGTATTAGATCCTCCAGGACTCATCAAACTCTCTTTTCATGCCTAAATACCGGCTCCGTTGCTGCCTAAAAAGAAAAATATAGCAACATCTCTTTTTTATAGGTGTAGCAACATCTTGAAACACCGTAGCTAAAGTACTCATAATGTATCATCCGTAATTGACAACCAACCCCCTACCCCTCTTGCATTTAACCCAACAACGTCTCAGTCAGCTCTCAACCCGACAACCCCAATCCATCAAGTACACCGGCGAATGCCTACGTGCGCAGCACGGGAAAACAGGCCTTGTTTAGTTCCCAAGTTTTTTTTCAAACTTTCAACTTTTCTATCACATCAACCTATCATACACATAACCTTTCAATCACATCATTCCAATTTTACAACCAAACTTACAAAAACAACCTAACTAAACAAAGCTTCAGTTCAGTTCAACGTGCATCACCTCGCCCCATAGGCCATACCAGCCGCATCACTGCATCCGCAGTTCACCACATGGCCCATCTCTCCATCAGTCCATCCCTCCTCTTTGTACAACACCACCCACTCCATCTCCAAGAGACCAAGAGTCCAACTCAACCAAAACCCGCACCGCACCGCACACCCGCGCCTCGTCACGTGCCCACGCGCGCTACCGCGGCCGACACAAGCAGCCAGATCCCACGCCCAGACGCCCTCGCCTCGCCTCCCCGCCGTCCCGTGGCCGATCTGCTCCGCACCGCGCGCCCGCCCTCCCGAGCCGCGAGCCGCGCCCTCGCCCGCACGCAATCACCGCGAAAACGCCCAAAAACACCCGCAACCCGCGCGCCTCTGGCACGGTCGCACGCAGGCACAACTGCACAACTGCTTCCGCTTTAGCTGCCTCCTCTTCGGCGTCTCCGCTATACGCCTATACAGATCACTACAAAAGAAAGAGACGCCTTTGGCCTTTTCCGCTTTAAAACACCACACCCTGATCCGCGCGCCGCTCGCGAGGAGAGAGAAGTCGACGATGGCGGCGTCGGAGACCGTGCCGTTCGGCGTCTCGGCGGCATCCAAGGGCGGCGGCGGGGTCGGGGTGGCGGGGGCGAGGGCGCAGCACGGGCACATGGTGATGGCGGCGGGGCGGCTGCACGACGCGCTCGTCTTCGCGGCGGGCGCGGTGGCTGCGGTGCTCGTGCTGCTGGCCACGGCGTCGTTCCTGTCGCCCATGCCCGTCACGAACCTCGTCGCGTTCCGCTCCCCGGTCTCGGTCGCCACCTCCTCCACGGCGCTCGACGCTGACGTGGGCGTCCACGGCGGGCCGGACGCGGCGGGGAGGACGTTCTATGATGATTCGAGGGTGTCGTACGCCGTGGAGGTCGGGCGGCGGGGGATCACCGGGTGGGACGCGAGGCGGGCAGCGTGGATGCGGCTGCGGTACCCGCGCGGGCTCAACGCGACGGCGGCGGGGAGGGAGCGGGTGGTGATGGTGTCCGGCTCGCAGGCGCCGCCCTGCCGCGGCGAGGGCGGCGACCACCTCCTCCTCCGATTCCTCAAGAACAAGCTCGACTACTGCCGCCTCCACGACGGCGTCGAGCTCTTCTACAACAACGCGCTGCTCCAGCCCAGGATGCTCGCCTACTGGGCCAAGATCCCCGCCGTGCGCGCCGCCATGCTCGCCCACCCTGACGCCGAGTGGGTCTGGTGGGTCGACGCCGACGCCGTCTTCACAGACATGGACTTCTCGCTCCCGCTCGAGAAATACAAGGATCACAACCTCGTCGTCTATGGCTGGAACAAGGAGGTGTACGGCGAGCGGTCGTGGGTCGGGCTCAACGCCGGCGTCTTCCTCATCCGCAACTGCCAGTGGTCGCTCGACTTCATGGACGCGTGGGCGCGCATGGGGCCCGCCTCGCCGGAGTACGCCAGGTGGGGGAACGTGCTCCGCGACACGCTCCAGGGGAAGTCCGACAACGAGTCCGACGACCAGTCGGCGCTCGTCTACCTCCTCTCCGAGCACGAGGAGAAATGGGGGAGCAAGGCCTACCTCGAGAAGGCCTACTTCTTCCAGGGTTACTGGGTGGAGGTCGTCGACCGGCTCGACGACATCGCGGCGAGGTACGAGGCGGCGGAGCGGCGGTCCTCGGCGGCGCCGCTCCGGCGGCGGCACGCGGAGTGGGAGCACGAGCGGTACGCGGCGGCGAGGAACGCGGCGGTGAGGAACGCCGTCCCGGGCCCCGCCGGCGGCGGGCAGAGCGGGTGGCGGCGGCCGTTCGTGACGCACTTCACCGGGTGCCAGCCGTGCGGCGGCGAGCCCAATAAGATCTACTCCAAGAAGAGCTGCGCCGACGGGATGAACCGCGCGCTCAACTTCGCCGACGACCAGGTGCTCCGGAATTACGGGTTCCGCCACAAAGACCCGCTCTCCGACGAGGTGCGCCCGCTGCCGTTCGACTACCCGGCCGGCCGGTGACGCGCCGGAGCCGACTCTGGCGCCGCCGGCCTTGTCCTGGACGCGCGCCTAGTTCGTTCGTTCTCATTTTACAGTAAAAAAGGAAATGAAATCATCAGTGCTGGTAATAGCAGGGACAGATAAATTCGGCCCAAATTTGCATCATTTCAACTCAAATCACCCCTGCTTTTGATCTCTTTCTTGTACCGTTGTTTACCTTTTTTGTGGAGTATATATGATCATCAAAACTATAGTTGGATTCGAATGAAATGTTCAGTTAAAAAAAAAACTTCAATTTCTTCTTGTTATTGAGAGGGGGAAATATGACTGTTGCATTGCCAATGCTTTTGATTTTGATCTCATTTCAGGGACATGTTTGTTTGATCAGAAACATTTTTTTTTGCTAATGAGCACCGACTCACCGACAATTCTGATCTCCAGCCTCGAGAAGAATTACTACAAAACACTTGATGGCGGGATCAAGCCACAAACTGCCCTACCGACAAAAGATTTAGATCAATCGAATGGCAGATCTCGAGATGCTATCATTTATTTCAAATATTGCAATGGTTTTAAACTTAAAACAGCCAGTCAGTTTGGGGTTCATGTGGCTGAACTGAGAGGATGCTGTAGTGCTGTACTGACAAGGTGCTTAAAGAAATGAGATCAAGAGTGTGTTTAAGGTTTAGAGCTCTGAAATGACAACATGTTGTGTGTTTGAGAGAAGAAAAAAGGACTAAGGCCCTGTTTAAATCCCACGTCAAATTTTTACACCCTGTCACATCGAACATTTGAACGTCTGCATGAAGTATTAAATGTGGGTGAAAAAAATAACTAATTACACAGTTTGCGACTAATTTGTGAGACGAATCTTTTGAGCCTAGTTTCGCAATGATTTGACAATGTGATACTACAGTAAACATTTGCTAATGATGAATTAATTAGGCTTAATAAATTCGTCTCGCGGTTTACAAACGGATTCTGTAATTAGTTTTTATATTAGTGCCCAAATAATCCATGAAACGCTCTGTATAATACCCGATCTAAACACCCCCTAAAAACATAGGTAAAGCAAGATAAACCATTAGCGTAGGATTAATAGAGTATTAATTATTCTAAACTTAAAAAACGATTAATATGGTTTTTAAACCAATTTTTTTATTTTTTTAAAAAAAATCACACCGTTTAGCTATTTGGAAGTGGGATTTTTCTATTAAGTCGATGACACCGATTAGTTAAGCTCTGAAATGAAATCAAGCGTTTCTTTTAAAGAACAAAATGCTCTTTTTTGGCGTAAAGTTCGTACCAAAATCAAGCAAAATTCCGGTTTTCCTGAGAAGGCCTCAACAGTGTGTTTAGTGTCCTGACACTGACAAGTGACAATCCTGGAGTTAGGGGAACAAAACCCGTGGTCCAACTCTCCCGTTGCAATTTTCTTGCCGACAAAATGCGAGAGATATTATTGTATACTAGTACTTGCATTAGTTAATAAATGTGATTGATGGTTTAATCAAATGAAATAATCATTCTTTTTTTTTCAGTTTAAGAGCACTGAACCGACAACAGTGGCTGATCAAGTTGACGTCCTAGGGGAATGGCACGTCCATTTACCTGGAGAAACGCTGCTATAGGAGGCCTAATCTTGATCCGATCCTGCCCAATCCCCGAGAGAATTTGACTTGGGGCCTGTAGCAATTTGGCGAGAATCCCGGTGAGGATTGGTCTCCCAGGGTTTGTTCGGTCAATCTCTCTCAAAAAAATTAAGGAAGATTTAGAGGGGATTTATTTCACACCTATTATGGTGTGAAATTATTTTTCCTTAATCCTCTCCGATCCTTTTCTTTTGGGGATTAACCGAACAAGGCCGAAGTAAGATCTTGGGGATGGTGGCCAAATGGTGAGTTACACAAGTCGACCAAGAGAGCTCTAATTAAGATTAGTGATCTTTCACAAATAAAATTTTGCTTTTTCGCGTGTTTATATTGAGAGTCCCACCGTACATACGATCAAGTTGTATTATCCATGTATGATTGAAGCCATACAACCATAGATTAATCAAAAGAATAAAGGTTCAAATCATGGTAGCTGTTGCTGTTGATCAAACTTAGTTATACGCTTGTTGGACAATTGGGTCAATTTTTTTGTGTCCTTGGCAGACTGCAAGCGAAAATAAAAGGTATTATCGCCTATTAGCTACCGTCGGATGGAACAACACGAGAGATCGATGCACACGCTCCACGAGAAGCACCGAGGTCTAGGGGCCTCATCGGTTGCCCACATTTTTCAATAAGCCAAAACGGTTTATTAGGGAATAAAAATTAATTTATAGATAAAACTTTTATATATGTGTTCTTAGTAATTTAAAAGTCAATATAAAAAACTATGTTCAAGATATCTTAAAATTAACTTTAAAACTAAGTTTGAAAATTTAAATTTTAGCTTTTGCTTTGGCTTATTAGGCCAACCGATGGAGCCTTAGGTTAGAGGATGGCTATATGCGGACATGAAAGAATGAGAGACATAGAAACGATAATTGATGTATTATAGGTAAGTTATTATGCTGTAGCTCTCTCTCCAATAGCATAATTTAGCAAGTTGTTATAGGTTACTACTTAAGTGTTTTAATGTAGTGATTTATCTTGAACACTCGGTTTAGATAATATGATAAAGCTTCTATATATAATATCCATATAATATCCACAAGCATCGTATCTTGATTTTGATGTAACATCGTCTTGTAGTAATGCCAAAATATGGAGCTAGCTTAGCATTTTTCACTAGTGTTTGTTATCACCAGATATCATAATAAATCATGTTCTACTTCTAAGATTTTTGCGGATTTTTTCTCTTTTCCTTTTTTATCAAACCCTACCACAAGTAACTCTTATCATCCGTGCGGTACCGTGATAACCTCGTGGTTACATGTAGTTTAGAAAACCCTGCCTACGATAGATGATCCAAATTATATACACCAAACTAGGTAGTGTTTGGTTTTTAAGATGAGGAGGTACATAATGGGATGGGATGGTCTCGGATAAGAGTATCCCTAAGTTTTGTTTCAGTACTTGTCCACATGTTTGATTCCAGATGAGTTAGAACATGACAGTATGGTAGATTCTACCTCATGAAATATTTTCTAAATATGTTGAACAAATTGGTTTTAGTTTTTCTTTTGTCAGACTGTATTGTCATTGTGGTGTGTAGACTCAATAGCTCAGGAGGTAGGAGGAATGCCCAAAACATGAGTTAGAACCCAGAGAAATTAGGATGGTAGACGATGAGTGTATCGTGAAGGGAGGTAGAGGCGGTACACCAACATTGGCTTTTAATGAAAGGTCAATAACAGATAGGTGATGATATTCTAGTAAAAGTGATGCAACCATAAGAGAGAATGTGAGACACGGGTAACTGTGAAGTGATTCATGATGAGAGGAGCTACTCATAACTGGTAAAATCAATAATGAGGATGTTCATATAATGACAATAGAAAACTCACTCTCATTTAATAATGAAGAGACAATATACTTAAAAAATAATTCCTAGTGAGTTACGGCATGTAAAATTGCAAATTTGACATCGTGTGACGGATTTAGAGGAAAAAATTGCAAGGATTTAGGAAAGTTTCAGAGCTAGGCAAATCAAAATGTATTAAGTGTTTATAAGGATTTCAATGTCTTAATAACATTAATTTTCTTTTATTTCATCTTCTTTGGCAAACTCAAGGAACCATCGGGAATCATTTCGACGTTAGTGAGAAATAGCAAGTCCGATACTAATCGTGGTCGTTGTAATAGAACAATGATAAAAATAAGAAAAAAAAAGTTGACCTGCAAATGCAAGCAATATTGTTGGTAAAGGAGATAACTCACATCTCAACACTTTAAACAAAAAACTTCCGATCAGAGTCAGAGCATATGCCACGAAAATTCCTACGGAGTTTCTCTATCCAACATTACCCGATTCATCCCATACACGGCTCCGTACGTATCGACCTGGACTGGGCTGCAGAAACACCCGTCCACGCTGCAGCCGCTCGTTTCGTTTGCCAACGGAAAATAAAATCGAGGTACAGATAAATTGAAAACAAAAAACAAAAACAAGATAAATACATATCGATTTTTTAATTATTTTTTGCACGCACCTAAACGAATTAACGACGTAGCAGCAGATGCTTCGCGCGAGCACACGTGTCGTCGCCGGCGGCCGCCGGCGAGCCCTCATGGCCTCCTCCCTCCTCTCCTTCTCCTCCGCCGCCGCCTCCGGCCACCCTCCCAAGCCCCAGCCACCCTCCTNCCCCTCCCGCCTCCGCCTCCGCCGCCGTGCCCGCGGCCGCGCGGCCGCGGGGCTTCCGTCGCTTCATGCTCGCCCGCGCCGCCGCGGGGCGCGACCCGGAGCCGCCGCCGCCGCCGCCCGAGGAGACCGAGAAGAGGTCGCTCGCGGTGAGGACGGGGGAGCTGTTCCTGGGGCTGGCGGCGCTGCTGGTGCGCGGGGGGAGGGGCGGGGCGGCGGTGGAGGAGGTGGAGGCGAAAGACGGGGTGGTGTGGGAGCAGCGGCCCGAGGACGTGGAGGCGGAGCGGCGGCGGCGGGAGCTGACCAGCCCCGGCTTCAGCTTCTCCGCCGCCGGGCTGCTCTTCCCCTACCACCTCGGCGTCGCGCAGTGCCTCATCGACAGGGGCTACCTCACGGTGCGCGTCCACCCCCATCTCTCTTACCTCTTCCATGCGAATGCGTACTTGATTTTTACAGTAACAGACAGGAGCTTCTGCTGAATTTTGTGATCCGTGCCATTGTGCCTACGATAGTGGAGATTGTTTCTCTCGAGATGAAATTGTGGCTAACAAAAATCCAATTTGCGTTGGTCTCCTTAGCTAATGGAGCTTGTTTCTTCGAGATGAAATTGTGGCTAACAACAATCCAATTTACATTGGTCTCTTTAGCCAATGGAGCTTGTTCCTTTCGAGATGAAATTGTGGCTAACAACAGTAGAGTTTAGTTAGTCTCTTTAGCTTAGTTGGAGTAGCTTGTTGATGCCATGGCTCGCTAGAGCTCTCAATTTTATGCTACTTTCTAGGTGGTAACATTGCCTGCTATTTTTATGCATGGAAATTCGGCATTTCTATGCTTGTGATTTTAGGACTTACGTGTGATACATTCTGTATGTATGCTGCTTCGTTTTTTGAGCAAGGTTTCTTATAGTGGTTTTTCTTTATCTGGGACTCACATTAGGAAAGAACTCCGTTAGCTGGTTCATCAGCTGGTGCCATAATCTGTGCAGTGATTGCATCTGGGAACACGATGCAAGATGCTTTGCAAGTGACCAAGGATCTAGCTGACAACTGTCGGAGCAAAGGGACCGCCTTTCGCCTTGGGGTATGTTTCCTGCTTCCATTTATTGTCTACTTTTAGTTATACTTGTGGCGAACATGTGAGTTTGCTTCCTGTGTAAATTATACCCAACTTTATGTGTGATAGATCATGGTTTATTTATGAACTATGTGCCAGCTATGTTTGGACTTTGTAATACCTTGGTGTTTACTGTAACAATTCAAGAAAACTGTGATGAGTAACCTGGTGTATCCTTTGAAAAATATGCTGAAGGCCACAGACATATATGTCACTCAGTCACTAAGTAGTTCATGTGCTGGCTGATTGAATTTGATATGTTCTTAACCTTGTAATTTTGTGCATTGAGCAGGCTGTACTCAAGGATGTTCTAGACAGGTTTCTCCCAGATGATCTGCACATTAGGTGCAACGGAAGGATACGTGGTAAGCTTCATACTGTTCAACCATTGATTATCCATATTTGTGTGTGTATTTTCTGACAAGTAACTGGATTTGATTATTAAGAACACTTAACTTCTTCTCATCAGTTGCTATTACTCAGTTGTCCTGGAGGCCTAGGGGCTTACTGGTTGACCAATTTGACTCAAAAGATGATGTAATTAGTGCAGTTATTACATCCTCTTTTATTCCTGGGTAAGATTCATGTTAACTTTTCCTTGCTAGTACTATATGTATCTTCTATATTTTGTGTTACAAGTTCAAGAAAATTGGGATGTGCTTGTTTTTCAGATATTTAGCTCCCAGGCCTGCAACTTTCTTCCGTAACAGGCTGTGCATTGATGGGGGCCTTACATTGTTTATGCCACCCACTTCTGCTTCAGAAACAGTATGTCATAACATTTTTTGGTTCTGCAAACTTATCCTGATCACTAGAATTATTGAGTTTTCTGCACTTATGAAAGCACTTCTCCCACTGTTTGCTGATTTTACAATTGAAATCCGTATGCTATGTCTTCTGGGTTAGATTATGATTTTGAACAATGCTACATAGGGACACCTCAGACATGGTTTGCCTGTGGTAGGTGCAAGCACTGTGATGTGTTCATGTACTAAAAATGATAAGCTGAGTACATAATAATGTGATTTTCTTCTCAAATTTAATACACCTCTCTTAATACTTTACAGTGAAGATAACTGTATAACCTGGATTTCAGTTATCTTCCCCTTTCCGTTTCCAAATCTGAACAGTTTTAAAAATTATGCATTGAAAATTTGAATGTGCATTTCTGAAACCGCTTCTTCTTCTGAATGGGCTGTGTGCAAATTGGCATGCCTCATGCATCACACTTGTGAGTTGAGGACTTCTCTGTTTCCAAAAATTTTCTACTCTGAGTTGTTTTTTCAACTGTACATTAGCAGAACCAGCCGCATTGTACTACTTTGTATACACATCTTTGATGCATACAACATGACAGTGTGCCATGCTGCCTGTTTTGCAATGCTTATCCTTGACACTATGCCTACAATTACAGGTTCGAATTTGTGCTTTCCCAGCTAGCCGACTAGGATTGCAAGGGATTGGTATTAGTCCAGATTGCAATCCAGAGAACAGAGCTAGCCCCCGACAGGTTGATCACTTTTGAAATGCACAGTTTTTACCACTCACCTCGATTCACTTTGACACTGACTCTCAATTCTTAAATCAATTTTATACAGCTGTTTAACTGGGCCCTGGAACCCGCTGAAGACGAAGTTCTTGACAAATTATATGAGCTTGGATATCAGGATGCAGCTGTATGGGCTGACCAGAGTCCGGTTGAGTTGATGGTTAAGAATGAGCAACCAGTCCCCGCCACAGATTGAGAAGGCACCAAGAAGACCCTGAGTTGTTCAAAAGCTAACAGTATTTGGTTTGCTCAAAAGCTAACATCTGAGTCTGTTTGGCCCAGCTGTGCCCAGAAGTCTGTACACATACAACTGCATGACTGCATCAGCTGTTTGCCTGTTTTTCTTTTCCCAAATTTTGCCTGCTCTAGGTTACCAGTTCAATTCTTCAATGGTTTGTAAAGTTTAACTGCAACCACACGAGAGCTTTACTATGTTACTCGTTGCCTTGATTTTGTAGTGGATATCATTTGTCCTGCATTGCAAGGAAGAGCAGATTTTGCGAGAAATTAGTAAAAAAGAAGCAGAATCCATTACAAGATGTATCGATACTTTTAACATTGGAAAGAGCAGTCTTGAATACCTTGCAATTCATTGGTCTTTGGCTTGGGAAGTTGTAAAGAGGAAAACTTAACGTTGGATGTCTTGTGCTAGAGTTTTGGAGTTGTGTATCACCTGGATGGGACTAGCAATATTTATAGCGATACATACCTTAGAAAAAAGGGTTAATTTGATCCATGCCATTGCAAATATATCATTTCAGATAATTTTACAATTCGTCTATTCGTAGCCGTGCCATTGAAATTTTACAAAATTGAGATCATATGTCACTGCTGTCACGTTTTTCATCCATCTCCTTCCTTCTCTGTCTTCTTCCTTCTCTCTTCCATTTTCTTGTGTTGCGATGGCGGCGGTAGCAGTGCGAGTGGTGGCAGCGACACGACAGTTGGCGACCCGCGGGGCCAGGAGGCGCAATCGATGAGGTGGCCCGGCGGCACGGACGTCGGAGGCTGAGAGGTTGCGGTGGCGGTCATTGGGTGGGCAAGGCTCCTGGCCCGTCGAAGGCTGAGATGTTGCGGTGGCAGTCATTGGGTGGGCAGGTCTCCTGGCCATTGGGTGGAAGCCAACACTTCAGTCGGACCAGCGACCAGCGGGTGAGGGTGGCGCTTCGTCGCCGGCTGGTCACCGCCTCCCCCCATTCGCCTCCCTCACCGGTGCCCTCGCCATCCGCTAAATTCGGCTCAATAAGGTGGTGGAGAGAGATAGAAAAAAAGAGGAGAGGATACAGGAAGAAGATGAATCTGACGGATAAGTCCTACGTACAGATGAGGAAGAAAATAAAAAAACATGACGGTAATGGCATGGTCTTAATTTTATAAAATTTCAGTGACACAGCTATGAATAGACGAATTGTAATGACATTTATCTGAAATGATATATTTGCAATGGCATGGATCAAATTAACCCTTTTTTTCTAACACAACTAAAAGAAAATCTCTTATGATTAAAATTAATTGATTACCTAACTAAAATTTAAAGAGGAGATACCATACATAGAAATATAAAGTTAAAAATGTGTACAAAATTAAAAACATGACACCATGTTATTAGCAAAACTGAAGTAAATGCATATGTATTATATTAGCAAAGACAATACCTAATGGATAGCACAGTATAAGGTAACGTCCTATTCTATTGAGGTTGGTTTATTTTGGGACAAAGAAAGTAAAATAAATTATATTCTATCGAGATTGATTTATTTTATATTGAGGTTGGTTTATTCTGGATGAAGGGAGTGAAATAAATCGGACCGCTAGCCATGGTAGCGGATCAAAAAAAAGGGGGGATTTTTTAAAACAAAAATTAGGCTGATTTATTCCGAAACCGTTAGATCGATGTCGTACGGTCCCGATCGAGTTGTTCCCAAGCTCTTCCTCCTCGTCGCGACGGCGGCATAATATCCCTCCGGCGAGCCCCTCGCCGCTGCTGGGCCAAGGCTCTTCGTGCGTCGGCGGCGCCGCCAACTGCAGCGACCGATTGGTGGGAGCGCTCGTCGAGACCACCGCCTGATCGATTCCGCGGGCATCGGCTCCGCCCAGGCGCAGCGCAGCGCCCCCTTCAGCCCTTCTCCCCTCGTCTCGGCGGCGGCGCGGTCAGCAGACCGGGATTCTCGGATCGATGTTCACCAACGCTCAGCGGCAGGTCGAGCGGACCGGCCGCCACGGGACTCCGAGGGACCAGCACCTCCAGGTTGGTTAACTTTGCTCGCTTTGCTCTTACTAAGATTCGATGGATTTCTCCTGCGAATCCTCGCCCTGATTATCTGTTTCTCCGCTTAATTCCGGCGCCTCGTCAGGATCTCGTGACCCAATTCCAGGAGGCCACGGATGAAGGTCTGCCATATCCTCCAATTTATTACTCCCTCCCTTTCATATTATGTCTTTTTTTTTTCTTAGTGACAGTTTTTTATGTTTGACTAATTTTATAGAAAAAATTAGCAACATCTATGAAAATATAATTTTATTAAATTTAAAATTAAATATATTTTGATAATATGTTTGTTTTGTATTGAAAATATTAATATAATTTTCTATAAACTTGATCAAACTTAAGAAGTTTGACTAAAGAAAAGTTCAAATGGCTTGAAACGGAGGGAGTGCCATTTTTTCATCTTGCAACCCTCACTCTTAAGCATTCCTTGTTAGGTATCTCAAATGTCAATAGCAACCAAATTACTAATATCTCTGTTTCATCATGTAAATATTACATATTATAAGTCGCTTTGATTTTTTTCTAAGTCAAACTTTTTTAGCTTTGGTCAAGTTTATAAAAAAATATAGTAATATTTTTAACATAAATCAAAGAAACTATTAATTTATATTCAATGTTAGATTTAATAAAACTAATTTAGTGATATAAATGTTACTATATTTTTCTATAAACTTGGTCAAACTTTCAAGAAGTTTGACTTAAAAAAAAGTCAAAGCGACTTATAATATGAAACAGAGAGAGCAACTACAAAATTTCTCCTATATATAGAAGACCAGCACAAGCTGGTTTATTTAAAAATAATTCGGAATTATGGTAGCCAATATAATAAATTCACCAGTTCATCGACTCTACAGCTTACATGGGATTGAATGTGCATTATACATTGTTCATCAATGTTATGTTATTGCAGAGTCCAAGGAGAGGATTGTTGCAAACTTGGCGAATTTCGCGTATGACCCTTATAACTACGCCTTTATGCGCCAGGTTGTTATTCCACACACACTTGTTATTTAGGAACAGTTGATGCGGATTTCATGTACTGTAAGGATTCTGGTGAATTAGTATTCCTATCCAGTAACTTGGTTACCTGTTTTGTGTTCACAGCTGAATATCCTTGAATTGTTCTTGGACTGCATCACGGAGCCAAATGAAAGGCTTATCGAATTTGGCATCGGTGGAATCTGTAATTCTTCTGCCGGTGAGCAATGCAATACTTCAAGCTCCCAATTTTCCCTTTTGATGTACCCACTTTTTAATTGTGTTACCAGCACACATATATTTTTTAAAAATCTTGTTGGTCTATTTGCATATATGCAGATCCAGCAAATGCTTCAGTCATTACTCAATGCGGTGGAATTCCGTTGGTTATACAATGCTTATCTAGCCCAGTGAAGAATACGGTTAGTATTTCTGAAACTTATAACTACACCATAACTTCAACACTGAAATGGAAGTTTTGTTCTTTTGAAAGAATAGATTCTCTTATTGATTCCTCATTTTTCTGTAGTTTTTCCTATACGAGTAATTCCATTCCAATGATTTCACAGGTGAACTATGCACTTGGGGCTTTATATTATCTGTGCAACCCTTCGACAAAGAAAGATATTCTGAAACCAAAAGTACTTAAGGCAGTAAGAGAGTATGCCGCGGCTGGAGATGCTAATACCAGCTTCAGAAATCTGGCAAACGCTTTCCTAGACAAGCATGTCAACTCATGACCTCTAGTTCAGAATTTTAGAAGGTAAGGCTTGTAGATGCCTAGTTGTGTTGTTCAAACTGCTTACAATGTTCTCATTTCGAACCCAAGTAACTAGCAGGGGAGCTCACCTGATTTCATTTGTGTAAATAGGGAGGAATTTACGAAAGCATGTCATAACTCACAACACAGAACAAACCGTTCTAGAGAGGGAGGAAGAATCAGACAAAGCCTTACTCTGAAAGAACCCAGAGTTTGTCGCACCTTCCTTGTACTCTTTCGTTCTTGATGAGAAAATTGCTTGGCTGAAGTGAAGAATCTTGTGCCTTGATCAAGAACGGTGTCACAGCCATCAATTCTCAAGTTAACCAGTGACTTGTAATCATCTTTCCTTGGCCTTGTACTTCTTTGACGCATGTTTGTGCAATTGTCAGTCATGCCACGGATTGACCAGCGAAGGGTTTGTATGCTCAGCCTGCATCTTTGGCTCTCTGCCATCTGCCGTTGGAATGTTTAACGGCAGCTGTCAAGGCTGCACGCACAGCTTCAGCTAGAGAGTACAACAGTGTTTTACTCCCTCCGTTTTTTAATTGATAACGGCGTTGCCTTTTGAACACATGTTTAACCATTCGTCTTATTAAAAAATTTTCTACAAATCTTTAAGATATAAATCATGCTTAAAGTATTTTGAGTGATAAAACAACTCACAATAAAATAAATTATAATTACGTAAATTTTTTAATAAGATGAATGGTCAAACGTGTGACAAAAAAATAACGATATCATCTATTAAAAAACGGAAGTAGTATTATGATTTTATATACAATCCAGCTATCAAAAAATCTTCTCACGACAATCTGCTGATGCTTTAGGAAGATCTAACTGTAACGAACAGTGTTTTATTACGATTTTATCTATCTCGTGTACAGAATCCAGCTATTGAAAAATCTTCACGAGAATCTGCTGATGCTTTAACATCAGAAAGATTGAACTGTTATGGCTTAAATACCTTGATGCCAGGTCTTGGAACCAAAAGCATCGAAGTAGATTGGTTGGTTAGTGCTACTGAAGGAGAACTGGAGTTTTGGATTAAAAAGTTTGGCTATTTTTCTGCTGCAACTTCCAGTCAATTAGGCAAACAGATCTGTCAAACACTGCGTTCACCAGTTTCCTACATGATACCATGATACATCAGGCAATGCACAACCGGTAACCAAAACAGATATGTACACTGTTGTGAATGTGTAGTCATTTAAATAATGTGCACCATCCTGGCCTATGTGAAACTCTCACATTGAACACCACGAACATACTATCCTCGCAGGAATGGATAAAATGGTGCGCTTCTACATGACCTGTGTAACTGAGAAGGTACAAAAGAGAAGATCAAATCACCACCAAAAAGAAGAAAAAAAGCTCAGGAACCTTGGAGCATTCTTGCTCCAGCAGGTCACTTGTTTCCTGGTAGCCATATGGAACAATGGGATACTATTCTCTTTTGTCCTCCTCAGCCTCGTCTTCCAAGCTGAAAGCACTACTGACACCACCACTTCTGTCCTTGTCAACCTTTACCATCCCTACATCACCGTCGGTCCCCTTTGTCAGAGATTGAGATTCCTCATCATCGTCATCGGCAGCTTCGCCTGAATATGCGTATCTGCACAAGGTTTCACATGTCAATTTTAGAGCGGTTTCAAAGAAAACCTGCTTATGCCGTATAAAAACACATAACTACTTTCTAGTGATGGCAGGCAGCCAGGCGAGCTATCGGCATTTTGCGTATGATAAGCTAGTTACTACAAGTAGCAACACAGATACTTCAAGTCATTTCAAACTACACTACTAATTTCACTATGGCATTTCCAGTCATTGAAGAGGCAAAGAATTTAACCTTTGTGAGCTCTGGGATGGCGCCCATAGATAACAAATCACAAGAAGCAAAACAAATGCAAGAACATCCCAGAATGCAGTTATGATCCATGCGCTCTGCCACCTCTCACTAAAGGGATCTGTCGCTTTGAAATAGACCTGCAAAATGAAGCCATTGTTGGGTTATTTAACATAGCTATAATGCTATAAAACAGATGATTCCCTGAAAAAAAAACTGCAGATGAATGAAACCATCTCTCTTATCAGCATGAAGAAAATTGCAGAACATGAAGTGAGTAATGTCTTCCATGATTCTTTTTCACACTCATGCAGAGAAAAAAGTTTATGATCAGGCTTAGAACCCAAGTGCTGTGAAAAAAATGAATCATCCAAATTTTCCATGGGTTCTTTATCAGGACATCATAAAAATAGTGAAGCTCTAAAGTGCAAAGAAGACATTCTGCTGGAGGTGTCCTCTAAAAATAGCAGACGAATTTTGATTATAAAGAAGCATTTGGATTAATACTTTGTTGTTTTCAGAAGGTACGATTTTGGAATGCCATGTGATAATGACGAACTTGGATGTTCATAAAGCTTACAGGAACTTAAGAGACTAATACGCACCACATTACTCTAACATAGGTCAGTGAGCCAATATGCACTATCGATTAACAAAGTCAAATTTGCATACCTCATAACCAATCCAGGCAACTGAAGCTATTACAGATACCGCCAATGCATTAGTAAATTTTCTGTATATATCCAACTTTACTGAGCTCCTCCTAGCCTGATGAGCAATAAAAACAGTGATGATTAAGAAGCAACACAATACATATTATATTTTAGCATGGTTCAACAGACTTGGTTATGAAATTATAAACACTGTTTAAAACACTTGTCCTCTTTGTAAGCACACATATCACCATTGGAATTTTGATATTAACATCACCATTATGGGTTCCTCATACACTAGTAACTCCACCAGATAACAGTTAGCTACGCATCAGAAAAGAATTGCGAGCACTTATTTCCTCCACCACCAAAACATCGGATATGCTATGACTTTATTGAAAAGAAATAACATGGATAAAATGCTACTGATCATTATAAAAGTAGACAAGAAAAATTAGATCAAATATAGCTTACCTGTAACTTCTCAAGAGTGCGGGAGAGAGAAGTGAAAATCCAAAGTATGAGGAAAGCATCCAAAAAGGCATCAGGAAGGACTAAGAAAAGCCTTGCTTTGCCAGAAATGTCATTAATTGTTCCAACATTTTCTGCAATATCCAGCAATTCAGAAGCCAGGAAATATGTCAGCCCAAGGAGCAACACCTTAGAGGTCAGTCCTCCCAGAGTTGGGCGGACAACACCATATCCCATTGAGATAGAAAGGATCAATAGGCGAGAAATTGTTTTTCTGATGGCTCCAACAGTAACCACCCAAGTTGTGATTCCAATTGGCCGTACACCACTACTGTTGAAGTTTAAGTATTCGAAGTACCATAGTGTCATCTCAAAAAGGCCAAGTGCAATAATTAGCGTGATCCAATTCTGGATTGGCATGATGTCCCTCCAGAATCTTATATACTGACTCGACCAGACAACCATGACCAATAGATAAGCCAGTGACATAAAAACATAAAATTTCATCAAAGGTGCCATCCGTCCTGGTAGGTAGCCACCAGGATTCCTCCAGACTGTCTTACCACTCATACTAAGGCCTCTCAGTTTTGGATCACAGGAAATGAAGAACAAGTTGTACATGCCTGTCTTAGTAATGCGAACTACCTCATCTTCTAACTTCACTGAAAGGTGATTACCACTGAAGTGTGTATCTAGCACATAAGGCCAATCAGGATCATCAGAGGATGGTCTCCTGATTACTTCCCCTTGTTTGCAGCCCTCTAGTTTAGCAAGGTCAGGGGTACAACATATGGACCTCTGTCCACCATAGGCAGATCCCCCAATGTTATCCCTGTCGGCTGCTTCAAATAAAATGGCCTGTACCAGACCTGTACTGTGTGCCATTTTTGCATGTGATTCAGCTGATTCTGGAGTTCTCCAGAAAGTAACATTCGTGAACCTGACAAAGTAAGAAAACCCAGGCATGTAGTTAATACTAAATTATACAATTGTTATGAATGGAGCATAGTTCTTTCCATCAGTAAACTAACACATACAGATCCCAGAAAATATTAAACCCATACATATTCCTACAAAAAATAAAACCTGATGGACGCAATAAAACAGATAGAAACAGCTAGTAAGCACAAGGACAGCATCAACCACATGATTTTCTGAGCCTGCATATCAGCTTATCAACATGATCTGTAATTCACATTGGCAGTAGCTACGTAATTCTCCTAATCCATGGCAAATGTTACTCAAAATGATAATAGTGGAACCTGGATCGGTTGAGTACGGCGGTAGCACGGACCCCCTTATCAGCACAAGAAGCTGAACTAAAAGTCTATAAAACTAAAAAGAAGTGCAGTGAGTAATATTGACACAACACACTGCAAACAACTACATGGTGAGCACTGAGTTCAATGTGTGGGTTGCAACTTGCAGATTTCATCATTTCAATGTTACGGGGTATCTAAGCAAGCCGAATTTACTTCATAGGCAACACAATTATAAATTTGGCCGTAAATCACAAACTGAACACTAATGTCTTCCCAAAATGAAAAATCGCAAGTTAAATTGCCACTAATCAAGCAACCAAGCAGCGAAACCGTGAGCGTGGGCGGCCTCCAGCGACGCCTCGCCCCCATTTCCCATTCCCACAGCCTACGACGCCTAATCTCCCCGCGATGCAAAACCGAGCAGGGCCGTGCGAGCAGCGCATGCCTCTCAGCCTTCGCAGCAGCTTCCAGAACCTACTACTAGTTTCCAACCACCGAGACGCGGAGGTGTGGCGCGGGGGATATGGGACTTTACTTGATAAAGGAGGAGGCGGGGACGGCGAGGTCGGCCCCGTCGGCGACGACGCCCTCGCTCCCCCCGGAGAGGAGGAACGCGTTCCCCACCTCCCGGAAAGGCTCCCGGTCGTAGGTGTGGATCGACGCCTCCGCCGCGCCGCCGGCCAGCACCACCACCAGCACGACGGCGAGCGCGCCGAGGCGGACGCGGAGGAGATCCATGGGCGGGTGGAGGAAGCGGCGGGAGATCTCGCTGCGCGCCGCGGCGTGGGGGATCGGGGATGGCGGTGGGTGGAGGTAGATCGGTCACTCGGTTTGTACCAGCGGAGCAGCAGTGCGGGTTCGGCTGCTGCTGCTCACCGGCCGCGAGGTCGCGGAGGGAGGACGCGGCGTGGGGCCCGCACGGCAGTGGCCCGGTGGTGCCGTGGTGGTGGTGACGCGGCAACAGAAGGTGGGAGAGACTCGGGAGAGGGAGAGGGACGGGAGGAGGGGGAGACAAGCAGACACGGTTACATTACAGCCGGTAGTAAAATCTGTTCTGCTTCGCCACGTGTACTACTGAAAAAAGTCTGTGGTCGAGTGTGAAAGAAGAGGCGTGAGAGAGCGCCACGTCATTCTTTTAGTCCAATCCAATGATCATAAAAATAGGGTAAGTAATACTTTCTTGGTCTCGAAATATTAGTATAACCTATAATGAAATTAGATTCATCATTTGAACAACTATTCAGATTTAGATTCATAGTTGTCCAAATTTGTTACACTGAAATGAGTTTAATCTCATTCTAAGGCTGAGTTCGCTAATTGCTCTTCGCAACGTCTCGCTGGCTTGGAAACCCCAAACACTGTGGAAGCATTGTTCGTCGCTGTGCACGGCACTGTGTACACGAGACGGAGGCAGGGACGGGGTGACGACGCTGTTTCACCGCCAAGCGTTGGCAGACAGAGCAAACGACGTTAATGAATTAAAAGCCACGGTCGTCAGGACTGACGACGCGTCCAGCGACTTGATCCAGCGAGATCCCCTTTCCTCCCCCTCACGTGCGATGAGCTCGCGCGGCTTGCATCGGCGGTCGTCGAGGCAATCCAAGGCGGCCGGAGCGGAGGAATCAATTCCGACGCGTACTGGCTCTCCTCCCTCCCCTCAATCGAATCTCCCCTTGCCGCAGCGTGTCGTCTTCCGGCCGCTTTGGCCTAAAACTGGCGGAACAGGCCTCTAGTCCATCGATTCAGCAGAGCAGCACTGGTGCTGGCCACAGTGCGATCGAGCGGTCAGCGTCGTCCTCGAAGATGGTGAAAGCCGGCCGGCGTGCTCGGTTCGCGCGTCGTCTTGTCCAGCCTGGTAGCTTTCCGCGCGTGGGTGATTCTGACGTCGTACATCCCATGCGGCACAGAAGACTGGCGAGATTCGACTCTACAAGGCAGCAAAGCTGGCGGTGTTAGCGGCGTCACTCTATTTGAGGCGGAGGCTGTGGTTGCTCGGATGGAGACGCAAGGGAAGAAGCAGAAGCGAGAGATTGAGCGCTCGCAAATAGCATCTCGCCCAGTGGTTGTTCAAGCCCCTTCTCCAACCCTCCCGTTTTCTACCTGGGCCGCCGATCTGGAGTCCGGTGAGGACTCCTGCGACTCCTACACCTCCGACGCAGGCACCGCCAATGCCCTAGAGGACGACGTGCTTTACGTCGCCAATGCCCTAACCAAGGTGTGCGCAAAATCTCCAGAAGCGGTCATCGAGTTCGTTCGGCGGGTGAGCCCTGCAACCGTCGGGCGTTCAATCAACTGGGACGTTGTCCACGACGCCGAATCACGAAAGGTAATGCCAGCTTGCCGATTTGTTGCTTTCTTTCAGAACCAACTTTGCTTGACTTCGATTAGTAGATGTCCGATGGCCGTTGCCGTTGGACCGATATGCCACGGTTGTCCGTCATCTGCGTCCACAGTTGCAAACAGTGCTCAAACAGTATTCAAATAGTAAATACACAGTACTGCAGTTCCGAAACCCAAAACAGTGCTGCCAACTTCCGATATTGAACTCAGCCTAAGTTTTAATATTTTGGAACGAATTCTTGGTCTCGAAATATTAGTATAACCTATAATGAAATTAGATTCATCATTTGAACAATTATTCAGATTTAGATTCATAGTTGTTCAAATTTGTTACATTGAAATGAGTTTAATCTCATTCTAAGTTTTAATATTTTGGAACGAAAAGAGATGCACAATATGCTAGCATTAGTATTTGCCCTTATTATGTCACCTTGTTCATAGGAGTACGTACTACCCGGGCTCACATGAGTCACATGAGAATGACAAGATGTTTGTATTAGGCATAAGTGCATAACTTTTACCCCTTGAAAATAGGGTCAAATGTATAACTCCCTTTTACGAAGATGCTTGATTACGGATCAAAATCCAATGGAGCTCTATCGTTTTCTTCTGTGAAAATTGGTCACAACCAAAATTTAAATTCCAAAACTTAATTTTAGAGTTAAATTGATCTTAAGGTTATTTGTTATAGTTTATCTTTAAAATTGGCTTTTAAATCACAAAGAATAGATATAGAAGTTTTACCTGTAATTATTTTTGTTGCTTCATTCAATTTTCCAAGCAAACAATATGGATATGCAAGTAACGTAACTCAAGCACTGTCTCCTCGTTGGCATAAGACCCTAGAACGAAACAGAAGCAAATGAACCTAGTGTCCTATCCAAACGAAGAAAGACCTCGATTTTGTCGACTAAGATTTTTAAAAATCCAAATAAATAGGCAGCCTACGTTATTTCTCGAGAAAATGAATTAACAGTAGCAGCTCAAAAACTTTGATCACACTGGTAACATGAGTTAACAGTAGCAGCTCAAAAACTTTATGCCCTATAAAACCAAGGATTTAAGGGTGCCAGTTGGTAAATCCACGATACAATAATGCAAAATACACAAGAAAAAAAATCACAATCTTCCGATTCTGACAAAGTTGCTCAGTTTAACAGTAACATTTCTCTTTCCCATCATTATATATCAAACCAGCAAAAATACTCAAGTGTCAGCATCACATGCTCAGCCTTATAACTGATGATGATACACTTCACTCCTGCAGCCAATTATTTAGCATGCTTCATGCTGTGGTAGCTTCAAAGTAGCCTTCTGAATAAATAACACGCAAGACATCGAAGGCCTGGAAAATTATGGGTGGGAAGCTCCACAAGAAGATTCTGCACAAAATGGCAAAACAAAAAAAAACTACTTAATAACATGTCATAATAAGAATTAAAAAAATGATATGAAACTATTCCAGCATAAAAGAGAGAACTGTAGGAACCTGTATGCCTTCAAATTAGTCATCAAGGTAGTAGTAGGATCCTGCAGACTTTTGTTCCCTGTCTTTTGTGGAGTCCAGTTTGTTTATTCTTGGCCTATAGTTGGTTGGGTCTCTTCTAAAAGTAATGTCAAGATGCTATCATGCACAAAAGGGAAAAATATAAAGTATTAGCATGTGAAAACATAAACAAAATGCTCAGAATAAACAAACATAAGTGGACATCTGTACATTAGAAAATTTTCATACAACTGAAAACAAATCTAGAATGATCAAACTCTACTGAAAATTAATCTTTTGAAAGAAGCTGCACACAACTGAACCAAAGATAAGGATGCGAGATGGTATTTCGACTAGCTTGTGGATATCTCTCGATATTTAATATTCAGCACTTACCGATAAGAACTTGTTCATCCCAGATACCAAGGACTGTGGTGCATTGGCAGTACAGTCAATAGAAGGCCGCCCCTCATAAACAATGACCTTGTCAGCTAAGTAGGTAGCCATGATGAAATCATGCTCCACAATAAATGCAGTTTTCTTTGCATGAAGGATGAATCTTTTGATAACCTTCGAGGCAACAATACGCTGCTCCGAATCAAGATAGGCACTTGGTTCATCAATCAAATAAATATCTGCAGGCTGAACATATACCACATTGTAAGTATCAATAAGCTGACAATCATGTCAATATTTATATAGGCAATACAACATTTAGGTGCTTAGCCACATGAAAGTACTTTGGATATGTTAAGATGGGTCATCAATTGGATTGTTCATAGCCATTATTCAGAGGCTTCAAAAGTGCAAACCGGCATAAATAATAGAAGACATATTCTTTTATTGTAATTTTATGAGAAAAGCACACAGCGACTGAGATCTGTAGCACTACAAGTCTCCAAAATCAAGACAATGTCTATTCAGTGTTACAAATTTCATATTGATCCATCTCCCTTCTCTCATGACCTACCCCATGAGAGTAGGTCCACAGGAAAAATAATGATTTCTTGAGTCATTCTATGCTTAAGTAAAACATATAAAGTACAAATATCCAACTCCAATGTCATCTAAAAAAACAAAACAGATTGAGCCACACCAGGTCCACATCGAAGGATATAAATGGACAAAATGTGTTGTAAGCCAACTAAAGCAGATTCCAAAATGGCATTTCTGAGAAGAACAAGGAAAATATAGAACTCATTGAAATCCATCAGTGAGGTCTAGAAAGGCCATGTGCATGTATCCACAGTTAAATGCATTCTGAAATCCCACATAAACAGGAAGAAATATCATATGAATTACGGTCTATGTACTGTTGTTCTTGATGCAAAAATATTTTTAAAAAACATTGCAGGAACATAAGTGCAGACCTAGAAGATTTGGTCACAAAAGGCAAATGAGCATATAGTATGTGAAAAATATATATAAATAATTAGACAGGTCGTGAAGTCTTAAAATTTTTAAAAGGCACAAAAATGTTGTATTATATTTGTCAGAAGAAACATCTAATTTACCTTTCCAAGGCAAAGGCATATTGCCACCCTTTGTAGCTCACCACCTGATAAATTGATAACTTCCTGGTCCATGAGTTGCTCTATTTGCAGTGGCTTCATGACATCAGACACAAACTGAGGATGAGTATATGAATCCCGTATTTTCTGATGAAGCAAGTGCCTCACAGAATGCTGGAATTTCGGGCTAATCTTCTGAGGCTTGTAGGACACATTAAATTCAGGGATTTCAATCTCAGTTCCTTCCACAGTGTCTGGCTTCAACAAACCAGCCTACCCATTCATAAGAAATGAGAAACATAACTGGAGATTTGATTGATTTCAAACTGCAGATAGTAGTCATGGAGGAAGCGTGGCGTACCAGCATTCTGATGAATGTAGTTTTCCCTGTCCCATTCTCACCAAGCATCACAACAATCTGTGAATCAGTGAACTCACCCTCAACAACAGTGAGCTTGAAATTGCCTTGTGTTTTGCTCATAGTAGGGTACTTATATCGCTGGTATGTCTCAATCTCCTCAGCACTTTCCTGAGTCTCCGCAATCTGAAAGGATAAAACATACATAAAATCAATGTTTCATCACATAACCAACGATCTCAATCTGAAAAGGCACAGGTTACCTTAAAAGTAAGAGATTCATCTCGAAACCGTAGATTTTCTGTTGGAACAAATCCGGCCAGGAAAATATTGATACCTTCTCGGACCGAAAATGGCAAAGTAACTACACCATAAGCACCTGGCTTCCCATACAAGCAGCAAATAAAGTCGGACAAGTAATCCAAGACACTCAAATCATGCTCCACAACAATCACATAGCTGAAAAGACATAGAATAGAACTTGATATCAAATTCGTCAAAGTTTAAATGTAAAACATAATCACAATAATAACATAACAAATATATAACCTGTTGGGTCTAAGCAAAGACCGAATGACTTGTGCAGCCTTAAGCCTCTGCTTAACATCGAGGTAACTTGATGGCTCATCAAACATGAAAATTTCTGCATTCTGCACAGCAACAACTGCTATCGCAAATCTCTGGAGCTCACCACCAGAAAGATCTCCTACATTTCGATCAATAACTTGGTTCAATTCAAGGTCGACACAAAGCTCAGCTTTCACGCCTCTCTCGTCTTTCTGATCAAGTACTTGCCCAACGTTTCCCTGGACAGCTTTTGGAATGTGGTCCACATACTGAGGCTTGATGATTGCCTAGAAAAGAGAAATAGAGCATGTCAGCATGCATGTAAGTTAATAGAAGTATGAAGCAATCAATACTGAAAATATCACACATAGCGACAGTCTATTCCAATGTCAGAATATCTGTTTTTTGGCCGTTTTTTAATAAGGGCTTTTTCACATGTTAGTAACTAATAAATCAAAGCAATATTTAATAGCTGAGATTCAGACTACATTGGAATGCATAACTTAAGGCGGGTTGCATAAGTGGAAGATCACTAGTATCTTGCTGACACTATGTGTGGTTACTGTTTGCATGTATACAAAAGTTTACGAGAAAAATGTGTGATGCTATAGAACCATAAATAAGACTGAAACAAATACCTAAGCTAATGTTATTGTACTCAGAACCCACACGTAGTGATAGTAAACAGTGAATTAAGATATTTATTACTGTCACAGAGTACATGCTAACAAAGCCTAAAAGAAGTACAAACGTAATGGATAAAAAAGTGGCAATGCAATACCTTAAGGTTATCCTCCAATATGCGTGTAAAATAATTCTGGAGTTCAGACCCACGGAAGTATGTCAGAATTTCCTGCCAGTCTGGTGGATTCTGCAACAGATATTGCATAGATGGATTCCCATTACTTGTATCAGTATAAAAGGAAAGGAAGGAAGTCAACTTTCTATGAGAACACATAATGTAACAGTCAGCAACAAATAAGTAAGGCAGGAGGTAAAAAACATACTTTAAATCGTCCCAAATTAGGCTTGAGCTTGCCAGCTAACACTTTCAGTGCTGTGGACTTTCCAATTCCATTTGTCCCAACAAGGCCTAAAACTTGACCAGGTCTTGGAACGGGCAACCTGTAAGTGCTAAATCAGTAACTATCCAAAGAGATGGTTTCGCGTAAATTACAGAAACGCATGAATGATTTTTTTTTTGGGCAAAAGTTCATATAAACACAGCTCCTCAAATCAAACCCAAATACCTGTGCAATTTGAAGGTGTTTGGACCATAGCGATGAGTAGTATCTTTTTCCAAATCTTTAGGAAGGTTGATAATCTCAATGGCATCAAACGGGCATTTCTGCAACAAACAAAGATCATAGAGGACGTGAGAAGCATAATTACAGTACAAACACATATCCTAGTTATTAATTTAATGTGTATAAAATAGCAAACAAACCTTAACGCAAATACCACAACCAATACACAGCTCTTCAGAAATGAACGCAAGCTTCGACGCTGGAGTTACTTCGATGCAAAGCTTCCCTGTACAGCAAACCAGTTAATCGCCATACCACATACAATCTCAAAACAGGAAGCTCGATGTCGCCTAGCGCACGAGCATATCAAGCGGCAATATTACAAAATAACTAGGAAGCGCGGCTTGCACGCATGTTTGGAAGCTGGACCTTGCAGCCAAAAGAATTCTAAACCAGACTCTAGAACAAACAGTTGCAGCACAACAACCGCTCCCTATCTCCCCGGATCTGCTAGCACCACGCGGCCGAATCACCTCGCGCGAAAACGGCGAAGTCTCTCACGGGGATCGATCTACGCCTCGACTCGTCGGCAACATCAGCGCGCACGGGAAACCACCGAGTCTTCGAGTTGCCCCGCGTGAGGGTGTGGAGGGAAGGAGAAGGGGAAGGGGGGATTACCGGTCTTGACGACGGGGCAGCTCTTCTTGCACTCCTGGCGGCACTTCTTGGGCTTGCACTTGTCCTCGCTGACGATCGCGATACGCGTCAGCCGCTCCGCCATCTCTCCTCCTCCGCCGCCGCCTCCTTCCTTCTCCGGCGAGAAGCTTTTGGTGGGGAAGGGGAAGGAAAGCCTAGCGGTGGCGGTGGCGGCGGCGGCGGCGGCGCTCCTCGATAGCTGCGGTGAGGAGGAGAGGAAGAGAAGGGAGGGGTATCTCCTTTGGCTTTGGGAGTGTGGTGGACACGTGCGGCGCGGCGGAGGGGGAGGGCAGGAGGGGGAAGGCCAAACCCTAGGCTCGGGTCGGTCGTTCTCGCTCGAACCAGGTCATCCTGGCTCGGTCGGGTTCAACTCTTTCATTCTTTTTCGTTCTTTTTTCCATTTGTAAACACCGAACATTTACAATAACCTACCAAAAAAATTAATAATACCCATATAACCGTCTCACGTTATAGAAATAATTTTTTTTACAAACAAAGAACAAACGTAGGCGTTTACAACACGCGCACACTCATCTTTATAAACACATGCACGTACACCTTATCTCTATGAGCACTTTCGAAATATTGGGCCGGTATATCTTGAGATGTCTTCATGAGCATTTAAATTGTGTTTATACCTAACTTTTTTTCACTTTAAATCAGGCTATATCCAATAGACTATCTAATATTTTTACTAGCCGAGTATTTTTACCTATTTTGCGTTTTGAACCACCTTATTATATCTCTCTTCTCCACCTCTGGTTCCCCCACCCCCACCACCATCATTGCCAGCTTACCACCTCTCTTAAGCTTAAGATTTGCCTCAGCTGCACATGAAGCTCAAGCACCTCTGTTGCCCCAAGCATACAATTGCCTTTGATACCGATGGCAAAAATTGGGAAAAGCCGCTAACACACTACTTCTACTTCTCGTGAGACTATCATGTCATCCTCATACTCCTATTCCATGAGTACACGAGGATATTGATAACGCTAACAAAACCCTGAGCTCAATATCTACTTTAGTCACCTAGAGTTAGAGCTACACTGAATATAAAATATTCTAAAGTGAAACTTTGGTAAAAATATAGGCTCAGCCTATGATTTTATCTATTAAGTAATTTAGTAGATTAGAACCCTGTTTTACACAAAACAAAGATTTATCAACACAAAACAAACATATTTCACATTTTTAAACCTCACAAGAGATATATGGTTGTCACGCTATATTCGATCAAACCGATAACAAATGACAACGTAACACACGTTTTTGTGAACACATTCATATGTAAATGAGGTGCTCGCTTATTGACACTTGACAGTTAATCGCGTCAAACTCAGCTGCAAAGAGCCAAGGAATTCACCAAAAATTAATAAACCCTCCCCAAATTTGATAGGCCGTGCTACCGAACTAGCACCAAACCGAGCAAGGAATAAGTTCATCTGCCGTCTCTCATATTTACATCAAATTTAATTGACATCCCTAAACCATAATACCAGAAATCTTCACCCCTCATCTTGTCAAAATCATCCAAGGCAGGTCCTAGGGCAGTATCGACGACTGGTTTCGCTGACATGACATCTAGTCAGCAAAAAAAAACATATGGGCTCACATGTAAGGGAGAAGAAAAAAATATTGCGCCCACATGTCAGTGCCCACCTCTTTCTCTTCTCCGTTTCCCCAACCATGAACACGAGGAGAAGGCTCGGCGATGCTTGGTGGAGTGGGCGTGGTCCAGCTTTGGTGGGAGGAGGCGGCAGCGTGGAGAAGTCGCTCATCTCGATGAGGAGGTGCTCGAAGGAGGGCGCGGCCACCTCATTCGCCGTCGCGTACTAGAGAACGGAGGCCGACGATGCAAACGGGTTGAACGAGTTCTCAATTGATGCGGTCGTCCTCTGGCTGCGGCTCCGTTGGCACCGACGTCGGAGCAGCGCCTAGGGCTAGGGAGAAGACGAGGCTGAGGCAGTGGTGGCGCTTGTGGTCGTCGTGTTCGGGGTGGCGTGTCGGCGAGGGCGGAACTCCATCTGCAACGGCGGATGGGGCTTGGCCTTGGCGAAGGGGGTCTCCGAGTCGAAGGATGACATGATGCCGCTTCCTCTCGAGGTGCTCGATGGCAGCGGCCAACGCGCATGTGCTCGTGCTCAGCGGCGCCGCCGTGTGGGCCCTGGACGTCGAGCACGACGAGGAGGAGCGCGAGAACGCCGCCGCATCCTTCTCGGCCCCCGAGCCCACCGTTGCCAGCTTTAGCCGCTCTCCTCTTGACGCTCGACGGAAAAGTTGGGGAGGCCATCCGGAAAGGATGCGAGTGCATCTCCACCAGAAACCCGCTCGCTCGCTCGCCGGCCGCTGCACACGACTGCACGATGCTCCCACTCGGCACTGCGAGACCCTGTCTCTGCTCCCAGATTTCCCGTGCGTTGGCTGATCGCCATCCCTGCGCGCCGCGCTGCTAGCGCCGTCATTGGAACCGGCCGCCAAGGACTCACCCCCACAAAGGCCGAGCGAGCTCGCCGGCCGCCTCCCCTGCAGCCTCCCTTGGTCACCCTCAATGGTGGGCAAGCCCGACGTCAGCCCACGCCTCTCCGTCCCCTTCCCCGGATGCGGCGGTCTACGCACACGCCGGCACGCCGCCCCGCGTCGTTTGGTCGCATAACTATGCCATCTGCTGGCTCTCCGAGCCGCACCTGCACGCCGCCTGCTCCTCTCGAGAGATGAGAGAAAAGGGAGGAGAGATGAGGGATAGAGATTGATGATGACATGTGGGGCCCACCTTTTTTTTTTTTTGCCCACATAACGCCCAGTCAACATGAGTAGACTGGGTCAACTTGCCACTTCATCAAAACCAGCCATCTATGCTGCTGGAGGACATAATTTAAACCGATTTTGTAAGTTGAGGGGTAAAAATGTCTGGTATAGGGACGTTAATTAAACTCGACATAAAAATGAGGGACGGCAAGTGGACTTATTCCAACCGAGAAACAGCCATCCCGGCCCGTAACGGCCCACCCCAGTTTCTGCTCGCTGACTCCACGGCCCACCAAGCCCATCCATCACCAGTCCACCTACCTTGGGCTCCGCCGCGCGAACGCGAGCAAGCCCCTCGTCGCCGACGTGGACTAACCCGACGCCGCGAGCCGAGAGCGCGAGAGGCGAGAGCTCGAATTTTTTGTATTTTTAGATTTTTTTTTTAATATTTACAGAAATATTATAGCGCCGAAAAAATTTGCAAAACTAGACCCTGCCGCCCTTCGCAAGGGCGGCAAGCCGACGTGGCACGAAAAAGAAAAAAAAATGGGCCGGCCCGTTACTGTGCGACCCATTACACATCGCGCGGTAACCGCGCCAAACCGCGCGGTTACCGCGTCAAACCGCGCGGTAACCGCGCCAAACCGCGCGGTTTGCCCGAATTTTTGAATTCTAATTTCGATTTGTAAATTTGTCGCGGTTTTGCGCGGTTACCGCGGTTACCGCCGGTAACCGCCGTACCGCCGGGTGGCGGTAACCGGGCCCCGGCGGTTTTTTAAACCCTGCCTACATCTAACAATATATATTTATATAGTACCACAGGTAAAACCCTATTTCATACAATGCATTTATCCAACCAAAGTTCTACAAAAATACAAGTGATATCCTAGTTAACATCATATATTTAGTCACGTATATAATCTACGAATATTACCTGAAATCGAAGTTTGAAACCGTCGAAGTTTGAAACCGGCAGGGCTTCGCCTCTTCTTTTCTTCTCCTCCCCTTCTCCTTTTTTTTTTTTGATGTGGAGAGGTTAGGAGGGAATGGGCTCCTCAAAGGAGCCGGCTGGGCTTTATAGGCGGCCAGGCCTGCCGCCCTCTGTAAGGGCGGCAAGGGGGTCCTGCCGCCCTTTGCCAGGGCGGCAAGAGGGCAGGAGGGCGGCAAGAGGGCAGGAGGACGGCCGTCCCGCGCCGTCCAGCGCGGCGTGTGCCACGTCGGCTTGCCGCCCTTGCAAAGGGCGGCAGGGTCTAGTTTTGCAAATTTTTTGGGCGCTATAATATTTCTGTAAATATTAAAAAAAAAATCTAAAAATACAAAAAACTCG
>BDMV01000011.1:24300602-24449408 GCA_008326285.1 Oryza officinalis | reverse complement strand
GGTGGCGGCGCTGTGGGGGAACGGGGACTACGGGCGGCTGGGGATGGGAGCGCTGGAGTCGCGGTGGAGCCCCACGGCCTGCCCTTTCTTCCTCGGCCGCCCCGAGGACGACCCGCCCGCCTCCCTCGCCTGCGGCGGCGCCCACACCCTCTTCCTCACCGGTACTCCTCTCCTCCCTTCCCCCTGAAATCGCCTGCTTGTGTAACTAATCGAGAGAGAGATCGTCGTGTTGAATCGAGATTAATGTGGTTTGTGATTTTGGCCTGCTGTTTTGCGCAGAGAGCGGGCGCGTGTTCGCCGCGGGTCTCAACGACTTCGGGCAGCTCGGGATAGGCTCCTCCGCGACTCATTCGCTGGTACTGCTTCTTGTGCATGATGCCTCCATGTGAATTTTTCATCTAGATTGTGAGTCAACCTACTTTCGCACAGGAAGCGAAGCTGGCTGGATATATCAGGATTGACCAAAGCAGTTTTGACTCCTATTACATGTTGCAAAACCACTGTACTATACGAGTTTAGAATACATGAACGCGTGAAAGTAGGCAGTTATTTGAAGTATCATTTTTTCTTATCAGATCTTGACACCTCGAGCTTAAGAAATAAAGCAGACATACTTTTTTCAATTGTCGATTTTACAACATTTATTGATATAAAATTTGTGTAGGCTACAGATTGTTTTGGTTTTTCTTTCTCCAGGTTGTTATGAAAGTAGAGTTTTCCCCTTGATAAATAAAATGGAATCTACGGATCTGATTGTTTTCATCTGTTTAGTCGTTGTTCCCAATCTCAGTTATGTGCGCAAGATATATTAGTTCTTTCTTTTGCATGCAGGTGCCTGTTGAAGTTTCTGGATTTGATGAGAAAGTTGTGCAAATTTCAGCTGGTAATCATCATTCTTCTGCAGTAACTGGTGAGCAAAAAGTGTAAAACGCAATTGCACATGATTTTGTTTGACTGGGAGAAGGTGAATGAATTTACTGATAATAGCACACTTAAAGAAGGGGAGCTACCTATTACTTTACTGTAAATTGTAGATGGTTCAAACTTCTCTGGGATAGGTGGCTTCAAACATTGCCATTTGGCTGTTCTTTTTTTCTCTTTTGTTGTATTTAGTGTACACGATAGTCTAGGTTGTCAAGATTTTATTTCAGAAGAAGCTACTTGAAATGACCATGCACTATCCCTAGTTTCGTACTACATAATCAATGTAAAGGAATGAATTGGCCCACTCCATCCCTATTGTTATCAACCCGTGACATAGGAATCTACATGAATGGTGCATGGTGCTGTAGTACACTCATCGAATGAGCTTCATTTTAAAATATAATTTAATGTTATCTGTAATCGTACACTCTACCTGAACCTAAACTGAGCATTCACACCTTAGCTGAAATATCTTGCTGTCCGTTTGATTTTTTTTTTGTAGATTGTATATGATTTTAAAGATTGTTGAGTATTCATTGAGTGCTGCTGTGTGGCACACAATTATACAAAATGCTACCCCATAATTTTCTATTCATAACACATTTTACTGAGATAAACTGCTAACATGCTTACTGTTGATGTCTTTTATTATATCTAGCAATTTTATTTTATGCTGCACACACCGTGCATGATTGTTATTATGGAACCGATTTGCACTAAGATTCTTATCTCTGGTTCTTCTCAACAGCTGATGGCAAGCTCTTTGTTTGGGGCAGAAATTCAAGTGGTCAGCTTGGTCTTGGCAAAAGTATGAATGTGATATCCTTTCTTGAAACATCACCCATGGTTGTACTGCCACTTCATGCAATATTGATAATCGAAAGTACCAAGTAGTTTGAAACTTGAGCATTATAATCAATTTTTGATTTACATGATGGGCTTGCAATCACTTTTTCCCAGGAAAATTATGAAAACATTTATGTTTTAAGCTAGGAACTAATGATAATTTCATATGGCATGTAGATTTACTTGAGCACTTAGCTCTATTTGTCTTAATTGTCTTCAAATCAGTATGCATGTATTATCATCCAGCTTTTACTAATATTTTACGTTGCCAATATGGTAGTCTTAGTCTATCGCTCCATCTGTTATGTTATTGACACTTAAGCTGCGCATTTAACATCAACTTTTAATTCTGAAGTTGAGTGACTCTTTTTACTTGGTTTAGGGGTGGGAAAAGTAGTTTCTACCCCAAGAAAGGTGGACTGCTTGGCTGATGCTAGAGTGAAAATGGTTGCTTTGGGGTCAGAGCATTCAATTGCTACTACAGGTGAGTGCTATAAGTAGTTGGATCACATGATACATTTTTAAATATCATTGCTTTTAAGAGTCTGAAATTTTCCTCTGAAGAGGAGGGTGAAATCTTGAGCTGGGGAGCTGCTGGTGCTGGCAGACTTGGACATGGACATAAAACTAGCATACTGGGATTCTCTATGACTTCAAGGTATGAGCATAACTATCTCAGAAAATTTTAATCTGCTCATAAATTTTGTTATGCACGTGTCTGGTATACAGTATACACTAGTACTCTACATTCTGGGGTACCTGTTGTCATTTAAAGATACGGACATAAGAAAGTTCTTAATCATAAGAGATGCACAATTCTCTACTCCAAGCTGGCAATGAATTCATGTCATGAACTTAATATAACCAATCCCTAAGTGGTGTAGTTTGTGGGTTATATGTACAAGTTTGTCACAGGCAGGGCGTAGGTGTTGGTTTGGATGAGTTGGATCTAATGGGGTAGTTGTGCGTGATACCACGATAGGTGGCTGAGGATCTATTGTTGAAGGTTGGGAGTTGTCGTGGCAAGAGAGAATGTGCTGGAAGTAAGAGATGCACAGGTCAGAGGAAGGGAGAAGGAAGGGGATAACAAAATATATAATTTTTTTTCTTTGCTTTCCTCCTGTTGAGATAACCCCTTACGATTTAAGCAAACAATTTGAATACTAAGAAACACAATTAATTAAAGACCCACCTAGTGATTAGATGGAAACTACTTCATGAGTTTTTTCTCTAAGCTAGTGACATGTGGAAGTGAGTGCCTGCCATACTTTTGGCCCCACATGGCGTTCTATCAGATTTTTCCTGTAACAATAAGTTTGGTGGTTCTAAATGTGTTTGTGAGAAGGATGACAAGATTGATGATTGTATCATTATTTGTTCAGTGAATACACTCCAAGGTTGATCAAGAATCTAGATGGTGTAAAGGTATTGCTTTTAGATTCAATGTTGGCTCCTGATAATATTGGTTCCCTTCTCACATTTTGTATTTGTGCATTGTCCAGATTAAATGGATAGCTGCAGGAATGCTGCACTCAGCTTGCATTGATGGTAAGACTATGGAGAATCAATTTTCAAATTGTGCAAATCATGATTTCCCCATCTTACACTTCCCTTACACAACAATGTTGCAGAAAAAGGTGCGTTGTTCATATTTGGGCAGAAGATTGAGAAGGTGGTACAGCTCACACATCATTGTTTTTTCGTAGCCCTTGTTGAAATTTATTGTTTCAAACTCCCTTCATTTCCCTGTATTTAACATCAAATTACAGGGATTTGGAAGATCAGGTGATGAACTTAGTCCAACTGTTGTTGAAGATATACCGTTTTCCGAAGAAGTTGCCTGTGGAGGTTATCATACTTGTGTTGTGACAGGTATCATTTTTTTTCTGATATGCATTTATGATCAACAAAGAGGTGCACTGATTCTTTTGCTTGCAGTAACTTGGTTGATGGCATCAACTATTTTCAGAATGTATTTAGATCAAAACCTTAGACATAAACAATTTACATATATTTCTGGGGAATAAGAATTGTTCTCCAAAATAAAAGGGAGAGTTGAGTGATAGCAATATAGTGGAACTTGTATAGGTAGTTACTTATCAGTGATTTGGATTGCTGGTTGAAAATGTGGCTCTGTATCATACCAGGTGCAGGCCCCCTCCCCCCGTGTGCATAGGAATTATTTATACTTTGTACCTAAGCGCTGTATTTCATCTCATGATACAGGTAGTTTCATGTGGTGTTCTATATTATTGAGAATTTACCAAATACAATTATTGTTATTATTGTTTTGCTTATATTGCTGTAAGTTTCTACAAATATATGTGTGATGTTCTGCAGATAGTGGAGATCTTTACTCGTGGGGTTCAAATGAAAATGGCTGCCTTGGCCTTGGGTATTTTTTTCCCCATCTGTTACTTTTTCTAAAAAAATGCTGCTTCAACTTCTATTGCTACTTGTATAGTTGTACCAATGTTTATCAAAACTGAGGATGTTTGCTTACATAAAAATCCCTCAACAGTGGTACAGATATGGTTCGCTCTCCAGAGGTTCTGAAGAGTTCATTATTTAAGCTTCCTGTGTCTAAGGTTAGTTGATCTAGTCATTTGTTCAAGCTTTTTTTTTTATATGCATTGCACCGATCATGGATAGTTCTAATATCAATTTCTTGTGGACACTCACCAATCACCATCTGTCCTATGTAGGTATCATGTGGTTGGAAACACACAGCTGTAATCTCAGGTATCATAATTGTATTGTCTTTTCGCTAGTATATTGGATTTTATAACTAGTAGCACAGTGTTGTTCGAAGCAAATACTTGCATCTTGATGACAGATTCTGTCACCATGGCTTACTTGTCACTGCACTGTTTATAACTAGTACTCAGATTTTATTTAGTTGCTAGTACGTGTTACTGATATTGAGAGCATCTCAAAACACTCAGGTGGAGATATTTACACTTGGGGCTGGGGAGGTGCTAACGGTACTTTTTTCGAAGAGAGCCATTCTTCTGGTGGACAACTAGTAAGGAATACTTGCTATCACTGCAACTATTTAGCACTTGGCTTTGATGCTGTGCACTTACCTGCTTTCACATTTTTCACCCAATCCGTTCATATGGTAACATTTAATTTGAAAATTGAAATATGTTCACTCCTTCATTTTATTTGTGCTAAAATTGCTTATTTCACCAGCTTGTGCTAACTAGTGCCTGCTTTTCAGGGACATGGAGATGACGTCGACTATTTCGAACCCATGGTAGTGAAATTTGGCAAGAATTCTAAGGCCGTCCATGTATCGTGTGGTTTCAATCATACCGGTGCAATATTTGAATACAGCGAGAGCTAACTTCTTGCATCGTGGCAGGGCCCCACTCACCAGCCAAGCATGTTTATTTTATTAATAAGTTATAGTGCACATAGGATAGGAGAGAGAAAAGATTGATTGATTAAAGCTTTGCTCTTTAATTTGAGTATGTAAAAAAGAAAAATAAATTAAACTGGTTACCTCTATGATATGGAAATGGATCGGTGGATGGGACGACCCCGTTCTACTAGTTTTCAAGCGATCCCTGTGTTTAAGATGAATGAACGGGGACGTTCCAGTTCTAGTTTTCAAGTGATGTGGTTCAGGACGGTGGGATACAGATTTAGGAATATCACTTAAGACTAGCATATCCACAGAGACAGAGGCCTAATCCAAAGCATATCCACAGGCATGAAGTCTAACAAACATATAACCGTGAGATTTGACAATATTGTTCTTGTCCTACTGAGAATGGAGGGCGTTCTGGGTTTGACGCGAGTCCTTGCGGCTCCCCACGATTACACGGCACAGGCATAGAATTTTACCTCCCAAGAGGACAGGTATCGGCAGACTGAATTTCGTCGAGCGCGAATCGGACTGTGCACAGCGGGGTTGACGGACCAAGGATGACAAGAAAGGAATATTTTATTACTCTGTATTTAAATGCCTTAATCCAAGAAATGAGTATTGGATTGGATGGACAGAGTATTACAGCAGCAGAGATCGAGATATTTGCGGTACAAACTCTTTGGTCTATACACCAACCCCATTCACCATTACACACACCCTGTTCATCACCACCCCTCAAGACACCGAGATCCATTCAAACAAACAAACGAGGACGTCGAAACGTTTCTGGCGCTGTCATCAAAACGCATTCCAGTGTCCGAGTCCAGACATCGGCCAGAGCCAGAGCCAGAGCCAGAGCCATCACGACTATAGCAACACCATGAAATGGTGCACTAAAAATAAGGTTTAGCATTCCATAGCATTCCATAACAAAAGAAGAAATGGTACCAACACCAAATCAGTTCAGCGTTCCATAAGGTTTCACTAATCAGGACGGCATAATATAAATAAATAACATAATTACGCCGAGCAACAGCATACGAAGCTCCTACTACATACCAAGTACCGCACATATAGTAGTAAAAAACTATAAACATGAACTTTGTAGGCTGCAACTAGTCAGTTCGTCACCTATACTGCTCGTCCGTGCTCCTCAGCACGTCAAACATCTTACTCATCATGATCAGGTGGGGGAAAGTGATCGTCGTCTTCGTCATCATCATCCTCTGGGTCATAATCATCATCCTCCGCAGATATGTAGCCATCCAAAACTGCAGCCCACATAGGAGCCATGTCAGCAGCCGGCACCTCTGCCGCCAGTGTCACCATCACAGCCTGCAGGTCATCCACCACCTCCACCGGGTGAGCCACCGCCACCTCCTCCTCCGCCGCAGGATGGTCTGCCGCCGCCGCCTCCGCCGCAGGATGGTCTGCTGGCGGAGGACCTACCCCGCCACAGGATGGTCTGCCGCCGCCTCCTCCGCTACAGGATGGTCCTGCCGCTGCCGCAGGATGGTCTGCCAGCGCCGCCGCCGTCGCCCCGTCATTTTCTGGAGTGTCTGGGTAGAAAAAAGGCAGTATAAGATTCCAATTCTATAAACATAATGAATTTATGTTTGATGAACAAGTTCGGAGTTATTTTGAAATGCAGAAAACCCAAAAAGGAATGCAATCATATTTACCTTGTTCGTAACTATCCTGATTTCAAAGTCTTTGTACTGATAAGAGTCCACAGGAATTTCACGGGATATGTATCTTGAGGCATTCATGAGTAAAGCACAGGCCTCTGGGCCTTCGGAGAAAGGAGCGCCAGCGTTGCTGATTGCATACTCTAATGCAGCAGAGCTGGTGAAACCATGAATAGCAGAACCGCGCCACTGCCGAAAACAGAGCAGATATGATGTACTGCACAAGACCACGACACACAAAATCACAAAAAGAATTGCAACAAAAGAATTACATTAGCATCAGCCATGTTGCAAAAGTGGCTCGTGGTTCTGCCTCTTCGTCGTATGAGATCTCCTATACAAATTGAGACAAGACAGAAATAAGTGATCAATTCAAATATCATGCTATAAACTAATGCAGATAGTAAAAGATGAGAAACAGTTTATACGAATAGATCAAGATCCGCATCATCAGAATAGATTACACAAAAAATGTGTAAAGTGATTGGTTCAAAAAATGAATTTGAGCGGTAGAAAGAAAGAAATTGAGTAAATTTTACAAACTACATGTTTTGTTGTCCAATTTGCAGAAAACCACACACACTTTGACACTTCGCACTTAACTGCACATATTTTAGTATTGAAGTTTCACAAAACTACACTATTAACAAATAAATCCACCCGCGAGATGACGTGGCTGTTTATCTACATATATTTAGAATGCGGACGTGGCATCATGAATGTTCCACCTCAGATGAAGCACTCAAGTTCGCATCTTAAGTGTAACAGCCACGTCATCTCATAGGTAGATCCATTCCCTGATAGTACAGTTTTATGAAACTTCAATACCAAAATATATGTAGCCAAGTGTCAAAACATGTGTGGTTTTCTGTAACTTGAACCACAAAATATGTAGTTCTGTGAAATTTACTCAAGTAAATAAAAGATTAAGGCCTACTAAGCAGAAAGTTCTGCAAACATGCTAGTATAAACTAATGTGGATAGTAAGCGACGAAGAATAAATTGTGTATATACCAGATTCACATCAGGATAAACGAACGGATGAAATGAAGAATTAGGAAACATATCTACGATTCATATAATAAACCTCATATAAGGAGGTTCAAACCTCACACACAGACCTATTACGAATCATATATAATATAGATTTAAACCACACAAGCAAGTTCAAACCTCACACACAGATCTATTACTAATCATAACACAGATTCAAACCACAAGCATATCCATGGTGAAAAGAACATAACAGTAGCATTATAAAAAATCCGACGATACGAAGCTAATCTATTTGCTCCTCTAGATATTCTGGAGCAAAGGCCTCTATTTGCTCATCTAGACGTTCTGGAGCAAATGCCTCGGATGACAAAGATGGAGAAACAAAGGTTGCAGCAACCATCGACCCAACACCTCAACAGAAAATGCATATTTTATTTGCCCCTCCAGACATTTTGAGGCATAATTTATTTGCTCCTCTAAACATTTTGGAGCAAAGAGACCTCAGCTGCAACAAGAGCCCGTCAAGCCTACAATCAGGGTACGAAATGAATGTCAGCAACAGGCAATATACAAACAAAACCAACGTGTTCAAAAATGGGGGAAAATGCGTATGTTAAAATAAAATAAATGCATTTTGACATTAATCAGTTAAACTATTTACAATCTTCCACGGATGGTAATTTTTATCAAGAGCGAAAATTCTATTGTACAACTGACTAGTTGGTTTTGATGCAAGCAAAAAAAACAGGTCAACACAGCCCTCTGGGAAAGATGCGTCAATTATTATCCTACGACTAGCTACCAAAGAATAGATGGAACACCACACGATGTCTTACAGAAATTGCATAACTTTACGCTTTATACATTTTACCAATTCATAATGCATACAAAAAGATTTTTTATATCGTATCATCTTTGTTAGTGGCTCTTGTTGGGTTTCATCTCTAGCCTTACAAAGACTGTTTGGGACACATAAGCTTTATTATTGTTTTCGTCATGGTTGTAATCTTAATGCACTGTTCCACCACAAAAGACTGAAAGAGTGTACGATGCCAAAAGTTATTTGCAATCATGACAATTTATAGGATAACAGACCCATGCAATTATTAGTTCTTAACTATTAGTAGTTGTGACGTACAAAATTGTACGGCGCACAATAATTATACGTCTGGCAAATAACAAATTAAGCTAAATAAAGAAGGATGTCTTAAAATTTCTCAAGAAAATATATCTATATACATAATGCTAGGTTGTAACTGCATATGAAATACCAGCATAAACCTGAAACATTGACCCATTTTAATGCTGAAATACAACAGAAGGGCATCTTAGCCAATATTGTCGTTGTAGCATCAAAACATCACAAAGTTACAGTTTATCCAAACCAAACATCGTCTAACGACATTAGTTACTTATATGTTAAATGAGTTTGAAACCAAACAGCTGTATGATGCCTGAATAGTGAGTAACAAGCAAAAGTACATCAATTAATTACGTGAGGAAAAAGTGACAGGAACACAAACTTACCCCAAACCGCTGGTCCTGCTTCACCAACCAAATAGGCTTTGTTTGACAGCAATACATGATTCCTTTATTCCTACAGGCAGAAACAAGGATTCACATTCACCAACACCTCAAAATAATCCGTGGAAGTTAAACAAAAAGGCAGACAAGTTGAGGGCTTGACTTACCAATATCTGAGGCCGCAGCAAGTAAAGATATGATGGATGAGTGTATGGGGGCTCGGTGGTGGACTTTGGAAAATGTCTCCATCGCTCGCTGGAGTCCAGATGCCAGTACCTAGGTCATATTGCTCAAAACGAGCTGGACCTTCAAAACCAGCATTGTCTTGGAAAGCACGCAAGCATATGATAGAGTTAGGAGAGATGGAAGAAAAGCTCTTAATACTCGCCTTGTTGGGTGAATGTGAGACACAGAGACAACGTTCATCGACAAACAAGGTGTGGTCTCCGATGGTTGTTACTGGCTCAATCTTTCCGTTGACAAGGTCAACAAGTCTGTAGACTAGCAGCTTTGAACAAGAAGCATCATTGTAGGCAACTAGAAAGAGCTCTGAACCACATTGTACAAAGTTGACAATGTAAAGAAATTTGTCCAGTGAGCATTCAGCCATCTTCACTGGCAACGGCAGATGAGACAGTCCCCCGTTGGGGTCTGGGCATGGTGGGTTGAACTGGTAGATGTATACCTTCCATGTGTCGTAAGTGTTATGATTAGGACGAGTAAACGATGAAGAAACAAAGATCAATCACAGCGGAGACACAAGATTTAACGTGGAAAACCCCTCCAATGCAAAGGAAAAAAAACCACGGGCGTCAGCCAGCAAAACACTCCTCACTATTATCAAGAGTCGGGTTACAACGTCGTGCGACGGCTTACAAGAGTATTTATCTCAGTGAAACCCTAACAAGGGTATATGTATCGTACCACTGGGGGCCAGCCCCCCGCACCCCCCAAACCGTCCATGGGGCGCACCCCAATGGGCCACTTTTGCCTCCACTTTGCTCCGGCCTAAGCCTCCGGCGACGGGCCTCCGTTTCGCTCCTTCAGAAATCGGCCTTTATAATGGACTTATGAATTTGGAACATATTCAACAGTAAGACGGGCAGTGCAACGTATAGAGTTTGCCTTGGAAAGGTATGGGTTTGAGAAAAGGTTTAAGCTCCCACGCAGAGAGAGCCCAGCGTTGGTCACCGGCGGTGGCGTAGGCTACACGGTGCAGTAGGTCAAGAGCAAGCGTGGCGGTGATGGCCCCGGTGGAGCTGACGGTAATGGAGCTGCAAACTTTCATGATTCTGCTTCTCTTGTTTCGCTCGCTGTATAATTGGCCCTCGGGATCCACCTGTGGCAGGAGGGACGCCAGCGGCGGTAACTCGGCGATGTCGCCGGTGAAGGGGTGAAGGAGGCGGATGGCGGTGTCGTGGTCACGGTGCAGGAGGAGAAGTCCGTCGAACGAGTCGATGATTACGTGTTCGTTTAGGAGCGGGAGGTGGACATGGACCAAGGTGTCGGTGGAGAGGTTGAAGAAGCGCACGAAGCCGCGAAGGTCGGGATGGCCGGGGTAGAGGCCGTGGCCCTCCGGCAGCATCATCCATCGCCGCGGGTGGAAACGCGGGTCGGTGACGCCACGCTCGCGGGGGCAGGCGGTGCTTCCCCTCCAGTGAGAGCAGACGGCGCGGAACCGGATGTAGTCCTGCAGATCGCCGCCGGTAAGCACCCGCCACCCGAATACCCGATCAGCTCCACCAGATCCTGGTTCAGCGACGCCCAATCCAATCCAGAGGCATCTTATTCTTGCGGGCGTCGCTGCGCGTCAGGCGGCGGATCTTGCTGCACGGATTCATGGGGCGGACAAAGGGGAACTACGGAAGCAATCGACAACAACGGCAAATCAATCCGATTAACGAATCCCGCGCCCCTCGCTGTCCTCTCCTCTGGAAAAACACACACATAGATAGAGAGAGAGATTGGATCGGATCGGATCCAAACGGAAGAAATATCGGAAACGACGGTGTTCTCTCCGACACGTAAAACGAAATATGTATTATTACATGATTAATTAAATATTAATTAAATATTTTTAAAAAATAAATTAATATGATTTTTTTAAATAATTTTCGTATAAAAATTTTTTTAAAAAAAATACAACGTTTATCAGTTTGAAAAGCATACACGTGAAAACAATAAGAGATGAGTTAAGAAAGTTAGGACAAAAATACAGCCCTTATAAAATTGGGAGTCCACAATCCGCCATAGAATCAAAATCAGAATTAGTCTTCCGACCTGGAACGACCAGGAACTGAAGCCGCCACTAATTCCATCGATCTAGATGGACTCGCTCGAATCAATCTAAAAACAGTGGAAACATTTAGGAAAAAATGCTAAGGTAAGCGCTAGGGTGATGAGTATATTGGCAGCCGCCATATCCTCCAGAGACTCATGAGGATTGGGGACAGTACACTCGGCAGTCGGGGAGCCATCTTTCCTTCCGCTGGGCTAACCTTCCTGACCTGGGCCTACTTGGGCCATGCGCTGCTGGGCTCACGGGAAGCCCTATCTCACAAAACGGATTTTTTTAATTTTTAATTTATTTACTAAAATATTTAAAAATACTTTTTTTTAAGTTTTACTACCTCTGTTCATATTATAAATCGTTTTGATTTTTTTAATGACCAAGTTTATAAAAAAATATAGCAATATTTTTAATATAAAATAATCATACTATCGAAATATATTAACAGTTACTAGTTCTAAAGAAACTAAGTTGGTGTTGTAGATGTCGTTAAATTTTTTTATAAACTTGAATAAACTTAAAGAAATTTGACTAAAACAAAAAGTCAAAACGGCTTATAATATAAGATGGAGGGAGTACAAATCTACACCCCTAACATTCTTTTAGAAGGTGTTTTCCAAAAGGCGTTTTATTTGACGTGACATACGACCGTAGGCCCATGCTAACGACCGTGCGGAGGGGACATGGTCATTTTGCAGGCAGGCCCATTGAGGCAGTCTCCTTGTCGTCTTTCAAAAGAGCTAAAGGGGCCACCTGCAAAATAACCATGATGTCATTTTTACATGTAACCCCTTTGTCACCCTTTGGGAGGGATGCAAGGGAGCTGCCTGCAAAATGACCATCTCCCTCCGCACAATCGTTAACATACACTAATTGACGTGTGCCACATCATAAAACGACGCTTTTTGAGAAGGTGTGAAAGGCGTTAGGGTGTAGATTTGTAAAACTTTGAAAAAAATATTTAAAAATATTTTAATAAATAAAATAAAATAATCGTGGATAAGTTTAGGTAACGGGGTAGGGAAAAAAACCGAGCAAAGGAACGAAGACCGACACCAAACCCTAAAAGGCCTAAGTCTTGTCGGTAACTCTCTCAGAGCAAGTTTTATAGTAGAGCCCACTACTTATTATAAGTTTATTATAGAGCTAACATGTATAATAGGTTAGCTCTATTTTTTTTTCCTCCTCTCTCTTTCTTTCAATATGAATTTAATATATATTTCTTGGAGTATGTGTGGAGCCCAACACTCTCTACTTGTTTACCTCTCTCTTCTACATAAACATATAGTTTGCTTATAACTTGCTATTATCCTTTTAAAAAAAGGAATCCATAAAAACTTGGGATCCAACACCATGATAAAATACTACCCTCGTGATTAGACCATGCCCCTGAGATTTGATAAAAAAAGATGCATTAGCGGTTAATACGCTGTAATTAGATAAGTATTTGGAATATGACGGAATATGACGGAACGAAAGACCAAAGGAAAGGAAAAAGAATGCACCAAAATGCAGGTGCTGCACCAAACGCTGGTGGTTGTTTCTTGTTGTAAGTGAATGCAACAAAAAGATCAGGAAATAACGAATAATGAGAAAATTCATTTATAGACATTTCGTGGAAATAACGAATAATGAGAAAATTCATTTATAGACATTTCGTGCTCATTTCAAAATTTCTGCTTAGTTATTCCCATCAAACGAGGATGAACCAGGTCATCCAATAGATAATAAGGACTGTCAGATACAGAAAGTGACAAAGCAAAGAGAGAAAAAGGAGCCGTTAGATACGGAGTAGTCCATAAAAGCAAGTTTATTAGTATACCTAACTATTAGCTTTAAATTATTTATAGTCAATCTGATAGTCAATTTATACAATAGTTAGCTATAATATTTATAGTACACCATTAATACCTGGTTTCACCTTTTATACACATACAACGTCTTGGAGTCAGCTGCAGCTAGCTACAAATCTGTAGCCACTTCTCTTCTCTTTCCTCTTTTATCTCCTCTACATGTGTGTGCTTATAGTTGGTCTATAGTTTGCTATTGTGCTTGCTCTAATAAATAAACATGCCTAATAAAACAAAAGGAAAATTTTGATTTATAGCACATGTGGGGAGTTAAAATCAGAAAATACCACTATTAGAAAACATATTTTTTTAGGAGGCCATTGTCACGCCCAAAAGTTTAACCAAATTTTCAGGCTATTTTGTGTATAAATCCCTGTCCAGGAATCAAGCAAGGGTACACAAAACGACAAATTAATCTATAAATCCAAATATAAATAAAGCGTAAATACTTACAGAAGAGGCACTTAGTCCTCATACCAAAAAGAAAGCAACAGCAGCAGAAAAAGGGACGATCCTAGCGGGGCTTCAGCTCCACTCCACAGGCAAAAACTCAACTGGGGTATAAATCTTAGTCCTCTAACTTCGTCTTCGGCTCAGAAGCACTACACTTCTGAAAAGAGGGAAATAGAAAGATTGAGTATAACCACCGTACTCAGCAAGCCACACCAACAATGCAGTCGTGCAAGGGGAGACAAAGGAAGGTTTGTGGATATTTGCGTAAATGCAGTTGTAAACATTTATTGTTGAAGATAGTAAAACAGTTGATTAATTAAGGTAAGATTAAATATCCACTGAACAACGTTACACCACGTTGATCAGGTCCAACCAAACCACCTAAACTACACCAGTTCTTTAAGTCAAGTTAATTAATTGTGTGGGACTAATCACAGTGAAGCTGGTCGATAGAGATGGCAATGGGGACCCGCGACCCGATACCCGATGGGTTTTTACTCTATTAGAAGCTAATCATGTTCTAACTCTTATACCCATGGGTCTACTAACGGGCAAAAACTCTTATCCGTTGGATACGCGGGTATGGGTCCGTTCTTTATCCACCCATACCCACCAACCTGTGGGTGAAAAAACCCGTAGATTAAGCCTAAAATTATGAGTAACATAAGTCCCAACGACTACCAAATCATAGCATAAAACCTCTTTCACCTCTTAAGCATTGTTCTAGTCTAGTTATATGAAATTATTATTTGATTTATTGATTATGTAATGTGGTTGTAGAGTTTTTTTACTCGCCTTTGAACGCTAATGTTAATAGCATTGTTGTCGGAGAAAATATCGATGGTTTACAGTTCTAATTCGACTAATTATAGTATAAAACTATAAGTAATACAATTCAATTAAATGGGTATGGGTACCCGTTACCCGCACGGGTATGGGTATGGGGACAATTTTGTACCCGTGACGGGTGTGAGTATTTAAACGGGAATATTTAGTCATCGTGGATATGGGTATGGGACAAGGGAACCCGATGGGTATGTACCCATTGCCATCTCTACTGGTCGATCGCCCATAACCGTGGGCACGACTATTCGAATAGTTTTACTCTGACTAAAGGTGTACAACTATACCCACAAGACACGATTTCACACATGTTGCCATGCATGGTACTGCAAAGGGGAAAATCGTGACAAGACCCTTCGCATAACTCCCCCTAACCAAGTGTACCACACTACAGGTTTCGCCCTCGCCCTTAAAATCAAGGTAGGCAGCCCTCTCTTGTGCCGCGGTGAATTCAAAAGCCGATCAACCCTGATAACCAGGGCCGACCCAACTTCATCGCGTCCACCCTCGCTTGGGAACATCGGAAAGGGAAGAGCTATACTACAAGACCAACAGTTGTCCATTCTTGCTTGTGGTAAGCATAGTAAGTTTTTCAGGGTTTCCCGTGAACCGGTCCTTAATTGCCATGGGTGCGACAAGCAAAATCCTGAACCCACAGCCCACCATTAAGCCATATTTTAGTTGGATAATTACGACCAATAAAACATGGCCAGATGTCTCGAGCTCGCAGCTCATCAAGATACTAAAGTAGATAATGTGGTTATCTCATTAAGTGAGCTAGTGGTATTAAGCATGGCTAAGCATATCATAACTCTAGCAAGGTCAACATAATTGACACAAGCTACTCAAATTATCACCCATGTTTAACAAAGGATGGATAACAACTAGGTAAGGCACAAGCGAGCAGATAGTTAAACCCTATTCCCATGTAATTAGCAAAACATGCAATTTATTCACAAACGGGAAAACATTTCATAAATTAGGTTCAACATGCTCAAGGAGAAAAGTGTGACTTGCCTTGCTTCTTCAAAACTCTCCCGGAGACTTTTCCTCGCGGACGCGATCTTCCAAAATGACGGAATTTATGCGCTGGCATGAAAAACGAGGAAAAACCCTAATAAAAACCAAATAAATAGTACATGAAAAGTAAACAAACATGTAGAGCTCAATCTTAGATGAATTTTGCAAGTTGAATGGCCCAATTTAAAATTCGTATGAATTAGTTTTGAATTTTAGAAGTTTTGAGCTATTTAAATGGATTTCTGGAAATTAATTCGATTTATTGCGTAATTAATAATTATTTTCTTAAGGGAAATCAAGGATTATTGCGTCAGCATGGGGCGCGGACGTGGATTGGGTCCACCAAAGGTGGGCCTCATGCGTCGGCGGCACAAAGGAAGGCCGGTGCATCGTGGATCAGGACCACGAGGTGGTCCACAAGCACGGATGGCCCAGATCGGCCGGGACCGATCCGACGGCCGTGATCGGCCCCGCAGCTGGGAGGCGGAGGTGGCCAACCCGCCAGCCGGTGGTGGCATGCGCGCGGGCGGCCTGATGGTCGCCGGCGGCGATCATCCAGCGCGGCGGCACGAGTGGGGTACGACGAAGGAAGACAGGGAGGGGAGGGGTTGCTCACCGGGCGCACAAGGCGAAGGGCGGCGGGAACTCGGCAGCGAGATGGGATTGCGGTGGCCGACGCGGGTCGACGGAGGAGGCGACGCTCCGGTGACGGGTTGGGGAAACGGAGCGGCGGTCGGGGTGGCTCTCGCGATGGCGAAGCTAGCGGTGGCGGCGGCGCAGTGCGGCGGCAGGTCTAGCGGCGACATGCGGCGGCCGGACGAGCGCTGACGAAGTGAGAGAGAGAGAGAAAGTGGCAAAGAGGGAGTTTGCGAGGGCGGTGAGCTCAGGAGAGAGGGAAAAAGGACGAGGGGAGCTCGGGGAGTAGTTTTTAGAGGGTCAGGAGGCGTGGCTTGAGGCCAGGAGAAGCGGAGAGCGTTGGCAATGGCCGGCGGGGAAAACGTGACGTGGGCAAGAAGTGCAATTTTGGGGAAAACCGGGGGAGGACGTGGAGGAGTGGGTGGCCAACGCTCCACGTGCTTGGATACGCGGGAGAGGGGCGGGCGCGCCGGATTCGGCGACGACGTGGGCGGCATGGTCCGGCAGGTCAACCGACTGGAGGTTGAAGAAGAGCCCGAGAGGTGAGGCCCACCTGTCGGCGGCTCGAGAGAGGGGAGGAAGATGGAGTGGACTTGCGCGAGGAAAAGGAGACGAGCTAGGCCGAAGGAGTGAGAGGGAGCCGAAGTAGACTTTGTAAGGGAGAGAGAGCAAGCGGGCCGAGAGAGAAAAAGGGGGAGCGGGCCGGGAAAGGAAGGAGGGGGAGGAAGGGCCGCGGGGAGGAGAAAAGGACTTTGGCCGGAAATGGCCCAAGGACTAGGAGAGAGATTTAATTGGTTTTTTCAATCTAATTAATTGATTAAATTAAGTTTGCATTATTTAAATTATTTCTTGAGCTCCAAAAATTCACATGAAATTCTAGAGAGTATATTAAGGCATGGAGAATATTACAAAATATTCCCAGCCATGATTTTTAAAGGAAATTTTATTTCCCACATTAATTTTAATTAACTTTAACTTTTAATACACATTCTAAAAATGCATTATTTAACATTTTTAATCCCAAACAAAAATCGGGGCGTGACAGCCATTCACCCCGCCTGCACTTTAAGGCCTGCGAAAATACACCATTTTTATAGGCAGCTATCGGTCCCACGTGCGAAAATCCTTTTTGCAGGCGGCCTCTCCATCTTCACATGCGCTACAACCAGCACCCTGCAAAAACATTATCGGCGAACAAAACAATAATCCCCCACCACCACCCCCTACCCGTCGCCGCCCTTCCCCCTCCAGGCAGATCTGGGAGGGAGAGGGGAGATCTAGAAGCGAGGGTGGGAAGGGGAGGAGAGCCGCCCTCCCCCCTCCGGGCGGATTTGGGAAGGGAGGGAGGGAGAGTACTGCCGCCTCCACCATCACGCGCCTGTGGTAGCCGCCGCCACCATCACTCCCCTCCTTCGGTCAGATCTGGGAGAGAGGGAGGGAAGGGAGGGGAGCCCCGCCTCCACCGCTGCTTGCGGTGGCTACCGCCACCGTCGCTCCTCCCCTTCTCCGGCCGGATCTGGGAGGGAGGAAGGGAGGAAGGGGAGCGCCGCCGCCATCGCTCCCCTCCTCTGACTGGATCTGGGAGGGAGGAGGGGAAGGGAGCACCGCCTCTGCCGCTGCCTGCGGTGGCTGTCGTTTCGTACCATAGCTCATCGCTATTTTCTTCATTTATACTGCAAACATCAAGTTTGGCTTGCACAAAGTTAACTCGGTTGGAAAATGCCCACTTGTCAAGTGCACGTTCGTTCTTCTTCCTCGCAGATGATGCTTGCGCCATTTTCCCTTCCTCGCTTAAAACCCCTAATGACATCAAGGTAATGGCATGGACATGGTGAGGTTTCGTGTGGACGGAAACGATAGAGAAAAAGAATTGAAAATATACATTGTTACAGTTATATACATGTTTTTTTTAAAAAAATCATGAAAATATACACATACCGAGAGATGAGAACGTGGGATTGAGTGTTTGGCGCAACGTAAGGACGCGGGACCGACAACCGACAAAATCCCGCACTACGGACGCACAATACCGTGTCAGTCCCGCGGCATGCATGCGTGACGTATGTGCATATATTGCATGCGTACATGCATGCATATGTGCAGCTTACCTGCTTGGTGATGCGCGGCCGGCCGTGGGACTGTGCGACCGAGCCAAGGGACCGATGCGACACTGCGTGGTATTGTTTCAGTCGTCAATCACACGTCTTCCCGCCATGCAAAATTACCGGTATATTTTCTTTATCTTTATCTTTACCTACTTAAAAGAAGCTTTACTCAGGGACGAGTAAATGTTAAGTGTGGGGGTGTTGTTGATGGTCGTTAAGTACAAACTTTAACCATCAACTCCTGCATAAAAGAAATGAAATATACTATCAAAACTTAATGGTAGGGGTTTATTACTAACCATTTCCACTAGTTTTGGTAATTATATGTATACATGTCAATTAAGGAGAAAATACATTCTCCATACGTTGAAAATGAATCTCCGGCTAATCACATGTGAGCACAAGGATTGGAGGGCCTACCTGACAGTCAAAACCGACTTAAGATGGAACCAAATAGTCCTTAACCATCATAAGGGCACACATGTCAGTGACTGACCAAAGGCAGTGGCCTGGTTCAGCCGAACCAGGGTTGGTTCGGCCGAACCATCTGTGGCACCCCCGGCTTCCTCCCTTCAACGTGGCAGCTCCTCATTGGATGACTATGGCGGTTATGGGTGCACCGACCTCCCTAACCGCCATTACAACTGTCATTTGGCACTATAAAAGGAGGAGACCTTCACACTTGGAACACGCACAACTTGAGCTTAAGTAGAGTACAACTCACTTGTAGTTTCATCTTTAGTATGTTGGTTTAGTGAGAGAGTGAGGGGAAGCTCCGGAAGGAGTGCCCCGGAATATCGGAGTTCCTCCGAGAATTTTACAGAGGAGTACCAGACGTGTCGGCATTCTTCCAACGGAGTTTCGAAGAAGCGCCGGGATTGTCAGCCTTCTTCTCGCTTGTACCTCGGCAGATGCTTCCTTTTATAAAGTAAGTATTCGAGTTTTCTTATGTTATTTAATTAGTTTACTTAAGTGAGATATATTCTCATCGGTGCGGGTTTGTCGCTTAGTGTGCAATTGAGTGCTCTAGTACTAGGACTCTGGATAAAGAAGGAAGTTCCTGTGCAAGGCTTGAGTAGAAATTAATAACACTTAGACGTGGTGTCTAGGTTAGCAATTACTTTTGTTTGTTGTGTGCTCCATAGAAAGTGAGGTAGGCGACAGGTGGTGAAAGCTCTGTCCATTCTTTGTATCCCTTCATGTTCGGGTACATCATAAAGCTCAAGACTGGATTCACCCTGGTAGACCAGGGGAGGGCCGGTGCCCGAAGCATTCGATAGAGTTTCACCTTTAACTTAAGTTAGCTAGTTAAATCCATAGGAATCCTCTTTAGCTAATCCTTCATCAGTTGTTGTCCTTGGAAAGAATTCTGTTCTTAGATAGTACACGCACGTTTCTTGTGTTCGATACCCTTAAAATACTCTAAGGGAAAGTGCTATACCGGTATCTGTGCGCTTGCGGATCTATCTGTATGCGTAGCAAATGCCAACATCTGGTCTTTCATCAAAGATGGGCAGTTGAAGGGAATGTATTTGTCATTCATCCCATCTCAAAGACGAAGGCCACAACATCCTGAGATTCTAGAGGCCTCCATCATCTAACCTCACAGAAGTATCTAAATAAATATAGAAAGGGCTGTACCCCAAGATATGCCTCGCACAGATGTGTGAAGATGCTTAGGAAACTCAAGAAGCTAGAGATGAAGAAGATAGATTCCATAAAAATCAAGAAGCAAGGACAGAAACTCAGAAGGGGGAACTAGGAAACCGCATTGGACAAAAGACACGAGTGTGATAATTTTGCCAAGTACGATTATCGGATCAATACCTTCTTCTGAGCGGGCCTACACATTTGCTCTTGTCTTGTTGCAGTTCCCTCATCTCCGTCTGCCTGATGTTGTATTCTGAAAAATCCATGGAGATTGGTGAAAGAAATTGAGAGGGGATGTGAGTTAGGGATTTTGCGAAGCCTGAGGTGGAGAAAAGATTGGAGCTTTGTTTGGGCGAGCGAAACTCAAATGAATCTCAAAAGTGGAATTTATAAGTCACGTTCGACGGTTCAAATTTTGAGGAAGGCAGAGAGATCATCACCGAGATTTTTGTTGATTTGTTTACAACCATTAAAGTTTTTGACTTCAATCCAAATTCAAACTCAAGTTCTTGGGTCATGAGAATGGAAGGACCTTGTCGTGTGCTCTGTCTCTTCTCGGATGCCCAATGAGCTTGACGAGTTTGACAATAGTTGTTCTCAAAATCTCTACTCGGAAATACGGGTTAAATCATTTGCATTGAAGTCGGGGGCTACTATCAGTGTTATGGATAAGGCATACCTCCTATACATGGGTTAATGAAATATGACAATACCATATACTCGATAGTATACAAGAATGTATCCTTTAATTAAGGAAATACGACCAATAAAGAAGAAAATTATCTTCTCGTAATAGAAGGTGTTAGAGTTCTAGTCGGGAAAGATAAGTTCTCCTTAGGCCTGTATCCTATTCTATTTCCCCGAGTTTTACTTGTAGAAGAAGATAATATCTGCTATAAATACAAGGCCTCCACGTTTAGGGAGGGGATCGAGTTACAAGTCATAACCAAAGCCACGCCCAGAAGTAATCCAGAGGAAGTCAACGTTATATTCGCTGAATAGATCTTGTCGGGCCGTTCTCGACAGCCTCTACTCGACGAATTCGTCTGGTTGTTCTATTCCACATTGTATTCTGAGTGATATTCCCATCTATAATACATATAAACTAGAGTAGGGTTATTACTCATCTTGATAGTCCGAACCAGTATAAATTCTTGTTCCTTGTCTGCTTGATCTACTCTCGTATATATCCTGGTTCCAATGATCCTCATACTATATCAAATATGCTCTAATTATTTCCTTTAATGAATATGCATTGCATATTGTGTGGATGTTAATATGAGGTTATCGAATTTATAGGAAAAAGCATGCTAATTTTTAAAGATTTTTTCTCAATCTTCTAACATTTTTCTCTATTTTCCATATTTTAGGAAACAAAAATAAATTTGGTATTTCTCCTCAGTTTCTCGACAAAACCGATCGGGTTTTCTGCTACATACCGATCGGTTTTCACTTCGCTTAAGTTTTTAGTTACCGTTTGGAATTACCCCGGTTTCTTTCGGAATTTCTGTAACATTGATCGGTTTTCAACACAAGATCGGTTGACCTAGGGAATTCGAATTCAAATTTTGGTTCATGAAATTTGTTTGAAGTTTGTGAGTTTTTCACCGGATTTCACGAAACCTAACGTTCCGTCAGCAACCTGCATGGAAGGCTGTCTCGAAATTGTAAACCCTGGTTACAGCTTGTCCGAGATTTCTGCCATAGCCCCGCCTAATATGGCGATCAAATGGGGATTTTCACTTTTTTTAAATATGATGATAAAAAGGAACAGAGGGAGTAATATTAGTTAGACTGAAAATTGCAATAAATGCTATTTTCTGGCACTTGGCTTTTATATGTGAGAAACTATTTTAAACCTTTAACCTTGAGGGGATGTCTCTCGTTTATCTAAAAACCATCCAAATAGTTATGAAAAATTTTGAAAAAAATGACAACATATATATATATATATATATATATATCACTTCACAAAAATTTAGATCCAAACTCAACTCACACATTAAGATTTTTGCTTTTCAATATGTAGGTCTAATTTGAACTTAACTTTTGGTGGAGTGTTAGATGTCACTATACTCTGTATTGTTAAATTTTTTTCAATTTTTTTAAAACTATTTGCATTGAATTTAAAAGAAAAAGATACACTCCTTTATATGTGATACCAATGGAATTTTGCCAATAGTGAAAAATGTACATGTCCAAACTCTGAATATTTCTTGGCCAGGGCCCAGCTGGGCTTCAATTGGACCGAGTCCTGACACGTCCGGATCCCAGGGTCGCCGGCGGACATGGCCGACGACGTGCGCGAGCTCCTCCTCTCCACCACCGCCGACGCCGACCCCTCCACCCCGCTCTCGGCCCCGGATCTCCGCCTCCTCATCGACCGCCTCCGCATCCGCTCCGACCGCCTCCACGCCTCCGCGCTCTCCTTCGCCTCCTCCCACCGCGCCCCGCTCGCCGCCGCGCTCCTCCGCGCCGCCGACTCCGCGGCCTCGTCCTCCTCCCTCGAGTCCTCCCTCGCGTCGGCGCTCGCCCCGCTCTCCTCGTCCCCGGGCCTCTCCGACCTCAGGGAGCTCTCCGACCGCCTCCTCGCCGCCCGCCGCGAGCTCCGCGAGCGGCAGGAGCACCTTGCCGCCGCCTCCTCGGTAGCCGACCTCGCCGCTCGACTTCGTGCCGCTCGCGCCTCACCCGACCCCCTCGCTGCCGCTGCCGCCGCTGCCGAGCTCAAGCCTCTCCTGGTGGATCCCGAGGGATCTGGATCTAGTAAGGATGAGCCGGTCGTGTTTGGGCTCCTCCGGAACGAGTGGGAGCAGCTAGTCGACGAGGTGATGATGGGGGTTCTCGTCTTGAGGTCTTCGGGTTTTGTTAGGATTTGTATTTGTGCAGCTGTGCTAACTGTCAGTGATGATGATTTTTGGTGATAATGTAGCTGCAAGTGATGCTTGCGAAGAACTTGGAGGAATGTGTGGAGTTTGCGCCGGAGGGAGGCAAGGTGGTGGTGAGGACTGCGCCTGTAGGCAAGTCCGTTGGAACACCTGGTGTGGAGCTTCGCGTGGCTCTGCAGGCCTTGGAGGTGAGGTTTACTGGGTAAATCAGTTTGGTATGGCAGCTCCAAATTTGGACCATAGATATTATCTAGTAGATAAATGTTGCTGGGATATCATAGGAATTATCTTCGTGTTCAGCGGCAATTGATTGCCTTAGAATAAGAAACCCATAAGTGCATATTTTTGTGCTATGGGTTTTAGTTTTTGATGGACATTTGGAACATCAAATGGTAATATTATCCTTAAGCTTTACAATTTGTTAAAGTATTGAACAATAATACCATTAAGTTTGCCAGCGGGAGAGGTGGATAATTTTGGAGTGCTGAAATTGCCTCCTCGCACCTTTGAAAAGGAGCATATCGCACCAATCATATTTTTTAGATCTTCTGTACCGATACTATTGTTTTATTCTTTGCATACCCTCCAAATGTAGCAGGTGATTCTGTGGTCTGTGGAATCAACCTTTCTTACTTCTCTTGTGGTCCCCATAAGGCCAGCCACAAGAATCATTTGATCATCCAGATTTTGCAGAATAACTAGGATAAGCCAATTATTCAGTTTGTCATATGTGATATAGTAGGAAGCTCCATGTCTCCAGTCTCCACTACCTGTATTGATGACCTGTATGCTGCAATGAGCTTTGAAAAGCAAGTCACTTTCTCATTTTCTCATGTTTCATATGTACAGATAATTGATGCTGTAGACTATGGAATGGCAAAGCTAGCAGACTTGATGATCAAGCATGTCCTAGTTCCAGCTATCAGCAACATATCTGTGGCAGTTTCTGTGGAAGTACTTGAGAAAAGTGGTCCTCAATACCCTATATCAATCTTGCGCATAGCCCCAACAGGGGAACTACAGGTAAGTGGTTCGTAGTGTTTCTTGATTCACTAGAGCTAATCGGTCATTGTCAATCGTGTGCCTGTTATTTTCAAGGCATTAACTCAACATATATGTCGCATATTCAAAAAATCAAAGTTGCAGTTACTTCTAAAGAAAAAAGTTAAAATCTTTTTCTGGATGCTGGCTGCTTTATTGAGTAGGGAAAACTAGACAATGTCACACATGAAATCACGAACCCTTGAGTGATGATTATGATATCTTAGGAAATGCATTGAGTACTAAGGAAAGTTGATTACTGATTTCATTTCTTATTGTCTTGGAAAGTCATCTAATTGGTTACTATTATTCAAGGGCTACAAAGATGGTTCAGCTCTTTACTCAAGAATAATAGATATAATCAAGTTTGTACTTGAGACTATTTGTGGAGAAAATATCACATGGATGCAGTCCTTTTCAAAGTTAACTTGGTCAAGAATATCTGATCTGGTTATCAAACATTTTATCTCCAAGGTATGCATTTACCTTATTCATTCGATAAAATTATGCTCAAGAGTTGATTAATTGGAGTAATCATTCAATTGTGTTCAGGCTGTTCCTCATGAGGCATCCAAGCTAATTGAGTTCCAAGATGTTGTGAGAAGTACAACTGCATTTGAGAATACTCTTAGGAATATGATGTTTATTTCACATGACAAAAGGGATGGCAAGTTGACCCAATTTGTTGATGACGTTGAAGTCCATTTCGCTGTAAGGAAGAGAAATGAGATCTTGGTAAAAGCAAGAGACCTTCTTGTACATTATGATTACGACAATCCTCTTGTGAGTTGCTTTGGTCGATTCTCTGTTTCCATGTGCAAATTACTGAGCAGTATAGTGTGAAATTCATCATGCAAAACATATTAAAGGGGCTTGTTATTTCAGGCATCACATGATCGAGAAGATTCCGTTGTTGATTTACTTTTCCTGCCAGAAAAGTGTTTTATATCTAAATCAGCACTTCAATTAATGAAACTGGTTCATGGAGCCCTGAAGGTATGCCTGGACCCACATTCTTTCTGCTGTTTATCTAGATTATCTAGAGTACTTGTACTAATTTGACATGGATCTACTGTTCCTCGTCACATTTCTGTGCAAATGCTGTTGGCTGTTGCAACAAAAGAAGTCTGGATTTGATATACATCCATTTTTGCTGTTGAATAACCAGTGCAGGATGCTTGTTTGTCATCCGCAAGAGTTGCAAAGGAGTTATGCTATGCTGCTAGGGACGCCTTACTCTTGTACAAGGCTATTGTGCCAGTTCAGGTTTGTACATATGCAAATCAACCAAATCTCCAGAGATGATAACAGCTGCTGTTCAATCATATGGATTGGCAAGCTGTACCATTTAGGATAATCCACAGAGAATTATCAGTTGATGTCCATTATATTTGGAGTGTTAATTGATGACTATTATTTATTCTTGTTTGCAACTATGGTGTTGCCTTCAGGTGTACATGTGATAGTTTGTTTGTTTTGCTCTTTTTCTTGCGTGTTGCTGATATAAGAATGTCTGTTAGCAAGAATCTATGCTTTATATCATTATCAGCTTTTGGAGAAAGGAAAACTTAGTAGAATAAGATTCAATTCAATTTGCATGGCTCGATGATTTCCCTTAGCGTGTATTCTACTTCCTCCGTCCCAAAATGTTGCAACCTAGGATCCCATCCTAGGACAACGAATCTGGACAGAACTTCTGTCCAGATTCATTGTCATAGGATGGGTCACATCCCATCCTAGGTTGTAACATTTTGGGACGGAGGTAGTACTTTAACTAAAACTACACCCTAATAGATGAAAATGTAGAGGAAATAATTCTTAGTTTTAGCTAAAGCACCCTTTGTAGTCTTCATGGTCATGGCATGCCTAGTTTAAGCAAGAGTTTCATGTAGCTAATATGCCTCCTATTTGGTGCACCCCAATGGTTCAATAACACGCAGTAAAACTGTTTTTTAGGGCAACACAGTAAAACAGTTTCAACAATTTAATTGCTGGCTTGCTGCTTTGTGTTATGGGGAAACCTCCCTTTAGTAAATCATACCATATTCTATTCTTCAGTTGGCAAGGCCCTAGACAGGGAACCCTAAGTCCTAACTGACAGCAGGGGGTGGGGGAGTAGAAAAGGTAGATGAGATAATAGTGTTGGTCCTCACATCTCAAGTCTGTCTAACAAACTCTTAACTTGAGAATGAAACAAATGGACTGAAGATAAACCTAAGCAAAATATAAGGAGCTGGCTGACTTATCTGTCATGCCGCAGCGCCAGGTGGTGGTATGCGCTATTTGGTGCATCCCAGACATGACACTAAATCTATGTTACAAGTGCTTTTTTTTCCTTGAATACGCAAGGGAGTTGCGTATCATTTCATTAAGAGTGGAAGAAAACATGGGGAGGGAAGCAGAAGCAATCCCTCACCCTACAGACATACAGGACCTAAGTTTACATGAAACCACAAAACAACGACCTCACCCAAGTGGGGATAGCAGCCTACCAAGGAACTCCCTAAGCTTAGAAGCTCCCATAGACCAAAGGCCACACTCATTAGCCACCGTTTGAATGACAGTCATTACCCATTAAACACGCAGTCGTTTCTATGCTTCCATATTTCCCCAGCCACCAAGAGTTACAGGTGCTATTACTGAGCCATAATACAAACTAATTGAACTTTGGCACTCACCTCTTGTTCTTTTTATGGGATCTTCTGCAGCTAGAGAAGCAACTCGATAGTATCAATCAAGTAGCTGCCATTATTCACAACGACTTCTACCATTTATCCCAAGAAATTCTTGGTCTTGCATTTGAGGTTTGTGGATCCTACTCTTTGCTGATTGTTATAATGATTGATCCTGATATGTTAATTTTTGTGAGTATACTTTCTGCAATCCTTCATACTGGAATATAGAGTTACCATATGGACTATGCATTTTCTCCATCCTTTATTCTTATGTTTTATGCATTACCTCTGTTCGCTCTAACAGTGTTCTTTGATTGTCAGTTTCAGTGGAAAGCAGTTTGTTTTTTTTTCTTTGCTAAATCATTATCTGCATGCCCTCCAGCCTACCTTCTCCTGTTGTTGGTTTGAACTAGCATTCTATAATCATGGGAGCATGTGTTTTTACATCCTAGATTGGTAACTGTATAATTCTGCCTATCATAACATGGATGGACCTCTGTTTTTCCCTTGGGCCAGTGCAACCTAACTGTATTATTTTCCTGTTGAACTTAAAGATTAATTCTTTTCTTTTAAAACCTAACTGTATTATTTTCCTGTTGAACTTAATGATTCTTTCTTTTCTTTTAAATTGAGTTACGTTTTTACTGACCTTTCTTTATGTTTTTCTCCAGTACCGTGCAGATTTTCCTGGTGACCTACAGAAACTAGTTGTTTTTGTGGATTTAGCCCCAACCTTCTCTCAGATGGCAGATGTTGTACTTACAAGGCAAATCCAGCTTGTTACTGCAAACTTAATAAAGGTATTTTGTTATCCATTTTGTTTTTGGAAGTAGGCAATTGTTGGAATCTGAAGTCTGGGGAAAATACTAAATGTCAAAAATGGTTTGAGAACATATATTTGAAGCTCCTAATTTGTTAAATTACATTCAGGCTATAAATGGCGCTGATGGTTTTCAGAATACACACCAACCTCAGCATTATGAATCAGCAAAATTCAGTATTGAGCAGGTATGTTTCATTGCAAAGATGTCAGTTACTTGGACCTTGTAGAAAGTAGAAATAGTAGTGAATAACCTAGACCAGTTACTGTACTTTTGGAGTGTTCAACAGTAGAATAGAAATTGTTCTTAACATCTTATCCATGTCCTGCAATGGAATCACAATTATCTTCTTTATTTAGTGCAAAATCTTCAATCACAACCAATTCAACTTGTCAACTAAATGTCTTGATTCTTCATCAAATTTGAGTTGCAAATTATAGGTCATACTTTTGCACATTGATTGCATTGTTATGGTATATATTGACTTCCATTCAGGTTGTGTTCATTTTAGAAAAATTACACATTATGTGGGAATCGATACTGCCAAGATCAATTTACAAGAGAGGTATGTGTTACATCCTGGGATCCGTCTTTTCTAGAATTACAAAAGATATGCTCCTAATAGATGACATGGCAGCAGAGGAGACATTACAGGTGAGACATATTATCCTTGGAAGGTTTGAGCTCATCATTCTCGATATTTATTAATATGTGATATGCGTACAGCTGCAAGGTCTTATTCATTTGGCTCTTGAAAACCTCTCCTCACTATTCTTGTCCCTGGTTGAGAATGAGTTCTTGGACCATCAAACTTGGATTGAGTTGGATGAGATTATACGACCTTTAAAGAAGTTCCGGAAGCTAGCGGGTATGTTCCACCTCACTATATGACTTCTATAGTATATGTTTAATGGTTTTTTTAATTCCCCTCAAGAAAATACTGAAGAGAATTACAATGTTACTCAGAGCTGCTTGATATGCCGTTGAAATCCATCACGGCCGCTTGGGAAAGTGGGGAGTTAACTAATTGTGATTTCACATCGTCTGAGGTGAGCGAGTAGGTTTTTGGGCTACCTTTTGAGTCACGAGTTATGATGCTTTGATAGTGCTTGGTGTATTTTCTGTTGGTTTGTTTACTATCATGTTTTATTTGTACTTTCTTGTTTGACTTTGGTACTTCAGTTCTCTAAAAATGAAAAATAATTAGGGCTAAATTTAACAAATCTGCTTACTTTTGTGCAGGTACAAAATTTTGTCAAAGCAATGTTTGCGGATTCTCCTCTTAGAAAGGAGTGCCTATTATGGATTTCTAGGACATCTTAGGATGAAGAAATCAAACTATTTGTTCTTCACTGATTCATTAGGCATCTTGTCATTGCCCTTCGTTTGTATAGATCTGGTTATGTTGTGCTTTGCATTTAATTTCATGGATAGTATGGACTATGGGTTTCACTCGATACAGAAACATCTGTATATTCTGGCAGCACAACATTACCTGCTCATTTCTGATCCACCCGTTCAAGAATAGGATAATGCCACTGCAAATAAGAAAATACCATTTTTTTCAACCTTTAAAATCAATATGCTAGGGCCTATTTAGCAGGGCTCAACTTTTAAATTTAACTCTAATAGCTTCATCTCTTTAGTTTAGTTCATTTCAGGAGAGTACTCTAGCCTGGTTCGCTCTCTTTTTGGATAGAGTTAAAACTATTTAGTTGGGTTTTAGCTTCAGAAGAGGTGGAGCTGGAAGTCTATCAAACATGCCCTAATCAAACTAAGTTGTTCGGTCTCACCTCCTCGGAACTTCTGGTCGCCCTCTTTGCTAAACAAAGAGCTTTGATTGGCGGTTTTGATTGCAATGGTCAGAACTTCTGATTTGGAACTTATAAAAAAAAGTACCCGTGAAAATGTCCAGATTTCAAATAAAAAAATTCAAGTAAAGGATATATTTTACCCTGAAACGGATATCTTTGTATCTTTTTTCTTTTTGTTATTTCTAACTCATATTTATGTTGTATATACTTGGCCTATTTTCTTAAGTGAGTGCTGTGTATTGTATCTCTCTCTAAAGATCAAGGACGACTCTTTAGCACTTGGACACAACACAGACTATTGACATGGCCCCCTTAATACTGTGGCTTTTCAATAATTCAAATTCGAACAAAAATAGTTAACTTAAATCTCCATCAGTACTCTGTTTGTAGGGGTCTCCATGCACCACTGGAATTATCACAGAGATTAATACTTGTACTTTAGCTCAATAATTGCCTTGTCATCTATTGTCCAAAACTAGAGGCCTATATGTACTTCCACAAGTGCCTTAGAAAAAGGGCTAAAAAATGGAGCAAGCATCTAGCCAAGTTAACCGTGTTATCACAGAATTGTAATGTGGTCATAACATTCATTGACAAACTGAGGAGTTGAGAGACCTTAATGTACCAGAATGGAATTTTAGATAGATTATCGAAGGGAAGGTGCTGACTTATCAGAAGTACAAACAAATTTATTGGCGAAAGAGGTGTACAATTAGATAGACTATGCTTGGTGAGGAGAATATAAAGTTTTTCCATGCAATGGCTATTGAGAGATAAAGGAGGGATATCATAACCCACATTCCAACCCAAGATTGGAGAGTAGTGACTGAACATAGTGCCAAGGCTGCTCGCATACATTCCAACGGAGAATAGGGGTTTCTACTAATGCTGCAATACATAGAAGAGGGTCTGATATTAATTCCAATGAGAAGTCCTTGGTTTTGTGGGAGCGAGGATGGAGTCCAAAGAACAAAGGTGGGTTGGGAGTTCTAAAATCGAGGCTTCAGAATTGTGCTCTTCTTAAAAAAAGAGAGAGAGAGAGAATCTCCATAATTTCTACAATAAGATGTCTTTGCCATGGATTAAGTCGATATGGAAAATATTACAGTGTTCTAGTGCCACATGCAATTAGACCAAAGGGATCCTTTTGTTAGGTCTCAGATATACTATAATTGGCGGACATTTTCAGAGGAATAGCGAAATATTAGGTCTCAGATGGGAGGACATGTTGATATTGGGAGGACTTGTGGAATGGCAAAGTGAGATCTCAAGAATTTCCTAGAGCTTTCTCTTTTGTATATAATTTTAAAGATTCTGCCTATGAAGCAAATGGGAAAAAGCCCGAAGAGATTCATCTTTATAATTAAAACTAGTCACGTCAAGATCAATATTAGTTACATAGTCTTTCTATTCCATAATGTAAGGTTCGGTCAAATTTACATGGTCTCCAAAACTAATATTTGATTTATAATTTCTCATATACTATAAAGTTTTTAGCAATAAAATTATAACCATATGAAAGTATATAAAAATATCAATCCAATGATATTATTTTTGCAAATAAAATTCAATTTACATTATACTAATTGTTAGTAAAATATTTTTAAAGTTAAATCTTGAAATGTGTGCACATCTTACATTATAAAATGTAGGGAGTAGTTTTTAATAAGACAAATGGAAGGGTGAAACCTTGCTTTCAATTAACGATATTATATATTTAAAAATAAAGGTAGTACATGACATTATTCACTTTCGGACATGATATTTGATAGTTCTTATAAAAAATTAGTACATATATGAGCTTAAAGTATGTTTAATAATAAAACAAGTTACAACAAAATAACATACTTGTTTAATAAGACGAATGGTCAAAGGACAAATTCAAGAGTCAATAATGTTATATATTTGACAAAAATATATAACAAAATCTTAGGAATAGTTGAATTTTAGGGAAAACGTTTAAACTGTGCTTGTGAGAAGGATAACCGAGGAGTACTATTCCACACATGCTTTAACAAATTTGGTTATGGCATGGAATTCCATTTGGTGCATGTAATAAATGCTTTTGGTTACGTGGCTAACCCACTATATAAAGCCATACACCACAAGAAAAGAATATCCATGCACTACAAAGTCTGTGTTGCCAATTAACTCATCACAACAACTAAATAATTTTCGTGATATCTCGATAGCGCACCTTATAAATACTATCTAAAACAATAATGGTTTTTCATCCATGCTTGGATTCCCTTATCTTGACTCCTCCACTGATGACTCGCAGCTAGCAGGGGCAGCTAGACCTTCAGAGCAAGTTCAATACTAGAGCTACCTAATAACTATAAATCTAACAGAAAATAATAAGGGCAATTATAAATTTAACACTGTTTTAAATCATTATTACAAAACTGCCACTACAATATTAAAAAAATTGACACCAGAACAGAACATTCCGATGACATTCTTACAAAATATAAAAAACCAGTGGCAAATTTTTGCAACTGCCCCAAAATAAAATTAGAGTTAATATGTATCACAGATTAGTTATAAGGTTATCTGCATTTTTCCTCTTCTCTCTTTCTGTCACTAATGTACTTAGGTTTTGTTCGTTGGATGGAGTTAGGAGCTAATTTTTTGGGTACGCAAAACAAAACGACCCATTAACACATGATTAATTAAATATTTGTTATTTTTTTAAAAAATAGATTAATATGATTTTTAAAGCAACTTTCATATAGAAACTTTTTGAAAAAAATACACCGTTTAGCAGTTTGAAAAGCGTGCGCGCGAAAAAAGATAAAGGTGAGTTGGGAAAGTAGGATACCAAACAAAGCCTTAGCGTGTGTTTGAGAGAAGAGAAAAAGAAAAATTAAGAAGATACGCAAAACGAGATAAGTCATTAAAGCATAATTGATTATTAATTATTTTAAATTTAAAAGAAGATTAATACAATTTTTTAAAACAAATTTCCTATATAAAAGTTTTAAAAAAATCATACCGTTTAATAGTTTGAAAAATATGCGCATGAAGAATTAGAAAGTTTTTCTCTCAATTCGCTACTACCGAATCATAATCGATGAGAGAGAACAATCCTAATTACTCACTTCATCCCAAAATAAGTGCAGCTGTGTAGTTCACTTATTTTAGGAGGAATGGTGTAATTTCTTTATTTCTCTCCTCACATATAGTTATAGCTACCTTATAGTCTATAGCCATTATTAAACTGGCTCTCAGCTAGCAATGGAGAAGATCTGGTCAAGTCAGGGCTGAGTGCTAAGCCACCCCTGTGAATGTTATATGCATGCATGCATGCATTTCGACCAGGCGCGGCCACAAACCGGCCTGACATCAGGGTTTGCGTTACCGGCGGTAACCGCGGTTACCGCCCTTATCATGGGGTACGGTAACCCGTACCGCGCGATACGGTTTGATGAAATTTGACCGAATTCAAAAATTCAAAAAAATCAAAAAAAATCAAAAAAATGGTGAAGGTAGTGCTTGATTTGTAGTGTATTATGGTTAAAAAATTTCTCGAAAAAGAGTAATATTTATTCAAATTTGAGGACAAAACATAGAATCAATTAGAAAATAGGAAAAAGAAAAAAAATATGGGCCGGCCCATGCACTGTTTATATGGCCCATTAAGGCCCAACCGAGGAGAAAATATCTTGTCCCTATCTCTATCGTGCTCTCTCTCTGGTCTCTCTCTTCCTCTCCCTCCTTAGGCATGGCGGTGCCAAAAGCGGCGAAATCGCGCTAGATCTGTCGCCACCGCGCCGGAGAGCGGCGATACCGTGCGGTAACCGCGCGGTACGCCGCGGTAACCGTCCACGCCAGCCGCCGGAAGGTAACCTTCTCGCAATCCCTTTTTACCGCGCGGTATGGTACGGTAACCGCGCGATTTGTGATGGTTATCTTGCGGTATTGTCTGGTTACTGTCGCCTTATTGTGCGCTTTCCGGTAGCTATATCGGGCGGAAACTGCGCATTATCGCGCGGTAACCGCGGGGAAAACCGTGGTTACCGCGCACAAAACCACGGTAACAACATAGTTTCCATTTTCTCATAAATTTTTAATGTGATGTGAAAATATTAACATGTCATTAGATGTTATATGTATGACTATAGCTATATTTTTGGAACATTTTTGGCCACATGAAAAGTTTGCTGGTTGCAGGTTAAGGAAATGTAGCTTATATAGTTTATGAGATTTGTCTTTCATTTAACATATAATACATATATAACCTCTGTGACCTCTGTGATGTCATTAAGCTAACAGTAAGCTATAGCTACATGTTAGGATTATACGTTCCATTTCATTATTTATAGACTATGTTATTTGTTGGATGAGTTATTATGGTTGATGTAAATTTATTGTACTGACAATTAGTTCATACGGTTTGCATTACGTAAGGGTAGCTATGCGGCCTTGGTGATTTCATTTCTAATACTATACTTTTCGCGTATGTTACAGGGTGGATATGGCAGATAGTAGGGACCTGGTGTGGGAGCACAGGGAGAGCATAGCACCTGGATGGCGTTGTAAGTATTGTCATCAGAGAAAGGGCGATGGTGGAGCAACTCGACTTAAAATTCATTTGGCTAGAAAAGGGAAGGGGGTTACATATTGCAATTCAATGCATCTAGATGTCCGTGAATTCTTCAGGCGCGAGTTGGACAGGATAAAAGATACAGGTGATAATCGTCAGAGTGAGAGGTCAAGAAGGGTTGAAGCGGCAAGGGTCAACTATTATGACCTAACAGATGATGCCGACGAGGAGGAACAAATGAAAACAGCCATGCAAGCCTCACGGTAAGAGGCAAAATTTAGGAGGGGTGTGGAGGATCGAGGTGGCACATATGATCATGGCGGTGGCAGTGGATCCACTGAGCCCAAGGCACGAAAAGGTAGAAGTAACCCAATTGCCAGTTTGTTGCGAAGGGCTACATCTCATAGGGAGTCACCTGCTGTGAGAGATTACAACCTAGCATCTGCCAAGTCCCCTATGCAGACAAGCATTGATACAAGAATCTTCACAAAGAAGGGGAGGCAAGTTAGAGAGGCCATTGGTGAGTCGTGGACAAGGTTCTTCTATACCTCCAATATTCCTGCAAGGAATGCTGATAATCCATACTTTGTCAGCGCCGTTCGAGAGACACAGAAGTGGGGTGCATATGCATTACATACGGATTTATATTGTTCTAACATTTCACATACTAATTATTTGGCATTTGTACATTGTAGGTGAAAATATATCTTCTCCAAGCGGTAGGGAGATAGATGGCAAGTACCTTGATGCTACAGAGAAGGACGTGAAGAAGCAATTTGACAGGTTCAAGCGTGATTGGGATGAGTACGGTTTTACTATAATGTGTGATTCTTGGATAGAACCGACGGGTATGGCAGTCATCAACTTTTTGATATATTGCAATGGAATCATGTTTTTTCACAAGTCCATTGATGCCACGGGCCAAAGCCAAGATGCTAACTTCGTACTGAAGGTGACGACGTTCATTCAACAATTTAGTCTCATATGATAACATCAAGATTAGTGTCTGAGATCTTGTTTTATTTTGTGATTGACTCATGCAGGAGATAAGAAAGGTGGTACGTGAATTAGGCCCCAACATGTCGTTCAGATTATCACTGACAATGGGTCTAACTACAAGAAGGCTTGCAGACTGCTGCGGCAAGAGTATCCAACAATTGTGTGGCAATCTTGTGTGGCGCACACAATTAACTTGATGCGTAAGGAGGTTGGAAAAATGCCAGACCACGACATGGTGTTGCGAGTGCGAGGAAAATTTGCAGATGGCTATACAATCATTCCAAGCTGTATGCCATGGTAGTGTCAGCTATAGGTGGTGAACTGGTTAAGTGGAATGCTACACGGTTCGACACAAACTACATGTTCCTTCAGAGCTTCCTTAGGAGGCAAGATTAGTTCATGCAATGAATGGATTCCTCTGGGTTCATGCAAAGCAAATTCAGTGGCACAACGGAGGGCAGGTATGCACATGCACGGAGGCAGTAGTCAATTCAGTTCAGCCGATGTACTCCTTCCTTCGGTTTGCTGACGAGGATAAGAACCCCAATTTGAGTGAGGTTCTTTTGAGATATCAGTTGTTGAAAATGGAGTACGACAGTCTTTTTGCGACTCAAAGGGATAAGTTCAAAGCATACATGAAAATTGTTAACAGAAGAATGCATGACCTCACCAATGAAACTCTAATCAATGCCAGTAAGTAGCTGTCATTACATAATGAGAAAATTGGTATTGTGTGACTTATCGATCTTGTTTCATGTTTTGTAGCTGCGGCATTGAACCCTAGGACGCACTACGCGTAGTCTCCAAGTGCCTCCGTCTTCCAAGACCTCCGTCAGGCCTTCGAGTGGATGACAGACATCGATACGGCCGCCATCACTTTGCTAGAGGTTGAGATGTATCGCTGTAAGACTGGTGAATTTGTGAGGGCCCTTGCAAGAAAGATGGCCACCGATAGGAAAACTTCCCCTGGTATGTTTTTAATTATAAAACTGTCATATGTCCTGTTACTTTACACGTATTCAGTATTGTAAATTGACTTGTAACTTGGCATGTGCAGCACAATGGTGGTCTATGTTTGCCTCAGACACGCCGAATTTGAAGAGGCTTGCATTGCGTATGGTTGGTCAATGCTGCTCTTCAAGTGGATGTGAACGGAACTGGAGCACATTCGCATTCGTACATACCAAGGTCCGTAATAAACTTACCCACAAGAAACTCAACAAACTAGTTTATGTGAACTACAACCTTCGCCTGCGAATTCAGCAAGCAAATGCCCAAGTTATGAAGGAGGACGACAATCCCCTTCAAAGACTAGCGGACCTATCATTCTACGAAACTAACAATCAGATTAAAGAATGGATGGACAATGCTTAGTCCAATGCTAGCCCAGAACTAGATGAAGACTCAATTGAGAGTGACGCCCCCATGCCTAGTCCACTTGTAGCCAACCTAGTGGACTTGACTGACCTGCGCAGAACCACGGGAACTTCTACTATTACAGAGTGGGCTGATGCGAATATATGTGACACTCATATTGGAAAAAGGAAGACTCAGCAGCCACCAAAAGCACCTACATCCAAAAGAGTTAAGGGCAAAGGTTCACAGTCGAGCAATGTTGATAGCGATGAAGAGACTCAAGAAAGCCCAAACTACCAAGAGTCCAATGATAGTAGTTCAAGAATTGATACAGACGACGGAGACAATGGTGGTCAAGGAGGCCAAGGCACCACTGAAGTGCCTCCTAGGGGTCACACCCAACAGTCAAATCACCACAACCCTATTCAATTCACTAGTGTGATGTACTTCAATTACCATTTAAACCTTTACCATGCATTTCACTATTGATTAATTTTCTTCCTACAATTTCATTTGCAGGTGAGGCCAACTTCACTCACGCTACTCAGGACTGTGATCACAGTGCTCTAAGCTCTCAACGAACTACCATTTCACCGAGAGGCCAACAACAACGACAATCTTGACATACCACAGGATAGCTACAGCTCATTCAATGCCTCTAGCATTGAAAGTGGCTATCCAATGTATGCGTACAACTGTCCCCAACCTTCTGATTATCCCCCTCCTACATGGGTGTATGAGTGACAAGAGCCCCAGTGGTATGCTCAATTGTATGCTCAGTGGCAAACAACAGCATCATGGACAGGTCAAAGTTGGGAGGAATATAAGGCAGGGTTGTTACACTCGCATGGCTTGATGCTCATATCCACAGAGGAGTACAACATGACATATAATCAGTGGAACGCATAGCTATGCTCTATGTTAGTATGTCCTTGTCTATTTCCTTTAATTAAAAACAAAACTTTTATTTTCATGTTGCTTGTCACATGAACTATCATATTGTGGACGTTATATTGTGGACTCTATTGTGAACTCTATATTGTGGACTATATTCATTTAACCTGTGAACTCTATATTGTGGATATCTTGACATGTGGACATGTGGACATCATGACATCTTGAGATTGTTGATTGTTGTTGTTGAAATATTATGTTATGAATTGTTCAATTGATTTTAAGTCCGTAATATAGAAAAGATCATGCCAAATTTTTTTATTGTATACCCACAAGTTTCATACATATTTTAATTATTATCCCCAAATTCTACACACTTTTAAGTGTTTCTCCAATTTTTTTTTTATTTTCTTCATTTCGTTCTTCTTTCGGTCAAACATAGAGCGGTAACCGCTTCAAACCGCGCGGTTACCGCGACAAACTGCGCGGTTACCGTGGTCCATACCGTGGTTTCCCCAAATTTTTGAATTCAAAATTTTGAAACTCGAATTTGTCACGGTTTTTGGCGGTTACCGCGGTTATCGTGCGGTAACCACCGTACTGCCGGGGTACGGTAACCGGTCCCCAAACGGTTTCGCAAACCCTGCCTGACATGTGACGACGAATCAGAACTCTCTATATAAGTACTGATAGCTGCTTTGTCGCCTCAATCAGCTCCATGTGTGTGTGGCGCTGGCGGTGATCGAGTCCTCCTCCTCCTCCTCCTCACGCCTGAGTGGGTTTGCTAAGGTTCTCAACTTCTCCTCTCTCGTTTTTCGTGTACACGATTTTCAAACTGCTAAATGGTATATTTTTAAAAAAATTTCTATAGAATAATTGCTTTAAAAAATCATATTAATCTATTTTTTTAAAAAATAACTAATACTTAATTAATCATACACTAATATGTGCTTCGTTTTACGTGTCGAAAAGGAGGGGTTCCTAACTCCTCCTTCCGAACACACCCCTCTTGGCTTCACCACTCTCGCCACAAGCGGTCGGAAGCAACGTCGTCTAGGGATATAACTGGGTAAGCCGTGAACCCACTTATAAATAAAAATAAGTGGATTCACGGTTTATTTTGGTCTATAAATGGGTTTCGTGGGTTAGCCACTTACACCCGTAACGTTATCCGTTGGGTGGTTCACTTGGTGTACCGGCTGGGCTGCATTCTGGACGTCCTCGATCGATCTCTCCTCTTTGCACGTACGTGCAGCTAGCCTCACCTCACAGTCTCAGTAACGGTACGCAACTAGGGTTTACACATCTTACAGGCCCTGTTTTATGAAAAACCAATGTCTTATAACTTTTGGCTAACAGCTAAATTATAACAATATATATAAATGTAGTATATGTCAAGTGTTGTGCATCCGATATTGTTAGATTTATATTAGAAATTATTTTCATATAATATTAATTTTGTATAGTCGTTGGTAATATATTATGGCAGAAATTAGTTGCCAAATAAACCGTGTAAAAAACTTAAGTCACTTCTAATAGAAGTTTCATCATCGTTAAATAGGGTGATGTTATAAAACTGCACCCAAAATCTGCGCATTGGTAACCGAACACAGAAGACTACATAGAAGATTCAAATGTGACAACGGCACTAAGACACAATATTAATTAACGAGTTCAACCGAAACCTATCTTTATAGGACACTAATTACGAACGCTTCTCTTCGAATCAATATAATTGAAGCGTATTAGGATATCCACGACACTCGATCGGCTAGGTCGCCAGCCAATTGTCCATCACCTATACTATTGTTATCATGTGGTTATAACATGTGTATCTCTCTATTTAAGAAAGAGACTAGGACAGACGCTGACTCTAACTCTATCCTAACACATAATACAACTCTAAGTCCTAAACTGTAACCAACTTTATACATATATTCGACATAACAATCACAAGCTCTATCTTGGTGAATATGTCACGCTAATCTGAACTTACTCCATGTGTGAACTTCCAAGTACCTAGACTTGAGTTTTTTTTTTTCGCTGTGCTTGTGCTAAGCAGCCCAACAAGCCTACACCAGTTTCACTGCTCCCAATAAATCTCTCTTTACTCCATCAGCAACAATGATACACCTTCTCTTTATCATCATAGTTATCTTGCCAAACGAAATTTGATTTCTCCTTATAATCGGCACATATATACCACTCCCCGAGAAACATGTTCACCTTCATCTTTCATTTTAAATTTGATTTTATCTACTTCATGACTAGATAACATGTGTCATCATCAAATAGATGAATCAAACTCACCAAACTGTACGAGAAGAACTCTTTCTTTCTTATTGTCTTATGAACCGAGTTAACAAATCCAATCTCTATGTTTTCGCATCCTTGGACCAAGTCCCTGATAATTTAAGAAAAAACACCATCATCTTGAATTAGCCGAAGAAACTATCGCTTTAACATTTACTTTTCTTTTTCAGTGACGCATATTTTTATATATCCCATCAAACTGACCCATAAATTTTAGATATATTTTATACTGCCAAACACCTTCGTTGCTCTATATTTCTCACACTCACTCAAGAGTGCGTATCCACTAATTCACACCTTGACTTAACACATCACCGATAACTTGTCTCCATCGAACTGCAACAATCATGCAAACTACGGACAAATTAACATGCATGTCCTACCATGTATCCACGAGATAGCACACGTGCATGTATAAACATGCATTACCATCTAACACACCACGTGCGCCTAAGTCCCTTATTACCAAACCCTACATCAGAACCCTACATCTGTGATGGCATACCAGTGACGGACCTATGGATTGGTCACAGATAACCGTCACCTTTGACGGGTCCTTATGTTTGCCGTTATCGGTGAGACATCCGGCTGCGGCCCGCCACAGGTATCACCTCACCTGTGACGGCTCGGAGCCGTAATCCGTCACAGAAATACCAGTGACGGGTTCTAACTCCCTGGCCGTTACAGGTATCACCCCACCTGTGACGGCCAGAGAGTTAGAACCCGTCAAAGGTAATTGGCCGACACCTTTGACGGGCTATATTTATTTAACCCGTTTGAGGTGAGTTGGATCTCTATAAATACCACCCAACTGCCAACTGCTTTCCATTCCGACCAGTACACTGTTCACAATTCGGTTGGGAGGGCAAGGGGGCGAATTTGTGCTGAAATTAAAGGTAAAAAATACATTATTCTTCCTTCATTCCCAATTGATCATCATATAGTTTTCTTTCTACGTCGTTGATTACAGATGAATCGTAGTTGGATATACCATGTTCATCGTTCATCTAAAGAGTATAGGGAGGGGGTCACTGAATTCGTCACATTTGCGGACAATGACAGAAAAAGCAGGATGGCCATGCTAGCGGAGACCAATACCTCTGACGGATGTCTATTTATTTGCCCGTCAGAGATGTGTGTCACCTCTGACGGCCGGCCACCCGTCAAAGGTGACTGGACTCACCGGTGACCATTGATCACTGACCAAGCCCAAACCCGTTAAAAGAGAGGGTTTGGGCCCGTCACAGGTGACCTTATCCAGTGTAGTTAAAGTTTTGATGCACCAATCACATTGCATGCATCCCATAGACTTCCATGTCTAAGCCATCTTGACTCAGCCACCAATAGCCTAACACCCACCAGCACTACACCAGCTCAAAGCTTAGACTAACAATCTTGAGATTCACGAAGTCAGTGTCATTATTATATGTGTCTCGCTGTCGACGGATATATCGGTTACCACTTAAAGAATAGTTACATAAATAATACGATAACCCATGTAAAGTCTAAAACTTGAATACCCATGTCAAGTCTAAAACTTGAATTTGGATGGACAAGTTTCAACACCATAAACTTAACTAGTGAGATATTGAGATGCGTCCATTTCGCTGGGTTTTTTAAACTGTAGATGGGGTTTGATGGAAACTACTCATTTGTCTAAAATTTTTCAAACAATGTTAAATTATTTTGTGTTTTATCTATGGGCTTGTTTGGTAGAGCTTCAACTCCTAAATATAGCTTCAGGAGTTAGGTCTGAAATGAAATTGTGGAGTAGTCTAATCTAGCCTTACCTCTCTAATTCATTTTATGAGAGCGCTTCACCCATCTTCGCTCTCCTTTTAGATGGAGTTAAAACTGTTTGGCTGAGCTCGTGAAGCTGGAACTGGAATTGTGCTAAACATGTCCTATATATCATCCTTTGAAAGTTTTTGTGATTCTAGAGGAGGTACCACTTTTTGTACTTTAAAATTGGTACCTCGGCTTAGTAGAAACGGTACCTCGTTCTTATTAAAGGTTTTAACTTTATTTATTTAATCTTTGAGTATAATCATATATAATCTGAATTTATACACTCCACGTACATGAAGGTAACTGAAACTTTCACCTGTATTAATTCAACGTTGCTGAACGAAGGGAGTCGCTGGGTAACAAACGAGACATCATGCATCCAGGTATATACCGTATACAACATGCAACACAATCAAAATGTTCTCTCTCTCTCCCTGCGAATATTTAGCGACTTTCCAAAATTTATTCTCACCTCGGTTGAAAAAAAAGAATCTAAAGTTTATATTTCACTCGTGTTCGATCGATCAGCCATGACTACGACGACAACCAGGGGTGGATCTAGGAAAAAATAATAGTGGGGACTGAACAAACTACGCTGGCATAGATCGAAACATGTCTCACATATAAAGTGGCTACATGTCTAGTTCAAAGTACACATACATCAAATTAATGATATATAGCGGATTTTGTCCATACCAAACCAATGTCTAATAGATAACGTGTCACGCCTAATCGCCTATTATTCTTCATGAGTAGTAATCTATAGAAAGAAAAAGGCAAATTAACGAATAATCGAAATGGACTTATTTTGAATTCACATAATTTAGAGACTTAAGGAGAGAATGGAGGCATGGAGCATACCACTAATTTTTGTTGAGGCACTAACATCCGACGCTTTTTCATCTCTTCAAACTGTTGGATTATTTTTTCATCACTAATACTTCTAAAAATCTGCTTCTCAGTGTAGCAAATCATCAAGTCATTGAGCCATTCATCCCCCATTTTGTTTCGCAAATCATCTTTATAAGAGATATAGCTGAAAAAACCCTCTCAACCGAAGCCGTTGCCACCGGAAGTATCAATGATAACTCAACGAGCCTATACACCAAGTGATAAGTTCTGTTCTTTCCGCTCTGAACCAAGAATTCAGCAACCTTTGCAAGATCTTTACATCTAAGAAATTCTTTAGCTCTCCTAACATTGCTAATAAAATTTCCAAGTTGAGTCTGTAGTAGCATAAGATCACCAACCAAAAAATCTTTAGCATAAATTTCAGCAAGCCTCACAAGCTTATCCACATCAAAATTGGACAAGGAATTCCGTGGATTAAGAGATGACATGCATACTAATAACCCTGAGCTAACTTCACTAAAGCGATGATTCATTTCAACCAAAATGGCATCGATGGCTGCAAGATAGATCTCAACATGATAGTAATGCTTATTTGTTACCTTGTGCCTTCGACGCGTAGATGTCCCTCTTTCATTTACTTCCTTGTCCATTTTTGGCATTTTAATCTCATGTTTATTACATAATGAAATTACCCTATTCAATAATGGCTCCCATCCATTCTCCCTCATGTCTTGCAAGAGCTCTTTCACATCCATGAGCAAACTCATTGCCTCAACAATATCTTGGTCCTTCCTTTGCAAAGCATGTGATAAGTCATCTGTAATGCTCAACATGTCTATCATCAAATGCATGATGAATACAAAATCAAAGCTTTGCATTTTACCCATCAAACCAAATGCTCCACCATTAAATGTTGGTTTAGTAGAATCTTTCTTAACAATCTCAAGCACATCTATGATAGCCTCCCACATTACCAAAATATGAAGCAATGTTTTAAGATGTGACCCCCATCTAGTATCTCCAGGCCTAGCTAGGCTACTTTCTTGGTTCATGCCTCTTCCGGTGGTAATCTCACCATTCTCCACCTTTTGTAACAATACATCGTGATGCTTTGCAAGCAAGGCATCCTTTCGCATACGAGATGCACCCACAGTGTTGACTATTAAAGGCACATAGTTAAAAAAATCTGCAATGGCTGGAGTAGAAGTTGAAACAGCAACAACTACTAGCTGTAATTGATGGGCAAAACAATGGATATAAAAAGCATAAGGATTTTCATCCCGAATCAATTGCTACACACCATTAAATTCCCCTCTCATATTAGAAGCTCCGTCATAACCTTGACCCCGAATCTTAGAGATGGTTAACTTATGACTAGAAAGCTTACCAAATAAAGCTTCCTTCAAAGCAATAGCCGTACATCTCTCAATATGTTGAAGACCAAGAAACCTCTCCATCACTTTTCCTTCATCATTTACAACCTTGCATAACAACAATTATTTGTAAATTAATACTTAAAATAGAATCTGAAAAACCAAACCATATAAAAATACATAGTGCGAACTACTAACCTCAAGAGGACACCCATTTGCTCCTTTATTGATACATCTCAAGACTCATCAATAAGCACAGAGAAATTTCTATCTCCAATTTCATCCATAATAACTGCCGTCACTTTTTCTGCACAAGCTTTAGTAAGGTCCTTCTGAATATGATGTGATAACATTTGACAATTTTTAATGCCCTTTTCATATGCATCCTTAACCTCAGGAACCTTGCCTTTGTACCAATCAACCATCTCTTTAAATTTACCTTTGTTGAGGGAAGTATCAGACTCATCATGTCCACGAAAAGCATCATCTTGTTCAATGAGAAACCTTACAACATCTAAAGAAGATGTCAACCGAATCTTGTATTGAATTTCTTCCTCCTTGCTAACAATCTCAATTTTTCTAGATACACTTGTTCTTTAGTTCATAAAGTCTTCACATTTTTTCCTAGCATCATTGTGAGTTTTGCAATTACTATGTACATTAAGCCTATCTTTGCCTTTCTTCCAATTGACATAACCTTCCTTAGCAAAGACAATACAAGCAATAAGCTGCATCCTTTGAAACACTATACTCTAGCCAATCAAACTCATTGAACCAAGTTTTTTGAAAGGATCTCCATTCAGCACCTTGCCATATATGAGGAAATATACTAATATCAGGTTGAGTTGGACCACTCAATGCATATGCCTTCTTTACTTGATCTCTAATTTCAAGTGGATAAGCTTCAATTGGTTTGCGAATCCCTGGATCACCAATTATATCCGAATGACTAAACTCTGCCCTAGGTCTCTTTGGTTGATTTAAACTCTCATTATTGGGTGGAGGATCACTGGTATTTGTGTTGCTTGAACTAGAATAATACGTGAGTAGTGTTCTTTTTGACATGTTGACAATCTAAAAATTTATAGAAAACTATTATAAGTTTCAATCACTACCTCACTGAAATTGAACTATTGAGACACAATTTTAGTCTTTAGACTGTGTATTAGTATTAGAGGTTAGTAGTTTACCAATCACTGCCTGCTCGTGGACCATGCACCCTTGCCGGAATGGCCGGATCGTGCCTCGGCACCTCGCCACCTCCCCGGCGGCCCGGCGACGCGGTGGCGCTGGACCGCCGCCTTGGCTCGCCTCCCGTCCACAAGCGACTCGCCGGATGCCGCTGCCGGATGCCGCCGCTTGCTTGCCGCACGCCGGCACGCCCACGGGCCAGGGGCAGGGGCCACGCCGCCTCGTCAGGGGCCCTACGGCTCATCACTCGCCATCGGCCGCCTCGCGCCCTCGCCCTGCCCTCCCGTCGCGGCGTCGCCCGTCGGCCGCCGCCCACCACACGCCGCGCCCACGCCTAGCCGTCTAGGGTTAGGGATTTGGGAGAGAGGAGTTGGGGATTGTGGAATTGGGGATTGCTGGCCGGTTGGGGGTGGCCGAGTGGGCCGGCTTGGGCTGCCACCGTGGGACCTTTGCTCGGAGTGGGCCAGGGCAAAATTTTAAGATTGAGCTCATGGTCGTGGGCTGCTCTTCGTAGTCGGCCCAAATCATGAAATAGTTCATCTTCAACCTCCGGCCTCCCCCCAACCGATCTGATGAACCCTAGCTCCCACATTCCATGGATCTATGGAAGAAATTTTTAGTGGGGGCTTAGGGGGGTCTCCATGGTCCCGGGGACGGTAGTGGGGTCTTAAGGCCCCCCTCACCCCCCCGCCCCCATGGCAAATCCGCCCCTGACGACAACTGCAAAGCTTCTGTTGGTGCTTCAAGTGGCCCTCTGCCTCCGCGCCTCGTTAAACGGAGACTAGACGGATCGGCTGTCGCTGGCCGCGTTCAAGGAGGCGATCAGCCATGACCCGCGTCGCACCCTCGCGTCCTGGAACGGCAGCGCCCACTTCTACAGCTAGGAAGGCGTCCTGTGCAGCAGCGCCAAGTCCTCGTCCTCTCCACCACGCCGCGTCACTCGCCTCAGCATCATGAGCCGAGGCCTCATCGGGCGGATCGATCTCCCCATGGCTCGGCAACCTCACGCACCTGGAACGAACGCCTGGTGCTATCGGGCAACACGTTCACCAGCGGTATCGCTTCCGTCCCTCGGTCGCCTGCAGCAGCTGCAGATCCTCGATTTGACCAACAATACTCAAGAAGGACGTGACGTATGTAGTTCGTTAGGATCCTGGACCCCAAGAAGGCTCAGAATCTGGCAATATCACTCATGGACTCACTGACTCAGCGTTTCAGCTGAACAAGTGCGTGCTGCAGTGATGGAAGGTGGAGTACATATATTAATTATTAGTGATTAATTAGTGTAGTTTTGGGGGGATTGAATTTGAACTTGAACATACATATATGCAGGGCACGATCTGCCGCCGGATCTGATCCAGACTCTGGTGCGGTGGAGCCCGACGAGCGACGAGCGCAGCTGGGCCCCGCCGAGCAGTTCATGCGCGCCATCATCGATGTCCCCTACCTTTACCAGCGCCTCGACGCTCTCCTCTTCATGGCCGCTCTCCCGGAGGAGGCCGCCGCCGTCGAGCAGTCCTTCGCCACCCTGGAGGTCGCCTGCCAGGAGCTCCGCTGCAGCCGCCTCTCTTCAAGAAGCTTCTGGAGGCCGTGCTCAAGACCGGCAACCGCATGAACGACGGCACCTTCCGCGGTGGCGCCCAGGCCTTGACACCACGCTGAGGCCGAGCTGCCTGTACCGCTCCGTCTCGTCCTGCTCCTGCTCCAAGGATGCATCGCTGCTTCTGCTGCTGCTGCCTATGCTGCTCTGGGTCTGGAGGAGGATGAGGTCGTCCGAGGAGGAGATGGAGCTGATGCTGATGCCGCCGCCACTGGCTGCCCTGGCGGCGCGGACGCCCTCGGTGTGGAAATTATGGGTACCGGATACCCACTCGGCTAGCTTATCTGACTTACCATAGGGGATAGGTTATGCCTCATGATTATGTAAACCGGCTATGACTTGGGTATTACATTACCATTGAGATAAGGTAATGGCTCATAGTCCAAAGTTGGTAAGATAGAGGAGTCCGACTTAGAATATGAGTGGATCTCCGACTTGTAAACCCCCCTCCGAGACTATATAAGGAGGGTAGGGGTGTCCCTTGAGGGGAGGTTGATAGACAGAGACACAAGTACACGAGTACACAAATCCACGAAATCAAGAGATCAAGAGATCAATAAACCACTCGGCGGATCGAATCCCCGAAACAGGAGTAGGGTATTACCTCTCGTTAGAGAGGGCCTGAACCTGTCTAAATCTTTGTCCCGACTAACCCATCGTGTTTGGCGCTTGACTGCTACCCCCAATTTCTATTGCCGAAACCAAGTTTCGACAGTTGGCGCGCCAGGTAGGGGCTCTGCGTCAAGTTTTCTTCTTCATCTCGCCGACAAGCGCGATGGGATCTTCTTCAGGCATCAACGACTTCGCCCTTCCTCTGGGGCAGGCGTTCAGCTTCGGCAGCCTTGACTTCATCACCGACAAATTTGGCAAGACCTCTCTCCTCAACTCGGATTCGAACCAGTCGGGAGGGGGAAACCTCGCGGCGCCGTTTGGGTTACCAAACGACGCTAAGACCTACCACAATCTTCTACCTTCCGAGCTGGAATCGATCCACTTGGGAGAATCTTCTTCATCATCATGCCGCGGTCCCAGCTCCAGAAAAATTGCTGCCATGATTCAACCACTCGGATCGCGCTCATCTACCGAGATCGCAGACTACCTCAGCTCTTCCAACTTTGACGACCTTTACGACATCTCCACGAACGACTTCGACGACTCCGACTTCGACTACGATTACGCTCCGGAGTTCTTCAACATCCTCATGGCCAAAGTTGCCGAGACCGACTCAGCCATGGCCCGTAGGATTGCACAAGAGGAACGAGCCAAGACCGACATCATCTTCACCGTCGGTCATCTTCGTCATTGCCGACTGGTTTCTTCGTCTCCACGAGGATTCTGTTGCCAACTGGTGTTTTCACTTTCATGGCCGTGCATCTTTGTCACGCTGTTGGGAACCGTCGGTCACCTCCACGCTGCTTTTTTGGTTGGTGTCTTGGTCGCCGTTGATGGATGACATTGCCCCTAGATCGGCCACCTCTACCGTCACCGGTGGAAATATCAAAAAGCTAAGTCATCATCAATTTTCTTTTTTATATGATATTTTCTTTCTCCTTTGCCTCACTACATCAACTGGTCCTCCGTTGAGCAGTGAGTCGGGGGCTACAGATGTTATATCATATTTTTGAGTTAATTTTTCTAATATTTATCTTGATTGCTTGCGACATAATCCGAGTAAAAAAAAGTGCTGATCGAGTTGTGCAACTCTATTTTTCCTATGCTTTCCATTTGGTTTGTCGATGGATAGTTGCCTTTGGACCGAATCCTAGCACCCGGGAGCTCGTTGGATGGAGTGTATGACGCAAGGTGCTAAGTATTACTCGGAAGAAATCAAAAGCATAAAGATAAAATAATTTGTTTTCTGCTCTAAACAATTACGAAAGTACCCGAGTAGTAAACTCTGATATGTGAAACTTTGTTCCATTAATGACGAACTCATATTAATGACTAGTCGGACAGAGTGTTTAAACATGAGGAGTCATCTACTCGGGGAAATCAAAACCAACAAGAGAAGAAATACACACTTATAAATATTTTGAAATGCTTGAATTTTCCTCAAGTACTATGTTTGCATCAGGTACTACTCATTCTACGTGTTTATACTGCAGGATCGATCAATTATACATCATCGTCGGCATGTCTTCGCCGCCGCCGACTGGTGTTTTCGCCTACACGGTTGAATGGTGATATCACCGTTGTTGGGCGTCTACGACTTCATCGTCGGCCTACCTTCGCCGCCGCCGACTGATGTTTTCCACCTACACGGTTGATTGGTGACATCACCGATGTTGGGCGTTTACAACTTCATCGTCGGCCTGCCTTTGCCGCCGCCGACTGGTGTTTCCGCCTACACGGTTGATTGGTGACATCACCGTTGTTGGGCGTCTACGACTTCCTCGTCGGCCTGTCTTCGCCGCCGCCGACTGGTGTTTTTCGCCTACACGGTTTATTGGTGACATCACCGTTGTTGGGCGTCTACGACTTCATCATCGGTCTGCCTTCGCCGCCGCCGACTGGTGTTTCCGCCTACACGGTTGATTGACGACATCACCGTTGTTGGGCGTCTACGACTTCCTCGTCGGCCTGCCTTCGCCATCGCCGACTAGTGTTTTTCGCCTACACAGTTGATTGGTGACATCACCGTTGTTGGGCGTCTACGACTTCATCGTCGATCTGCCTTCGCCGCCGCCGACTGATATTTCCGCCTTCACGGTTGATTGGACATATCATCGTTGTTGGGCGTCTACGACTTCCTCGTTGGCCTGTCTTCGCCGTCGCCGACTGGTGTTTTTCGCCTACACGGTTTATTGGTGACATCACCGTTGTTGGGCGTCTACGACTTCATCATCAGTCTACCTTCGCCGCCGCCGACTGGTGTTTCCGCCTACACGGTTGATTGATGACATCACCGTTGTTGGGCGTCTACGACTTCATCGTTGGCCTGCCATCGCCGCCGCCGACTGGTGTTTCTGCCTACACGGTTGATTGGTGACATCACCGTTGTTGGGCGTCTACGACTTCATCGTCGGCTTGCCTTCGCCGCCGCCGACTGATATTTCCGCCTTCACGGTTGATTGGACACAGACCTCATCGTCGGCCTGCCTTCGCCGCCGTCGACTGGTGTTTCCGTCTACACGGTTGATTGGACACATCACCGTTGTTGGGCGTCTACGACCTCATCGTCGGCCTGCCTTCGCCGCCGCCGACTGGCGTTTTTGCCTTCACGGTTGATTGGTGACATCACCGTAGCTGGTGGTCTACGACTTCATCGTTGGCCTGCCATCGCCGCTGCCGACTGGTGTTTCCGCCTACACGGTTGATTGGTGATGTCACCGTTGTTGGGCGTCTACGACTTCATCGTCGGCTTGCCTTCGCCGCCGCTGACTTGTATCTCCGCCTACACAGTTGGTTTTCACGCCACCGTTGTTGGGCGTCTACGTTTTCATCGTCGACTAGTTCTATTGCTTCTACTTCGCAAGCTTCGCTACTTCACCAACCACGACGTCTCCAAGAGACTCAACATGACATCCTCAATGTGTATCTTCACTCAAGCAATGGCTACTCAATGACAAGCTATAGTTCTTGATTCTATGATCAGTTGTTTCCCAACTAAGCATAGAGTCGGGGGCTATACAAATACAAGACTCAAAATCTTCGCTCCAGAGCAAGCTTTCTACTTCAGCGACTCCAACATTTTTACCGATAACTTTGGCTCTCAGTTGATGCTACAGTCTACTCCAAGCATTTTCGTCTTCATCGTCTGGCTATCTCCGTCGTTGCCGACTGGTGGTCTCGCCGTCATTGCCGGCCTGCATCGTTGCTGCTGATGTGCGTCTTCATCTTCAACACTGACTTGCCTTGGTCGTCGACGACTGTGGATTTCACCATCGCTGTTATGGGCAACTATGTCTCCATCACCGACATCTTCGTTACCTTTGATGGGCAATTTTATCTTTACATTGGTGGTCTCGCTTCCGTGCCGACTGCATCGGTTGTCACCAATGGATAACTTCGACTACGACAGAAGGATAAGTGGCATGCTCGGGGGCTTACTATCTCTAGTACCAGGATCATACCTTCAATCTTCAATATTGGGCTTATTCTAGATTTATGCAACATGAATTCATGGCCACGAGCTTATCTCCTATATTCATGGTCTGGATCAATCATTATTTTCTACAAAGGTCACAAGATGAGTTCTTGTGCCAGACGGGATTCAATTATCAAATCTATTTTGGTGTATCCCATGAGGGATAATTATTTGGATCAAAAGCTATTAGTTTGAGATGCGCTTGGTCTACGACACCCGGGAGATTTATCCCTCGGGAACTTATTGAGAGATGATGAATCCTGATGAGGCAAGAGCTTCCGGATGGATGGAGATTGATGAGCATGAGCTCTCGGTTTCTTTGCACGACCTTGTGAACAGGAGTTTGTGAGGGGAATTTTGGAAAGATGAAGCGGTGCGGTGACGACGACGCTTCAGAGATTTTAGGGTATCGGTAAGCTTTCTCATGATTGGGCCGAGACCCATGAGAAGCTTACGGCCCATATTACAGGTGAGGCTTGACACGTGTCTCTAGGGACTTAAGCAGATTTGCTCTGGCAATATGCGCGTGTCTTACTGCCCAATACCTTTGAAATTCTTTCATATAGCAGTTACACAACTTGTTGAAGGTTGGTACGATGCAACTTGGAAGGTGACAAACAGTAAAGTTTTTTATAACTGTCCTGGTAACTTTTTTTATAGGTTGCAGGAGCTGTTTGGATTTTACAAAGCATTTGATTTTTTATTTATCAGTGCTGATTTGCCACCTTGGTGTGCTCTTTTTATCAAGACCAATATTATGGCAAGAGCTATTTAATATTTTGGTCGTATTTTTCAGATGACTGATAAATTTATTAACTCATATTTTCTATTCATGAGAATTGATTGAGCTGTATGTTCCGGGACGACTCGGGCACAACGACTCGGATAAGCATGAGCTTGCCGAGTGCTCGGATTTTTTACCCCTGAGGGTCGGCTGAGTATTTTGTTCTGAGATGACTCGGGTAAATTGACTCGGATAAACATGAGCTTGCCGAGTGCTTGGATTCATTATACACTATGCCTTGATCATAAGGTTATGTGTTGTATGATCTTTTATGATTGCTTTTGGCTTAGGCTAGGCATTTATTTAACTCAGTAGAGTATGATTATTATAGTTCTTGACTATATGCTTAGTTTGTTTAACTAAACACATAGTCGGGGGCTACACCTAATTAGGTGCATCAGTCGATGCACCTAAATATTTATTCTTAAGAAATTTCTGAGATGTTTCAGCCCTTCACAGCCTTTCTATTGGATGATAAAGCACTCGGGAGACTCAGGCAGAGATGATGGAAACACTCAGCGATAGAAGCACTTGGCTAAGGAGTCATTCGGTTATGTGTTATTCTGGTTCGAGGCAAAGTTATCTTGTCGACTGTGAAGGTCTCGGGCTACTGTGGAAATTATGGGTACCGGATACCCACTCGGCTAGCTTATCTGACTTACCATAGGGGATAGGTTATGTCTCATGATTATGTAAACCGGCTATGACTTGGGTATTACATTACCATTGAGATAAGGTAATGGCTCATAGTCCAAAGTTGGTAAGATAGAGGAGTCCGGCTTAGAATATGAGTGGATCTCCGACTTGTAAACCCCCCTCCGAGACTATATAAGGAGGGTAGGGGTGTCCCTTGAGGGGAGATTGATAAACAGAGACACAAATCCACGAAATCAAGAGATCAAGAGATCAATAAACCACTCGGCGGATCGAATCCCCGAAACAGGAGTAGGGTATTACCTTTCGTTAGAGAGGGCCTGAACCTGTCTAAATCTTTGTCCCGACTAACCCATCGTGTTTGGCGCTTGACTGCTACCCCCAATTTCTATTGCCGAAACCAAATTTCGACACTCGGAGCGGATGATCTCCTGGACGACGAAGTGGAGCAGCGTGGTCTTGCCGTCGGCGAGCTTGAAGGCCAGAAATCGTCCTCACTAAGTGACTACCTCGAATCGATCATTCGATTGTCCATCCTTCCTTTGCATATTGCCGGCCGATTGCCGCCGCATGCACTGGCTGACTGATCAATTAATTAATATTGCCCGCAGCTGCAGGTTAGGTTGCAATTGAAAATACAACTCATACGAATATAGCTATACTATTTTAACAAAACGGTTAATACTCGCTCTAGTTGTTTATGACAAAATATGAGCAAACCTTTTAAAATTTTGACCAACAATTTATACTCGAATTAGTTTATAAATTCTAATAAGGTTTATGAAACTATGCAAGGTCGATTTCCTCCCTCGCTAATCGACAAAGTTCGCGGCTCTAGGGATCTCGGGTTGGAAAGGAAGATTTTTCACCTCCGCGGGTCGTAAAACCCTGGTGCAGGCAACACTCTCCTCCCTGCCAGCTACATATCACCTATCACTATTACGCATTCCTCTTTGGGTCCTCAAACGAATCGATCGCTACAGACGAGCATTTCTATGGAAAGGAGAACGACCCAGAAAACATCAATGGAGGGTCGAGTTGGGTAAATTAATTGGCAGATGGCGGTCAGCCGGCGCAAAACACTAGGGGATATGGTATGTGGTACAAATAGAAAGACAAATCCAAACCGTGGGCAAATTAAAATGTCAATCCCCTATGAACAGTCAAATATATATACTACGACGGACTAGGTAATCCCTCGTCAAAGATAAGTGGTCCGTGATGACAAAGTATCACCTCTAACGGGTGAACACCTGTCACAAATGAGTCATCGTGTAAGTCATCTCTGACGGGTTGTAACTTTCAACTCGTCAGTGAGACTCATCTCTGACGCTGTCAGTGTCAAGGATAAGACATACCTCTTATACATGGATTTGTAATATATGGCAATACTATATACCCAACAGTATATACGAGTAGGTATCTTTTAGTTAGTAAGATAAGGTTTATCTCTAAGAAAATTATCCTTCATAAATAGAAGGTGTCAGAGTTCTGGTCGGGAAAGATAAGGTCTCCCTAGCCCGTATTCTGTTCGAGTTCTTTGAGTTTTACTTGGAGAAAAAGTTAATCATCATTATAAATACAAGGCCTATTCCTAGAGGGAGGGGTACCGAGTTACAAACTATAGCCAAAGCCACATCAAGACACAAGCCGAAGAAAGCCAACACCCTAATCGTCGAATAGATCTCGTCCGGCCATTCTCGAAATGAATTAGACTAGTCATATGCTTCTTCTTTGTAGTCCGTGTGGTATTCCCATCCATATATACATGTTCCACAAAAGTAAAACATAGTGATGTTAAATATATTGCTGTTAAATGATAGAATTTTCTTATGCAATTGCATCTTTTCTAATCTGATCTTACGCCAGGAATCTTTGATGTTGGTGTTGTGGTCAAGTAAGGGGAAAAAGTGTAACTTGAACCTCCTGAGCTCAGATGTGTCTGAATTCTAGATTCGGTAAAGGCCAACTGAATGAAGCAACAGCCAACAGGTGGACTACAGAATTTTCCAGGTTTGCCGTCATTTCAGAAATTATGCATTATTCCTATAACCTTGGTTTTTTGTGAGCTAGTATTGTTGAGTCGTACAAAATATATTTTGTTTTATAGTGCCTCTAGCTAAATATGGAGCTTAATTTCCTGGACGGAGGGATCACTCACTTCCACCATATCGGTAGGATAACATTTTGTAGTAAGATCGTTCATGTAATCAAAGCGCATGATTAGCTCATATACATTAATCAGCTTTCCTATTTTGTGCTGACTATTGCTGATACTTCATATATAAGCGAACAATGTATTTAGATATGCCTGATTTTACAGCCAAAGTTGTGAAAAAGAACTAATTTGTAGCTTCAAATGCAATTGCTTCAGGTACAACAAAGCATTGCCATTTTATAATCTCTTTTGTTGTTCACATTTCAGGAGTTACATAAAAGTTTCATTTGAGTATAAAAATATAAGAATATGTTGAGATGAAGACTGTGTGGTGACTAGCTCTGATAATTGATAAGTTTGTTTATGTTTTATACACCGTGCGTCTTTTTTTTAGCACTGATCAGCATGAGTTTGTTAAGTTAACAAATATTCTATCTTCATACCAGATGATAATATTCTACTGACCAGTTAATTATTGTTCCTGTATTTACCATGTTCATAAAAAAGGCTTGGAAACAAGGATCATCATTTGAGGGTTTTTTTTCTTTATTGTTAGATCCTATGGAGTAACAAAATTATTTATGCGACGTTGATTAATTGGATTGTTCAAGATTCAAGTCTTATGGGATTTATTGTGTAAATTGGTATGCCAGAGAAACCGGTGTCCTGATAACAATCGCATATATATTGCTTCAGCTGGCAACTAGACAAGACCATTGTGATGAAATTTTGGTGCACAGGTTTGGTTTTGTGGCATTTTCCATCTTTCTGTATGTTTTCTTGGTCACTGATCAAAGATATGCATCTTGCCCTTCTATTATTTTAATTTTTAGGTTTGGAAATAAAATTAGTTGGTTGGGTTAATGATTGTGTGCAAAGTATAGGAAAGAAGCTACAAATATTTTTTATCTTTTCCTTTTCTAAAGCAATAGTTAACATTATGTTATATGCAAACCTCATAGCCTTTAAACATTTTAGTATAAATCAATACAAAAATCTTTAGGTGCAATATGTTTGGTTTAGTTCAAATATTGATCACAACATGCATTGCACGTGCACAATTACTAGTATACATATAGGTGAAGTATGGTTATTACTCTCCTTGAGGACTCGAACCAGTATAAATCCTTGTTCTTTGTCTCCTTGATACATTCTCGTGTATACCTGGTTCCGACGTTTTTCATATTCTACAAATACCGTAGTCGGAATATAATCTCTCAACAGTGACGCCCCAGGTAGGGGTACCAAATAAAGACTCCATATGATTATGATTCTCCATCCTCCTATTCATGCCAAATGAAACATGAGCTAAAAAATAATGTTAGAAAATCAAAATGCTCACAAGGGAAGAAGACAAAAAATTCTCGAGCATGATGAAAAAAAAAGATATAGAAAATAGCCATGTTCTCTAAATAAAATATAAGGAGGATCATAAAAAAATGAGTCATCATTCCTTTTTTATATTTATCCTCATACACATCCCTTTCCACACACGTATACAAGCTTGATCATGGTTGTATGATTAGTGTTCTTCTTGGATCTACCTTTTGACTTTACAATATATGTGATGCAAGTATGTCTTATTCTTATTTCCTACCTAAGCTCCACATAAACCTTATTAAAAGTAGAATAAGAAAAAGGCAAAATCAATTCCTTGGTGAGGAACTATACACATTGAGCGATTTGAGAGAATCAATTGACTAGTAAGGTAAAGTTATCTTTCTTTGAAAAAACCATGTCAAAAATCTAAGTTACTTGATAGAACAAGCAGAGATATCTTGGATCAAGGTCATTCCATTTTTCAAACATCCAAGGTAATGCGATAGACACTTCAAATTTCACAAGTGCAGGTATGGTTTGAAATATCTTATATTCTCGCATCATACAAAAGTAAGTATTGTTTCACCTTAGTCCTTCTCCTTTACTCAAGGACGAGCAAAGGGCTAAGTGTGGGGGTGTTGTTGACGGTCCTTAACTACCAAATTTGGCCGTCAATTCTTGCATAAAACTTACCAATGTCTACCACCAAACCTAGCGGTAGGGGTTTATTACTAACCACTTCCACAAGTGTTGGTGAATCTTTGTATGCAGGTAATTACTTGTGCAAATCAAGAGAAACACAAGTAAGAAAGCATAACTTCGACCAATTAGAGGAGAGCACATGGGTCAAAGAGCCCACACCAGGAGGAGAACTGTCTCAACTTCGTCCAAGCACCCCAAACCGACATGAAGACCCACTAGGAAGTGACCTAGACGAAAGGCGGCGTGAGAGGGCTCGACTAGGGCTTGGTTCGGCCGAACCAAGGGTGGCTCCCCTTGACCGCAGCTTCCACGTGGCGTCAGTTATGGCGCAAGGCTCACGGCAAGCAACCACCTTAGAATGTCGATTTAGGATAGGTGGAAGCTTGAGAGGAGATGGAGGGAGAATATTCTTTTAGCATCTCCACTCAAGTCTCCTCCACACTATAAATAGACCCCCTACTCCTCTCTTCCAACACACACCAAGATAGAAATCAATGCTACATTCCAAAGGTGAAGCTCTACTTAGCTAGTGCTTAGAGTAGGGAGAGAGTGAGGGGAAGTCTGGAGAAGTGTCGGGCTGTTGACGCTCTTCTCCTGGGGAAGTGTTGGGTCTATCGACACTCTTCTTCGATCTTGTACCTCGACAGATACTTGTCTTCATATAAGTAAGTATTCGTGACTTTTTTATGATATTTACTCTTCTTATTTAAGTAAGATATATTTTTATCGTTGCGGGTTCATCGTTCTACTTAAGTAGAGTAACTTAATCTTCCATAAGTGTGGTACCGGGATTAGGATAGTAATTAATAGCATAGACATGGTGTTTAGGCTAGAGCTTATCTTTGTTTGTTGTGTGCTCCACAGGTTGTAGAGGTAGGCGGCAGGTGGTGACAACCCTATCCCTCCTTCGTAATCCTCCATGTTCGGATACATCATAGAGCTGTAGGCCGAAGTTTCCTTGGCAGACCAGGGGTAAGCCGGTGCTCGAAGCAATTGATAGAGTTTTACCTTAACTTAAACTAAGATAAGTAACCCATAGGAATTCCTTTCCACTCTCACCTACCTTTTATTTTGTGTCCTTGGATAATTTAGTTAGAAGACTAGTTCACACACGTTCCTTGTGGATACGATACCCTGGAATACTCTTGGGGGAAGGCTACAACGGTATATGTGAGCTTGCAGATTGTCATGTATTCGTAATAAAATACCAACACCCATGTTAGCAGAAGTCCGTATAGTCATGCATCAACATATCATGAGATTATTAGGAGTAGCTAAGTAGACCGGTCCAACCATACAATGCAGAGACGATAAAACTGTAGTGGCTTAGCATAGCACAAGACTATCGGCTAATGGACAACTCATTTTTAATTGTGCTATAGAAAAAATAAAGTAAATTATAGTTTGTACAATGTATTCTTAAATGTTTTCATATTATATCATCCTTTAACCATTCTTTTTATTTAACAACAGCTAACTTTAGATTTTTTTATTTCAATTTGAACCACCCCATTCTATCCATCTCCAAGTCCGATGACTCCACTGCCGCTCCACCTCCAAGTCCAGTGACTCTTCAACCACTTAGCGCACTAATTCTCTCTCTCCTTTTTCTTTTTCCCTCCAACAGTTGGGGAATCGCTAGATTTAGCAAGGAGGAGCCCGGATCTAGTGTCTCTGCTCTTCATTGGGTCGGCTTCTGTCTCCCCGAGTCCCTGCAAGCCTGACACCCTCGACCTCAACGATGACCTTGACAATAACATGCATGATGACCGGGGAGGAGAAGCGACATGTCGATGGCTAGAGGGTATGGTTGCGCATGCGAAGGTGGAGATGAGGAACGATGGTGACTCATGGAGAAAGAGTGGTGGTGGCGGTGTGTGGAGCGGCAGTTAGTGGTTGCCAGTGGTTTGAGGAGTTTGCTGTCTACACAATCCCTAACCGAGTTTGTTGTATTTTTTCTCTTCGAGTACTGCTGACATGTAGGCCACCAATCATGAAAGAATGGATAACATAGTGTCGACGGAGTAGATCGCGACTACGGTATTTGTAAAGTATGGGGATCATTGGAACCAAGGTATACACGAAACTGAGGTAAAAGATACGAGAGACAGGGATTTTTATACAGGTTCGAGCCCCTTAACTGACAGGTAATAACTCTACTCCTGTTGGCCGAAGCCGGTGTTGCTCTTATATATTAGAATCACACGAGTATAATATTTGAGAGAACTTAATCTAGTCATCATCGACTTGCTGGCATGGATCTCCAACACGTAGTCGACGACAGGGTAGTCTTCTTCCTCGAATATGAACCCGACGAGATTAAAGGTAGCACTAGATCCCTCATGTCGGCCTCTGTGACTCCAGATTGGATTTGTCTAGGCTTTTTTCGCATGTTGGTGTGTCTTAGGCCATATTGGTGTGTCTCCCCTCTCCTCCTAGGGGTATTGTATTTATACCCACAAATGTCTTCTTGTCCAAGTAGAACTAGGGAGACAAATATAAATACGATCCGAGTAGTCCTTGTAGATTCCAACTTGAACTTCGCTTCTCCTTTCTTATTCGAAATACCTTCCGTATATGAGACATGATTCCGTATAAGACTTGGTATATGGTGGGCCCTGCCGAGCCTAACCCAAGATCATTGGGTATGCTTTATCCATAACACTGATACATAGCTACTCTCTCCGTCCCAAACTATAAAAGATTTTGGTTGAATGAGACATATTCTAGTATTACGAATCTGGACAGGATAGGGAGTAGTTTTAATGTGGACTATTTGCCATCTCTTCAATAGCGCATTCTCAAATGCCATCTTCTCTATAGACTTTGATTATTTGTCACTTGGGCCCACTGGATTGATTCCATTTTGCCACTTTTGCTGACATGGCATGACAAGTGTGCAATTTAGAACAAAATCTGATAGAAAAATGCCTCTTTTGCCCTTTTTCTACCTTTGGCTCATGGTGTCTTCTTCCTTTAGCCCATGGTGGGACAAGATGAACCAGCAACAATGAGCAGGCATGAAAACACCAACTCCCTCTCTGATGACGAGCTGGCGATGCCACCACCATCGCCGAGCACCGCATGGTGAGCCGGCCGCTTTTCCCCGCCAAATCTAGACGGGCCAAGCTCGGGGGCTCAGATCTGGCCATCAGCAAGCTCGGGGGAGTAAACCCTCCCTTGCCACGTCGCAGACGTCCCGAGGCTCCTCCGATGCCGCAGCGTCCACATCTCCCGGCGAGGTCGGCTCCCATTTATGGTGCTCGATGGCGACAATGACAAGATGATATGGTTGTGGCGCATGGAGCGTATAGCCGATGGCTGGGCGAGGTGGGGGCAGGGGAGCGAGAGGTTGAGGAAAGCCACGACGGTGCTAGTGCCGATGTGGAAGGAGAGATAAGGGGAAGGCCACGGCGGCGCGATGTCAGTCATGGGATGGTGACTAGAGCTGCGGGAGTGAGATGGGAGAGAAGGATTAGGGGTATTGAAGTTATTTCTAAACGGGATTGCTGAGTTAGCACTTGAGAATGGTAAAATGGAAACAATGGAGTAGGTGCGGATGACAAAAAAATCAAAATTGCGCCATTGAAAAGAGTGGCAAATAGTCCAAAACCCCGAGTATCTAATCGTCCCCTTCCTTCCCTTTGGCGTAAAAGAAAGAGAAATCGCCTGTCTCGTCGTTTCCTCCGCTCCTTGCGCCAAGACGAGTCGCGGCTGAACAGGGGAGGGGCGCCGATCTCCATCTGGCGAGCAGAGCAGGGGAGGGGAGGGGAGGGGAGGGGAGGGGATCCTGGTGAGCATCCACATCCTCTTTCTGATTCATCTCTCTCTCCCACCGGGAGTACTTTTGTCTGGAATTTGCTTGCGTTCGTTAACCCTAGCTTCTCTTGTAGATCTGGAAGAAGCTCTTCTCTTAATTTCAGAGCCGTAACCTTAATACAAGTAACAGTTTGTTTGTTCCCCCAAACCCCCATGTCCCAAGTTGGATCCGCCCCTGCCAAGGAGCCGTCCTTCAAGGAGGGCGAGAGAGTGCTCGCCTACCACGGCCCACTCCTCTATGAGGCCAAGGTCCGCTCCTTAATCCCTTCTCCCCTATCTCCCATTCCACTCCAATCCAACCTAGGGTTGTTACAACCCCTCCCCTCCCGATTTTGCTATTTTGCTTCTCTGCAAAGAAATGGCGCTAGGATTTACCGAATTCGGATTCAGACCAAACAAACAAACAAACAAGCATTCGCCTCCATAGCTGCACTGCTCCGCTCCGTTTGAAATTTTTACTAGGACTAGTATTTACCAAGGGAATTTACTAATTTACTAATTACCGCACAAAATCCTCCGCACCAGGAAATTAAATTCCCTCTGCTTGCCTTGCTTTTCTGCTAGTCTAGTCTAGGTCATATCTGTGCACTGCGATTCCGTTCATTATTTCCTAGCCTTCTTTCGCTTGTTAATTGCATTCCCTAATAGATTGTCTTCATTTCCCCCCCCCCCCCCTGGATTTCTCAAGGTTCAAAAGTCCGAAAACAAGGAGGATGAGTGGCGGTATCACGTCCATTATCTTGTAAGTCCTCCGTCGCCATTGTAAATCATGACAAGTGCTTAAAAATAAAGCATTAACTTTGTGTGTTCCCTTAAGATATCGAGGAACCAACGTTACCTGTATATATATATTTGGCACCTCCTTATAGGTCCTTCCCCTCTTTGTCTTGCTTTTAAATCTTCCTCTTTTCTTTTGTAGGGTTGGAATAAGAGGCAAGTGCATACCATGGATGATTGATAAGTCTTCCATGCTTACCTATAGCTAATAACTTATTACCAATGCTTTCCAGTTCTTTATGTTGATGTGCATATTTTTCTAACCATACAAGGAATATCTGTACCTGTACTTATATGATGCGTTTGATGTTTATCTCTCAAGCAATTGATATTATTATTACATATAGTAGCATGAGATATGTGAAAGTATGCAAAACTTCTCATGCATCTGCACTGGCCTCAATCTGATTAATACAGAACTACAGCATAGCATCATGTCAAAGCCATAGAATTCAGAACAGGCTTTGGGCTACATCTGTATCTCTTTGTTGTGTAATGGAAATATATGATGTTTTTTAAACCATCGAATCAAACTTTTATAGTTTTGACCACCAATATATCAAATGCTATTTATAGATTCACTTGTAAATGAAACCATTAGATTCGTTTATGAAACATAATTTTAAATATGATAATTGAATGATTATGTTGATGAATTCATCTGTAAAACATGATCTGTGTCTCAGTTGGGGAAGTGATCCTATACCCGTTTTGTTGCCTTTGTTTTAGGACACGAGTGAGTGCCTGGAGCCCAGATGACTGATATATATTTAAATATGACCAATCCATTTTCCACGTGTGAATTGAAGTGATGGCAACACAAATTTGTTTAATAGTTGTGCCGGATGGAAAAATTCACTGAGGCCCTTGACAGTTTAAAAGTGTCTAAGTTGGATTTTGGACCTTGAGTTGGATATGGATGACCTTATGCATGTTCTAGTGTATTATTATTTTTCTGGCAGGGCCATATTGTTGTCTACCACCATGTTTGGGTAGTCTCACATCTTTGCCCTTACGGTGCAAAAAAAAAAATTCTTAATATGTTCATGAATCCTGTTGAGGGGCTTGTTTCTATCATTGCACTGATGCTATTTAGTTGTCCTTGTGCTCTCCTAATCCAAGTAAACAGTCTTAATATGTTTATTTTCAATGAGTACAGCTGGGATGAATGGGTCACAAATGATCGCTTACTGAAATTGACCGACGAAAATATCCGCAAACAACAAGAGCTTGAAAAGAGCCAAGTAGTTGACAAAAGCGTAAAATCTGGACGGTCAGCGCAGCATAAGCCAAAAGGCTCTAATGGTTAGCTTATTCCTCCCTCTTCTTTCCGTTGGAATTGATTTACTGGGTCGATAGTTTTTACTTCTATCCATGACAAGCTATCTGTTTGTTAAATCAATATTTGTGCTGTTGGATTATGTCTAGACTATTCCACTGGGAGCTTCTTTCTAGGAATTATTTTGCCAAATTGTTGTTTTTACTGTGTTCTGTAGCTGTGAGTGTCATGTTTCTATGATAAGTTTTGTATTTTGCTAATAGAAGCATCATCCTGGCAGTGCTTAATCTGTACTTAAAAGAGTAGAAATGCCAAATGGCACAGAGATTGTGAATATAGGATGGTTATAACTGAATGCTGTGATCATTTACATTGACGGATTAAGCTCAAACTTCACCTTGGGAGACATTTCTTCCGAAGTTTGGAGTTATGAACCAATCTTGGAGTAATTTTGTGATAGTTAGCTTCTGGTACAAGTACGTGGTAGCTTACTGTTATGGGCGTTGGTACTGTGCATATAGGACATTCTGAAATTTCCCATTATCTTTTTTCATATCGGTATGGTTATGAACTCATGATCATATTTCTGTTTTATGGTGGAAACTATCTCAGTCCAATCATGAAAACTGCCATGGCTTTGATACCAATTCAGCATGAAAACTCTCAGAACGTTGTATATGTTCTTTTCAATTGATAAACTATCTGTTTATCGAATTTGAACTGCAATTTTATTTGTACTTCTAGAAATAAGAAATGATGACAAATGGTAAACCAAAGGGAAAGAAAAGATAGAAGTTCCTATTTGCAACAAATATTTTTGTTTCTGACACATTCAATTTGAAGTTGAATTCTTAAAGGGGTGCTACCATTCTATTTGCTACATTGAGAATGGAATTTCCCATGCTGTTATAGTGGTTATACCAAAATTTTTCCCATGCTTCCACCAAAGGATGGGTTTCCACTTAATGCCTTACTTTGTAATTTGTACCTCTTAAATATGTCTTACCTATTGTAATTGCATTCAGCAGATGCAAAAACTGATAAAGAGGACACCAAGATTATTGGTAAGTTCACTTGTACATTTTTCAAAGTTCTCGGTTCTTCTCATTTGTGTGATACTTATTACATTTGATCTCTGTGATGTTAAAACTGCAGTCAAGGGGAAGAAGCGCAAAAGTCAGCCTGGTGGGACTGAGGTGTCTCTCACTTTCAAATATGTTTTATTGTGAAGTATTTGATTTCCATGAAGTTCATTTTCCATCAATTATGATACTGCAATTTACCTTTTGAGATATCATTTCTAAACTGCTGATATTATGCATATTTCTGCTCCTTTGAACTAATAATACTTTTTATTAATTCTCTTTTTATTTTCTAGAACTACATGGTTTGGCAATTATGTTCATTTTTCATCATACAAGTGGAAAATGGGAACATTCTATGGTCCATGTGGACCTTTCTTCTCTTTTTGCAATATAACACTTAAAGTTCTTGACCTTTTGTTGTATGATGATGATTATTTCATTTTCTCAACATTTCTAAAATTGTAATGATGAATATTAGGAAATCTATGCTGCTGCAGTGCTTTGTTTAGTTCTTTACACAACAATCTGATTTCTGGACTACATGATGTTTGGTTACCAGCAAAAAAATCTCACTGTGTAAGAATTGTGTAGTATGGATAAATTTAGAACACGTGTTAAATTTAAATTGGAAGTTTGGAACTTGAACTAATGTTTTACATTGTGCGAAGAGAATTCGTTACCTACTTATGGTTATGGAGACTGATAAACTTAACATTTTGAAGCTTTCAGCTATATTTGGCAAGCATGTGGTACATCATTTTATCTATCAAGTTGTCTTGTGGCATATTTGTAAACATAGTGACAACTCTGCCCTGGTTGATCCAGGAGAAAGAAAGAAAATCATCTGAGAGTCTCTTCATGTCACATTTTCCTTCAACACTAAAAAAGCAACTTGTTGATGATTGGGAGTTTGTCACGCAGCTGGGTAAGGTATTCAATTCTTTCTCTGAGCTGTCTTTGATTTATTTATGTCCAAATCACACTCTCCATTGTTCAATTATAATTGAATATTGTGTCCTGAGTTGGCATGGGAACAACAGGTACTTAAGAGAAGCATATTTGTATCAAATAGGAACCAATAAGAGAATGAATACTTGAAATCTTTATTTCCTTCAGAAAAAAAACTAGCAATCTTGACCAGTGGATATATTATTCATTGTACATTCTGCAGCTAAATTTTGACATATACCACCTTACTGTTAGACAAGCAACCTTGATATATACCACTCAAACTTACCTAGATCATTAGTTATATTGTGTATCTTTTGTATATTTCGTGTATCTGTGGAACTGGATTTTCTGCATCTTTTTGAACATGATTGATTGATGCCAACATGTTGTCATGTTCATTTCTCATGTTAAGGAAACTTGTAAAAATTAAGTTTCCCCAAAAAGGTTACTATTTCAAGAAGTAAGAATTACTAACAACTAGATAGACTTGAATGTTTCAAGTCATTATGTTGCACTAATCCCTGACGTGAAAAGGTACTTGTTAGAAAACTACGAATACGATGAGTTTGTCCTCAGTGATGTGTGCCAAAGTTAACTGTTTATCATTCTCACCAGTTCCTTTCCTGAGCCAATTTCCTTGTAATGCAGCTTGTGAAGCTACCTCGGTCCCCCACGGTCGATGATATTCTAAAGAAGTACTTGGAGCACCGGACAAAGAAGGATAACAAGTAAGCATTCTATATAAACATAAATTCTGATTTATTGGCATATCTTTGACACAGCAAGTTATAAACAGTATCGGGATTCGGAATTCTACTGTAGGTATCGAGGCATACACGATGATGTTTTAAACAATTGTTAGTGTCATTAGTGCAATTCCTTATTTGCTACTCAAAAATCCATGCGATCCCTTTATCCCTAATGTCTTGCTGACATGTGGACCCTGGACCAACATGTCATTGAGAGAATGAGCTGCAAATAAGGGAACTAGTAAACTTTCAAAGGTGCAAAAAAGTTACAAGTCTCTTAATTGGAAGTAGGGATAAAATAAAGTGTGGAAAGATATTATAGCCTAACATGTTTTTGAAATATAATTTATGTTTTTTTTCAGAAAGTATTGGAACTTACTCTAACTTTAACAAATAAACAGAAAAAAAAAAACAGGAGGATGCTGGTGCATGAGAATCGCTGAGTTTAAGATTACTAACTGACAAACTAGGCAAAGTTACGTTTGTGTAGTGTATTATAGAATTTTATCAAAAAATGGCTATTCAGATGAATATTCATGAATTTTGGTAGGTTCCCCCACATATAGCAGGATAATGTAAAACGAAGATAGGGACTATCACCTTTGGACAGGTCTTGGTGCTGCCTTTCCCTTCAATCTTCAACTAATATGTTTTCACCCTAGGATAGCTTCTAGGAATAATGCGACCTTAAAACGATATTCTGAATTTCTGATTATGCATTTCCTCCAGAATGCTCATTAGTTTTCTCAAGTTTTCTAGTATGCTTCCACAGAGGGATTTGGGTTTAGTATGATATTGGGCTAATCGTGGATTTTTATATGAGACGCAGATGGTGGGCCTGCTGTATCTCATTTTGTTAATTTTAAATGCTAAACTTGACTGACATGTCCAGATACACTGGAATGCTGCATATGGCTGTATCCTGTATGTATCGGACATGGGAATGGCATGTATTGTTGATTCATATCTTTGTGCTATACCCATAATATGCCAAAACTTCTGCAAATTTGACATTTATAGGCCAATTTGTTGCTAAATTAGTGGCAGTGTGGCACACACTTTATTGGCCCCATGACCCACATGCCATTAATCAACTTACCATCCAAAGTTATACAAAACCTATGGCCAATTATATCTTTGTGGAACAATGCTGAGTATAGCATGCTTTGTAAGTTGTGACTAAGGGATAAATTTAACTTAAATAAATCAACTAATGATGTGGACTACTGTAACCACATGTCACATGTGAAGCTTGCAAACAGCAATTGCTGCACCTGGCAGCTTCTATCTTTGTTTTGCAACAGCACAACCACAAAATTTCCACTCTTAGCTTAGGGTTTGTAATTCATCCTGTGTGTTCTGTATGCTTGATTACTGATTATTATGTGCAGCATAATCCAACAGTATGTTTACTATGTGCATGTCATTCTCTTACTTAACATGACTGAAAACATAGCACCAAAAGTCAAAGCAGCTATTGAAATGCATCTGTTCTGGTTCAGTGGCTGGGCCTCACCGGTGGGATTATTTCTGTTGTACTGTGTGCCTTCACAAGGAGAGTTCCAGCATTTATTGGTCCATGCCCTGGACAAATGTTTCATGTTGCACATTGGCTGCATGGTTCATAGATTTCACATGTAACCTTCTGATTTGCCTGTTTTTACCTGTCTAATTGCATGAACAGTCCATGAAGCAAACAGAACCATTGAGGTTGCCAATTCTGGTTTCCTATGGTCAGACTGCTGGTCTGCCGTTTTTTCTTTGTACTATGATGAAAACAAACCATCAACTGACCTTTAACTCTTTCTGGTTAAATTTCACTATATTGAAATGTCCTAAAATCATTTTAATATTCATATTAATAATCATAATTATGGAAATTTTGTCCTTATGCAACAAATGTTTAGATTCTTTGTTATTCTTATCCAAGACCTATTTGCATCATCTGTGTCTGTCAAGCTTTTTTTAAAAAAAATATTTATTTTTCTTGAAAAGACCCATTAAAACTTTGTATTGTTTGTACTGAAGGATAAATGACTCTTATGCTGAGATTTTGAAAGGATTGCGATGCTACTTTGATAAAGCATTGCCTGCAATGCTTTTATATAAGAAAGAGCGACAGCAGTACTCTGAAGAGGTTAAAGGCGATGTTTCGCCCTCAACTATATATGGAGCTGAGCATCTACTGCGCCTTTTTGGTATGTGCAGTTCTTGATTACATGAGATATCTACCAATGAATAAATTATTCAGTAAAGTAAGGAAACAATTAGGAACAAGGTTTATTGTCTGTTCAAAATTTTACTTCCTGAATGTAACATGTAAATTTCCTTCAAGGTTTCATTGCATTTCTAAACTTTTTCTCTTGTTGAAACCAATTATATCAGTTACACTTTTGAATTCATTGTTATGACTGAGTAAAATTTATTTTACCACCCTCATCTATTGCGTTGAGTCTAGAAATCAATTCTCAGCCATGAAACAAGGCAGTGTACACCCCTGAACTATCAAAAGAATCCCTTAAGATCAGTCCAATCTGATTTTTATGGTGGTTGTTTTGCAGAGTTGGCATCCAAATTATCTACTTTTTTGCTAACATGGCACCTAATTTGCAAGCAATGTATAAATAGTTGTCATGTCAAACAAATTGTTAGGATTGCTCTTGGGGGAGTGCTTTAACTGGTTTTGGTAGTTGAGCTTGAAAATGTCCAATTTAATAGTTGAGGGTTGATTTTTAGGTTAGGGCTATAGTTGAAGAGGGTAACATCTACTGTTGTGACCCTTGTGTATTCTATTATAGTTTGAACTAGAGTCTGGGTAATTGTTCTCAAGTATGAATAAATTGGAACCCCCATTAGCTGAATGAAATACAAGGTTTTGTTTAAGATGAATGTTTTGTGTCGGTAGGATGTTGAGACTCAGAATAATTTGGAAGGCAAAGTACAATGTTTGAAAGGGTTCACTTCTTGCTGCTTTGCAGTGAAATTGCCAGAGCTACTTGCGTCTGTCAACATGGAAGAAGATGCACTCAACAAACTACAGCAGAAATTGCTGGACATTCTCAAGTAAGCAAATCTTTCTTGATTTTATTGTTGTACATCACTATGGCAGCATATTCATTTCCCATCAATATACATAAATATGTGAAGTCAGTTAGCACCTTCATTTCTTCATGCAATTCCAGCCGTTATTTTTCTTCTATATATACTAGCATCTCTCTAGTTAGCCGACTTTTGGAAACATGCTTGAAAATCTGTCCCACACAATTAATTTTCCAGTCAATACCATAATTTTAATTACGTGCTAACCAGATTGTAGCAATCCCTGATAGTTAGGCATACTTTATGCCAAAATGCTTACTAAACCAATTGAGAATTCATGGTAGGTTTCTGCAGAAGAATCAGAGCTCGTTCTTCCTTTCTGCGTATGATGGTGGTTCTAAAGGTACTGATGGGATAAAGACCAAATAGAAGCAAACAGTTGCATCTGTATGTTGGCTGTACTTAAATGTCTCGCTGTGTTGTTTTAATTTTTATGTGATTGAACAATGTGTCGAACATCGTAGCACTGTTTGCTAATGCTAATTTCATGTAGGGCTGCAGAAGGTTTCCTAAAATATGGTACACTCATTGCATTTGCATCTGTGAGTTAGAGGATGTGTCCGCCCCCGCGGTCACCCCACATTCGGTACGGTGGTTATCACGAGCCACGTGAATTTCATATCCAAAATGTTGAATTCGAATTTTTCAAATCTAAAGGTAAGGTCGTGGTTACTGTGCAGTTACCGCACCTTTAAGCCGTGGTCTTTGGCTTGAAAAACAAAATAACTGAAAAACAAAAGACCGCAACATTTTATTTGACAATAATAGAAATATCATAATACAATGTTCACAACTACAAAGATTGTAGCGTCTACACTATTTCAACAGACACCGTCTTCTAGTCATGCCAAACTATAGATTTAGGTGGTGTTTGAAACTTATGAAGATAAAAAATTAAGTTGGTACACGAGAAAGTCATAAGCACCTGATTAATTAAGTTTTAATTATTATAAATTTGATAAATAGATATATTTGATATTTTAAAGTAACTTCTGTATAAAAAATTTTCACATAAAACGTACTGTTCTTAGTTTGAAAAACGTGTTAACAAAACCAATGTAAAATCTAAATCTTAATCATAAAAGAACATGACCTTAGATTAGCATGTCAAAATATATAATTAAGTCAACCTGTTAGCGAGGAAAACCGTTGGGTCAATGGCTTAATGCAGCATGTAAGCAAATCTACTCAACAAAACAGTTTTCGGGGTTGCTCGGACCTTTTGAGAATGTTTAGGGGGCTCAATGTTCGGTTTAAAATAACTTCGTTGCAAGATGAACGCTCGCATTAAAATTTTGATTTTTTTTTCTCAAATAAACAACCTAGGAGCCAAGTGGGAAAATAAATATTGCTAAAATTTGTAGAACAACAGTTGAAACTCCAACCAAAAGAAGAAAAAAAAAAGCAAAGCAAATGGTGAGGTGAGTTGGCATGGTACCAAACAATGGTGATGTACCAAACAAAAGTGGCTGCAAGATGTCATGGACGTCGGTTCGTTGGGTGGAGGGGTTGGTGGAGTGGGATCATGTATGGGAGATCAAAACGTCGACACTGATGGGGCTGCGTTTCTTTTTCAAAAGAATAAAAATGCTAAAATCGTATGTCTTTTTCGCAAAAAAAAAATCATCTGCTTTTCGGTGTGTCACACAGACTCACAGCGTCAAATGATGTCTCATGAAGGTAAGGTCTGCCAGCTCATCGAAAGAGAATGAGTAAGGTTGAATTGCCATATCAATATCAATATACCTATCTCTGCTTAGCTGGTTACAACTTTTATATTTCCTAATTTTGCGTTGTAAATAATACTCTTTCTTATTTTAATATATGACTACTAGCCAAAGCCTGGTAGTAGTTTAAATAAAAGAAAATATCAATATACCTTAGTAGTCCAAAGTAGTCGATGGTCACTGGCACTATGCATCACTAGTAGGAGAAATTACTTAAAAACACCTAATTAAAAAATATTATTTGTGCACAGAGTTAATAATTAAGTGGGACTTGTGTGGTGTTGGGGAGGGAGCTGGGATGGTAGTAGGACCTACACTTGACGATGCTATATATATTGATGGGTGTGGATTTTAAATTATCGAGGGATGTTTCTTTATTGTTTGTACGTTATCTAAATAGTTATGAAAAATTAGAAAAAAAAGAAGATACCTTAATATGTGATATATCACTCTATAAACATATAAGTTAAAATTTAACTTCTACAAGTCATAGCTAGTTAACATATATTCACAATCAAATTTTTTTAACGTGTAGAAGTTAAATCTGATCTTGTATATTTGTAGAGTGGTCTATCATATTTTAATCTATCTTGTTGATTTTTTTAATTTTTCATAATCATTTAAGTGTCATAGAAACAATGAGGAAATGTTCTCTCGAGAGTTTAGAATAATTTTTCATAGATTGAGGCAATTTGTCAATAGTGTCGAAGGTAGTGTTTCTCGATCCAGGAATATTTCATGTCTTATGAACATGGGGATGTTTTTCATTTCCTTATTATAAAACCCTCTCATAAATAGTGTATCATGTTCTTCGACCCAGTCGACATACGAACTTTGTCACTATGGTCAAAATGCATCCTAAGGTTGTATTTGAGAGGAGGGAAAAGAGAAGGAGAAGATATGCAAAACGAGATGAGCCATTAGTGCATTATTAATTGAGTGTAGATTAATATGATTTTTTAAAGCAACTATTTTATATATTTTTTTCAAAAAACATAATGTTTAGTAGTTCCGAAAGCGTGAGCACTGAAAACGAGAACTTTCTCTCCCTCTGTCGTTCAAACAAATGGATCCACCCTAAGGCTGTGTTCGGCTCTTCCTTTCCCCAACCTCTACTTTCTCGTTTTTCACAAATATGTTTTCTGAACTGCTAAACGATGTGTTTTTGGAAAAAAAATTAGAAGACTGTTGCTTTAAAAAAATATATTAATCTATTTTTAAATCTTTTAAGCTAATACTTAATTAGCCATACACTAATAAGTCACTCCTCACTTCGTTTTCCGTGCCAGACTTAAACGTTCCCAACCGACGGTCTCGAACGCAGCTATAAGATTATGTTCGTCGATGGGGTGACGCATGCATATCGGAAATGTAGTTTTCCCTCGTATTAGTGTTCGCCTAGACTATAGTCTAGAGAGTCTAGATCGTGTCTAGACGCTAGACGATAGGTTGTCATCTAGTTTAGGGCCTAAACTGTGAATTAAACTGTTTGGGCATCTAGACAGTGAAAGATGGTCCAAGACTGTCTAGACCACACAATTAGATAATATTGAGATGAGTGTATATACCATAAATCTATCATTTAGACTATGGTCTAGGCAATGGACCAATGCATTTTTTGTGTGGCAGGAGCTAAAACTTCATGCCCTACCCAAGGCCCATATGGCTTAGGGTTTTGACATCATTCCAAACACTTATCCTCTGTTCTAAACCTCACTACCACGAAGTCACATCACCTCTCATCTGCTAGTTGCTGTCGTGGACCTTGCTCCCACCTTTCTTTTTCCCGTGGCTCTACACAAGTGGTTGCACCTATCACAATGTCGCTAATTATCCAATATTCGATGAAACATGTTTAGGTATTTATATGTGTGTCAAAAAAGATATGCTGATAGTATATTATATGGTATATCGTCTAGACTGGCTTAACTCTAGACCATAGGTCATCGTACGTCTAGCGTCTAGGTGAACATTGACAAATTTGCAAGCAAAACAATGGAATCAGTGCATCTTTAGAGACCAGTTGTCTTGTTTGTTCCTCGTGCCGTCTTGTCACGCTCGGAAATTCACTAATAATTTCCGAACTAATTTGTGCAGACAATCATTGTCTAGGAATTAGTCGAGGTACACAAATTGACAATTTAATATACAAATCCATCATAATAAGAACGTTAAATACTTACAAAAGATAAAATAAAACAAGAGCGGAAAAACGATCTAGCGATGGCTTCAGTTTCACTCCCACAAGCAACTCAATTGGGGTATAAGCCAAACGTCCTCTCCTTCGGGAACTTTTTTCATCTGAGGTTTGATTGATTATTGCAAGGGTGAGTACATGTAATACTCAGCAAGCCATACAACAAATATGCAAGTGCACAGGGATAACAAACAATGGCATAATAGGGGTTTGACGGAGCGTGAAACTCCTCACCGGGAGACCGCGCAGGTCCCCCTTTGCCGGTTCGGCCGGGGGCGCTAGGAGGAACCCTTGGCCCCTGAATCTGAGGGATGTCAGCGAGAGAGAGAAACACGGGCGATGTAGACAGGTTCGGGCCGCTTGAGCAGCGTAACACCCTACTCCTGTGTTCTAGTGGATCTGGGAGTGTTCCAGAGTACAAGGGAGAGTTCAGCCTCTAGACGCGTTGGCCGGAGTCGCCCCCCCTTTCCTAGGCCTGGGCCTCCTTCTATATGGTAAGGGGCTTCCACACGGGCCACACGTCGCCTAAGAAAGGAAAACATTCTTTTTACAATCAGGGCTAGCCTACTGACCGAAGTGACCTTTCGGTAGACGCCCGCTTCAACCTTCTTTAAATGGCCCGCGACTTCCCTGCCATGCATGCGCTGAAATCTGGAACGATCTGACCGGGGCTGACGTACCAACTCCAGGAGTTGGCACGCCAGCTCCGGCTAGGGACGAAAGCCAGGAGGCTCTCATCATTCTGACGGGACGGGGCGAGGCGTGCCGCAGGCCGCCCATCGCCACCTAACCCGCGATCTGACCGGTCTGTGACCGGCCACGCGAAGCGACCGGTCACGGACCGGATAGGCACGCGCTGCGCCGCATTAAATGCGGCGTGGTGCGCTCGTCTGACCCGCCATAAATGTGGTTAGGTGAGCCCTACTGTGCTCACCTACCCCACACACGCGTCGCCGAGACCGCAAGGGGTCGGGGCGCCCCAGCCCTCGGGGCCAACAGGGGAACGGCCCGACCCCTCGGGGAGGCAACAGGAGGAGCGGCCATGTCACCCTCGGGCCCGACCCCCCGGGGGGGGCGGGCCACGTGGACGTCGCGGCCGCTCAAGCCTCTAGTCACGACACCCCCGGTCCCATGTCACCGACAGGGTTTATTTGCAAAAACAACATTTAAAAAAAATATCTAAGAGTAATAAAACAATAGAGTAATTAATCAACACTGAACAGCATGCCAATGCTACACAGGCCCCAACTATCTCTGAACAACCAAACCCCTGTTGCACAGATCTATCTCCATTCAAGGAGACAACAAATTATCATCACCAATTATTATCATTACTGAATAGCGTGGGACTAATCACGAAAAATATTGCTAGGCCCGCCCATGACCACGAGCATGGCTATTCGAATAGTTTTACTCTGGCCAGACGTGTAGAAATTTATCCACAAGACATGAAAGGGTCAATTAGGCCTAGAGGGGGGTGAATAGGCTAATTCAAAAACTCAAGTAAATGCGAAAGCAGGAATTTTCGAAATTTCTGAAAATGATTTTCGAAAATTCCAAAAATAGCAGAGTAAGCGCAATTCAAAGTAAACTCTAAATCTAGCTGCCGACAACAAGAATATGCTAGCACAAACAGCAACTAGTCCTATAGCGGCACAATCAAGCAAAGCTAGAGGAGTGAGAAAAAAGAGATATCACCAAAGTTGTAGCAAGATGAGTTGTTCCCAGAGTTCAAATCCTTGAGGGGATTCTACTCTCCGTTGAGGGGCTCACAAAGAGCCGGGTCTTCGCTAACCTTTTCCTCAAGAGGTTGCACAAAGCACTCCTCCTTCCACTAGTGATATCTCTTTCCTTTCAGAGGTGAGATCCGACCTTCACAAACTTCTCCCGGCCAACCACATGTAGATCAGTGGCTCGGGAGTGACACCTAGCCGCTTAGGAGTCCTCAACCTCCAAGAGTAACAAATAATGCAAAGAACTCCCGGAGATGATGCAAGTGCTCACAAATCATCACAAAGCCAACAACAGCACTCATGCAAACTTGAATCCACAACTCTTGCACACACACCAAATCCGAATTGAGCACGGGTGAGAAGGGAAACAAGAAAACAAGGCTCAAAAGTGAATCACGAGATGAATAAGCCAAGGGCACGAAAATATCCAATGTGTCCAGCCACCCTCACAAGTAGAGAGAGTGGGCTATTTATAGCCACAGTTCCAGATCTGCCTGTTATGCACAATAATTGCATTTTTTGGGAATTCCAAAAATTAATTTCGGGCATATCCGAAAATTTTCAGAACAGCGAAACAGTGAAGCCAACTGAAGATTTTTCAGAGATTCCGAAAACTTTTCGGAAAAGTCCGAAAATTTCCAGAGATATTTTCGGAAATTCCAAAAATTTCTTTCGGACAAGTCCAAAAATTTCCAGAAGCAATTTTTGGTTCGCAAACATTTTTCGAAAATTCCGAAAGACGATTTCGGACAACTCCGAAAATTTACAGAAACTTATTGTCTTCACTGCCATTTTCGGAAGTTATGAAAAGTAGTTTCGGACATGTCCGAAAATTTACAGAACCTTATTTTGCTTCTCGGTTATTTTTGGAAATTCCAAAAATCACTTTCGGATAGCTCCGAAAATTTTCAGAAGCCAAAATTGGTTCTGTCTATTTTCGAAAATTCCGAAAATTGTTTTCGGACAACTCCGAAAATTTCCAGAACACATAAACTGGGGAGAAACATTTTTTTTGGAATTGATTTTGAGCACATTCATCACTCCTCATATGTCAATGCATCATCCCTCTTAATAGAGCGGTTTTCCTAATGACCCAAAGAAATAAAAATATACAATACAACATTTGATCATTGCCACAACTCATGATTTTCTCGCATTCGTTGAGTTATGCATTGCGCTACAAATTGTTACAGACTAACAATGCTTCACATTCACTTAAATAAAATTGTTAGTCCTCTCTAATTGCATTGTCATTAATCATCAAAATAATTAGGGGCCTAGATGCACTTTCAAGACACAACCCCACAACATGTTGCCATGCACCTTAATACCACCACGGTACCTTGGAAAGGAATTGAGACAAGACTCTTCGCATAACATGCCCAACCGAATGACACCCACTAAGCATCTGTCTCTGGCAGGGGTGGTCAGTTACCTAACAGGAAGACTACCTAGTGCCCAAAAAACTGTGGACTTAATTGCCTGCCACCTGTGGACTTAATTGTCTACCACGATAAAAACACAACATATCGTGGTGTCTCCCGTTGGACATGTTATACTACAGATCTAGCCATTGCCCATGCTGGTTTGTGGTTAGTACGGTTAATGCTTCACAATAGTAACTCATGAACAAGTCCTTAATTATCATGAGCACGTCCAACACAACCATGTGCTCACAACCAACCATTAGTCAAATTTTAGTTGGCATATTATTAAACAACCATGACCAAACATCATGATATATCATTAATTAACCATCATTAATCATGAGAGAATCATTAGTTATCCTATATAAAATTGTACTAATGCTTCTAAGCATGGGTAAGCAATTATATTAATATCTAGCTGAACTATTATATAGAGTCCAAGCTAGTCAAATTATAATCCAAAGGTAATCAATGCAAATTGGCCATACAAAGGAATAGATTCACACCACCCAATAACATTCTCAAAAGGATTGTGTTTAGGATCTGTGTGACTTGCCTTGCAATAATCGGTCTTCAATTCGTCTTCCAAAATTCTTCTGACGCACTCACGAACCTTCGAAACGACAAAAACGACAAGCTAACACGCAAAACGAGAAAAAAGATTAATAAAAACAAAATAAATAGTACACAAAAAGTAAACAAACATGTAGATCATGATTTTAGATTAATTATGAGACTTGAATGGCCTCATTCCAAGTTCATATGAATTAGATATGGATTTTACAAGATTTAATCCAATTAAACTTATTAAATAAAAGACTATTCAAAATTAATTAAACAATTTAAAAATAATTTATAACTAAGAAAAAAGATTAAAAACATCCTCCGAAAAAAGATTGGATCAAATTTGGTAGATGACATATAGCAAAAAGAACCATTATATCATTAAAAGAGAGGAAAAAAGATCTATATTGATTTTAGACGGCTAAGATCTATTTAACCAGGGTTTGACCAAGACCCAATGGCTTAGATTGATCCGGTATAAGGTGTACGGATGAATGACACGTGGACAGCCACGCAAGCTAAGAGGATGAGTTGGCGATGATATGGACATGCTATGCAGGATCAACACTGACAAGCACGAGAGTCGTAGAATCACGACGCACGGCGAACGATGGCGCAGCTGCACAAACGGAGGACACCAACGGGTAGAGGAGGACACGAATATGCTTATCGGCAAAACGACGACTAATGGTGAAAGGAGACGGTCGGCGATGAACTTGAAACGACGACATCATTCGGGGTCCTCGCTATAGACAGCCAAATGGGCCGGAGGCACGTGGGCCGGCCCAGGCACGGCGGTACTGTAGCCGGCCCAGGCACGGCACGACCAGTTAGCCGTTGTGCCGGGCCGGCCTTGCTTGGGCCGACGCCGCGGCCCGGCACGACAACTGTAGCGGCACGGCCCGGCACGGCTCGTTACTGTAGCAGGCCGAGGCGCGCGGGGGGACGATTCAAAATTTGAACGCACGCGCGCGCGCGGCGCGGGGGGGGGGGGGGCGGGGCACGCGGAAGCACCGAGCGCGGGGGTCCGGGGGAGGGGCGGCCGGCCACGTGGCGGCTCGTGGGCGCACCGCGCGCGGGGAAGGGGCCGGCAGGGCACGTGGCGCTCGCGGGCGCATCGCGCACGGGGGGAGGGGCCGGCCGGGCACGTAGCGCGCTCTGGATGGTGGTGGGGTTGAAATTTTGCAACGGTTACCCCGCAACGGCTACTTCAATGGCTAAAATTTAAAAATAGCCGTTGGAAGTCGAAAAAAATTCAAAAAAAATCCGAAAAAAATCTCAAAAATTAGGAAATTTTTTCCTATAAATAGGGTAGCCAACCCAAACATTCTGGCTCACCCAAACATTCAATCTTGTGCTCTCTTGTGGTATTTTGTGTGTTGTAGGTTACGACTTTACGGTATTCCAAATTTTTGGCAAATTTTCTCTAAATTTTGCCAAAAATTAAAATAGCTAGGGGAAGACATATATTCCTATTTGTAAGCTGCAAACAAAGAGTTGAAAGAGGTAAGAAATTATTATTATTATTATTAGTGTTATTATTTACGTATATGTTAATTTTGAAATTTTAGCATGGACGATCCGAATTACCCGATATTCGACATGAGCGAGTACGACCCAAATTTTGGCATAGAGCAAGGTGGCAGCAGCCCTGCACCGATGCCGGAAGAGCCTGCAACCACACAGGTGGCTTCAGAAGGATCAGGAACTGTGGCCACGAGTGGGTCAACGGCCTCGTCCTCTAAAAGATCGAGAACTTCCACCGTATGGCAAAATTTTGATGAGATCAAGGAGACCGGCCCTGACGGTAAAGAGGTAACGTTGGCTAGATGTAAAATATGCAGAACTAAATTATCTGGAAAATCTTCAAGTGGAACAGGACATTTGGGTCGGCATGCGGCGTCGTGTGCTAAGAAGCAAGGCATCCAACTGCGACAACAACAGCTGATATTGAATCCTGATGGTACGGTACGTTCGTGGGAGTACGATCCTCAGGTTGCACGAGAATCTCTTACTCGATTAATTGCTAGACAAGATTTACCCCTAAACTTTGGTGAGTCAACTGCATTTGAACAATATATTCAAACTGCTCATAACCCTAGGTTTAAATCTGTTAGTTCTCAAACCACGACCCATGATTTAAGAAAGTTCTATAAACAAGGTCGTGATACACTGAAGGAATTATTTAACACTTGCACATTTTCTGTTAGTATCACATCTGATATTTGGAGTGGTAAGGCTAAGGAAGACTACATAAGTGTAGTTGCTCACTTTGTTGATGATAATTGGGAAATTCAGAAAAGAATCATTGCTTTAAAATTAATAGATGTTGCACATACCGCTGATAATATCGCGGAAAGAATTTCCATGGTTGTTCAAGAGTTTGACCTTACAAATAAAATTTTCGCTATAACACTAGATAATGCAGCTGCTAACTCTAGGGCTATGGAAATTCTACAACCTGTATTCTCTGTCTATGGTCAATCATTTCTTTTACATCAACGTTGTGCATGTCATATCATTAATCTGATAGTTAAAATTGGTTTTAAGAGGGTATCTACACATATTTGATTCTGTGCATGAGGCAATCTCATGGTTATTTGCCTCAAACCCACGGTTGCAAAATGGAAAAGATTTTGCGATGCATCGGGTATGAAGCCCCGTAAGTTCCGCACGGATACAGATCATCGATGGAATACCACGTACCTAATGTTGAGGCATGTGTTGCCTTATAAGGATTTACTAACCGTTTTTTTGCAGTCTAATAATGCTACGAACAGTGATGGGCAACTAATAATGTCCGAGCCAACTTGGTATGTAGTAGAAAAGTTTGCTGCATTTCTTGAGATATTTTACGATGCCACTGTTGCTTTATCTGGAGTTTATTATCCAACTGCTAATTTAATGTTGCACAAAATCCTTGAAATTGCTACTTTATTACAAGAAAATGAGAATGACCACCTACTATCTGCTGTAGTCTTTCATATGAAACAAAAATATCTTAAATATTGGAAGGAAATCCCTGTACTGTATGCTTTTGCATTTATTCTTGATCCTAGGGGTAAATTACGGGGATTGGTTAATATGTTGAATATTATTGGAGAGATAATGAACATAGATTATACTAACTATTATTCTGATGTTAAGACTAAATTATATGAGACATTTGCCAAGTATGAGAATAAGTTTCAAGGACTTCGCCTACAAAGACCCCCAACTGTCCCTGTCGCTGGTAAGAAAAAAATACAATGGGGACGGATTTGGGGTGGTAGTTCCTCTTCCACTCCTGCTGGGAGTTCCACTTCAGGAACAACTAGTACTTTTCAAGGCACCCAAGAATTGTCCTCCTATTTAGACAGTGACTGTACCAGTACTGAAGATCTCAACGTCCTTGGATGGTGGAATGATCACAAGACCCAATATCCCGTGCTCTCAAAACTAGCACGGGATGTGTTCACGGTGCCCGTTTCTACCGTATCCTCTGAATCGGCCTTCAGTACATGCGGAAGAATTATTGAGGACCGACGAAGAAATCTAAGCAGCGATATGGTGGAAATGCTGCTCATCGTCAAAGACTGGGAGCTAGCTGCTGAACGTGCCCAACACTCCGCAGAGAACTTGGAATTGGTTGCTCAGTTTGAAGATCTCTACATCAATACAGATGCACAAGATTAGCTAGTTTTTTTAATAATTTTCGACCTATAGGCTGTACTCTTTTTTCTTTGTCATGGTTTTCTCAAATATGAGTTTTTACATGACAAAGTTTTTAACGAGGCAGCCATGTAATATCAAAATTAATAAATATCATTATTCCATTTTTCTCATATTCTTTATATTTATTTAGCTTTTTCCTATTTTTTATAATCATCTTTTTTATATTTATGTCCCTAATTTCCTATTTTTTTCTAAATTATAATCATATTTTTTATTTTTCCTTTTTTTCTTTCTTTTAATTTTCCCACTATTTTTCTTTTTTTTTAATTTTTTCCCTATTTTCCTCATTGTTTTTTCATTTTTTTTATTTTTTTCCTATTTTTCCCTCTTTTCCTCCTTTTTTCCCTTTTTTTTCTCTATTTTCCGGATTCCCGGGCTGCGGCCGGCCCACGTGCCCCCGCTGGCCCGCGTGCTGATTCGTGCCCGTGTCGGCCCGGCACAGCACGGCAGCGTGGTGGGCCGTGCCTGGGCCGCGCACGCGGCACGCGGGCCGGCACGGCACGGCCCGCTACAGGACACGTGCCGTAACAAGCCGTGCCGATTCGTGCCGTGGGCCGTGCCAGCCCGGCCGGCCCACCTGGCTGTCTATAGTCCTCGCCGATGGTGACTTCTAGTGGATTTTGGCAGCAACGAAGGGGTGGACGAGCTTGTTCTCCTTCTTGCAAGCCCAAAGGCGGCGATGGCGAAGCTTGGCGTCGATGCGATCAATGACTAGCAGCTACTGAAGGTGAAGTAGATCGGTTTGATGTTGGCGATGGCCTTCCGATGGTCTTTGGCTTCAGGGAAGTGGAGGCAGGGCTTCATGTCCTTGCTGCGAGGCCAAAGAAGGAAGCGGCGCTGACTGGGCTTTGGGGAAGTGAAGGTAGGGCTTTGTGTCCTCGCTGCGAGGCCGAAGGAGGAAGCGGCGCTGACTGACAACAATCGAGGCAGCGGCTAACGACAGCTGGAGCAGCAACCGGCGGCGGAGAAAGAAGAGACGCGCGGGGAGGTAGCTAGGGCACACAACGGCTTCGGGAAAAAGGGGAAAACGGAAGAGGTGTTAACGACGAAATTTGGTAAATCATGCATTAGATTCAGAGTTAAAGCCGAAGCCGATTGGAGGAGATAAGTGATTACAGAAAACGGAGTATGAATCGGCTGCAAGCCAAATCGGCTACGGTGCGCATCGGCTGAAACAGAATCGGACAAGGATAGCCGATGTAGCCGATTCCGATAAGGAGATGGCAGGATCATTGTCGGGTTCGGTTGGTGTGCTTCATGAGGATTGCCACGTGCGGATTGAGTCCGAAGAAGGCAATTGTATCTATTAATTAGAATATTTGTTAGTTTTCTTTTATCTTTGGGAAAGTGTGTTTAGTGTCCCTTGAGGACTTTATGTTTTTCTTTTATCTTTAGGAAAGTTTTTTTCTTGTCCTACAAGGACTAGTATCTCCCCATGGGTATAAGTATGTACACCCGGGTTTGTTGTAATCTATCAACTCTCGATCAATACAATTCGGCACATCGCCACCTTTTACTCTGTTACGGTTTATTTATCAACCGGCAGAATTTGGCACTGACGCGGGGCTGCATCGGCTGTCGATCTCCGGCGAAGGGGTAAGTCCAATGTTCCGACGGTTCAGGCAATTGGATCATCTACATCGGCGTCGTTCAAGGCTGCATCAGATATTCGACCTCTTGGATTGCTCTGGTTTGGATGATATATTTGCCTGGCTATTTATCATATGTCTTCTGTTAATCTAGTATTAGCATCTCGATTTAGTTTTATCGGCTGCTTCTCGTTTTAGGGTTTCTGCCGGTATCGGCTAAATCGTTTTGCTAGATTAGATTAGCTTAGGCATCTACCACCCTGAAAATCAGTCAAGGGCTTGATCATCTAGATACCGTGTTTCTTTACATACTTAGTGCTGCATCAGTTGAGTTTGACCTACTAAGTCGTGCTTAGAATCATGGATCTCTAGCCTGCTTTTTGATTGCCGATAAGGGTTTCATCGGGGTTTCAGCCGATGAGTTATCTGGACGTTGCATCGGCTTATAAGGATTGCATATAAGTTGAATTTAGCCGATGACAATAAAGGTTTCACTATTTAATCTAATCTTGTGGATTTTATGGCATTGGATCTATGTTAGATTCACTTCATCGGCTATGCTATGAATATATATAATCTCTCTCTTGAGGTGTTTTTAGACATAAGTGATTTATACTGTCTCGGCGCCCTGTCCGATCTATCCCAATCACTTGGTTTAAATATATTTTGAGATTTAGATTATGTATCATTGATATCTACAGCCGATCGAGTATGTCTAACTTTCGTTTCACTTTATCAAGTCATTGTCGATCTAATGCATATTATCATCAGCCGATTGGCTCTTTGTCAAGTGTCAGAATCTACATTGAACACATAGCCGATAGCTCAAAACCCTATCGCTATCGGCTGTTATCAGGATCGGCTGAAATTACTACATCGGCTATGTTGGCCGATCGGTTCTTTGATTTGTCGTTTGTATATCTTGTCAGTTGCAGGATCAAACTGACTGGCACGCCTGCATCTCACCAAGATTTGGACCTGCACTGGAGCTAAGCAGATCTCCCAGGCCAGTGTGTGTTTTTTGCATCAACAAGAGGAGACCTCGGGCATCCTTTATATAGGTGGTGGAGGAAGATACCAGCTCGGGAACGATAGGATTTGGCTATGGAAAATTAGGATTTATCCCGAGTTCACTGGAATAGAAACGGCTTCGATTCGATGGGATATCCTTCGAGATTTTTTGGGCTTTTTGGGGAAAACGAATAGATCGAGAGGATTCCATTTTCGCAATCAATTTTGGAAAGGGAGCAATGGTGCAGCCGGATTTGGAAGGGAAGGCAGTGCTGCAGCGCACGGCAGCTGCGACTCGGCTGGAAAGCATAGTACAAAAAACCGGACCGGACCGACAGTTGAACCGGAAAATACCAAAACAGACGACCTTGGCAGCTCGGTTCTGCTCAAAGACCGTCCCTGCAATCGAACCGGTAAAGAACCGGTGAATCGGACGGTTTTTTGTTTCAACCGATGAACCGGTGACGGTTTTTCAGAATCGAACCGGTTTTTAATTTGTCCTATGGCAGTATGGCATTATGAATTTATTATGTTACCATACTACATTTATTTTTTGATGTTCGGACCGTATAATAATAGATATACTGGTTTATTTATGCATATTTTCACCAATTTGTAATGATTCTATATTAAAAATAATACAAATCAAATATAATATTAATAAATAAAAAACCGGCGGTTTGACCGGTAACCCAGCGGTTCAACCGTGAACCGATGGCCAAAGCAGGTCGACCCCCGGTCCGGTTTTTTGTACTATGCTGGGAGGACGGAGGTAGGGAATGACATGATGGGCCCACCTGGCAGTTATTGCAGGAAGGAGGGCTGAGGTAGGGAATGCAGACTTTAGGGAGACAAAGGCAACTTGCGTGATAAAGAGAGGGACGGATAATAGACTTCTCCGGAATTGGCCCAGATTTAGGAGAGGATTTTTAATTACTTTTCTATTTAAATTAATCATTGAAATGATCTTTGCATGTTAAAAAATACTTCCAATTCTAATAAAAATCATGAAACTACTTAGGCACTCAAAGTATTTTAAAAAATTAGTTTATCATTTAATGATTGTTTTTTGTTTAAATAATTACTGAAATATTCTTTGTATTATTAAAATTAATAATTAAGCTCTGAAAGATCCAAGTAAATTCCAGATAATATAATTAATCATGTATAATTTAATAATAATTAAGCCCAGCCATGTTTTATTTAGAAAATTTTATTTCTCACATTAACTTTACTTGTAAAATAATGAATATTTAATATAAATTTTAGAAATAATTTATTAATCCCTGAAAGTAAATTCAGGGTGTGGCAATGGTGAACACTTATATGAAATTCTCCTCTCAGTTCTCTTTGCAGGATGAACAACAACGGATGGAAGGACTCAATAGGAGAAGAGAAGTCATTCCTAATGGGAACAAAAGTGCTTTATTGATGCGGCTTGGGACAATGGATCAACCAGAGTAGGATATTTTTTTCAAATGCCTGTTACTCATGATGCTATTTTTATCAAAGCCACTAGCGAACTGGTTCAATCTCCTTTACAGGCTGAATTGGTAGCTATGCAACTAGCTATGGAGGTGGCTACTTTTCTAAATCTTGCTGTAACCATCTTTCTCACGGATAATGCGACAATCGCTGACACAGCTAAAATGAAGAATATTGATGCTGAGCCGGGGCATTGGAGCCTTAAGAATAAGGGAAATCAATAGAATGACGAAGGAAGCTGTATCCTTAGATGTGGTGAATTCAGTCTATAATCGTCAAAACATCCCCCACCTTGCCTATCCTAGCAAGAAATGTTACGCAAATGTTCTGAAAAATCATTACAGGACAAAAACAAAAATCAGATTATACATCTCTCTTTAAACAAAACACCAATCAGCAAGGACAGAGAAGAGACAAGGGATTGGCAATGGCATTCTACCGAAGATGGCGCCGACAGCTTCCCGAAATGCTGAGCGCAGGCTTCGCTGCGCTACCATTCTTATATAGCGACAATAAGCCAATCTTGAAGAACACTAACTAAATTACTTTCAGTAGCTGCTAGAAGAACAAACAGACGCCACTGATACTCCAGACCTACTTCATTATCCAGCAAAGAAATGTCAATCTCACCAAGCAAAGTACGCAAGTACTCCGGTGTACACACAGAGTGTGCCATTGGACCAAAAGTTTCTATTACAATCAGCAATACTTCCTGTGCTACAAATCTACAATCAGGAAAACCACCACCTTGAGATTCAGTAAACCCAAAAAAAATCTACAATCAGGATTCAGCACAGTTCAAAGACAAACACAAAAAAATGACACAGTAAACCCTGTCATTTCAGTTGATAGTCAGATCTCCAAGATTTTGTTGCTCTTCAAGCTCTGCCATTCGCTCAGTCAAATACTCTACAATATTCTCATAATCAAGAATTTCATGCAGATTCAATGTTTTGTTCCAGTCCAACACTGAGGTTAGATGATCTCTGTCTAAACTTGTCGGAAGAGACTTCATAAGAGTAGTAAGAGAACTCTGCTCCTCTGCGGTAAATTGCTTTGGTTCTTCTAAAAGTCGAGAATCTTTTGGCAAAGCACCCAGCCATTTAAGATCTCTAGATGCAAGACATAAGTTCTCAAAAGCCCTTACTTTGCTGCCAAGTTTATAAGTATAATATAACTGGAGCCCATGTAAGTCAAGATCAACAAGGATATAAACTTTGACTGGCAAGCAATGAGAAAGTTTAAAGACTGCAGCTCTCGTAGCCATATCAGGATTTCCTCTTCCAGTGATGATTATGCAATTGTGTGTAACATGAAAGTTAAGCAGGACAAGCATGTTAAATATTGACAGTTTTTCAACGATAAGAACAAAGCTTACTGGTTTTTTCAAATCAATATGGTCCACCAAGTGAATGTCGTGTGGAATCTGTACAGCCCTTAAGCTCGCGTCAACCAACACATCTTCTCCAACTTTGAACAGCACTGGCCCAATGATATATCCTCTTGACATAACTGAGATATTAAGAGATAATCTGGTAGTCCCCAAGAGCATGCAAACATCATCAATTCGCCGTAAAAGAGCACTCCTAGAATAATTCCCAAACTTTGATTTCTCCCGATAGCCAATAGCTCCAACATCCAACACTTTTTTCTGCTGTAGGAGTTTTAAGATTTCACAAAGAAGAAAATGCATTCTAACAGCCCTAACTCTCTTCGCTTCTACATTACTAATGGTACTGATGGTTCGAAATCTAGCTCCCCGACGAAGACAGTACTGCTCCAAGTTGTTATCATAAAAAGGTCCATCCGTTGCAGGGAGATCAAAATGATACTCCTGTCTGGACTCGTTACAATTCAGCATGGCATTCCTTATCCTCTCAGATACATCTGAACTGTCACGGTCCATAGAAATGATATATTTTTCTTGCATATCCTGGTCTGAGTAACTCTTGAGCTCAAGGAACCGTACAGCATTAATCCTAAAAACAGCAATAATTTAGATATTTCATGATACAACTATTCACAGTATACTACTACATTTCTTTCTATGACCCCGTAGAGTTTTTGTGTGACGTTTGACATTTCATCTTATTCAAAAACTTAGTGCACATATGTAAAAGTATAAGTTAAGATAACAGTTTCTTTGATGATAGCACAAGTCATTGACATTTACATAACTTTTTCCAATAAGACAAACAGTATTGAAAAGTTAACATCAGCTTTTATTTTAAAAGTCAACATCATCATTCATTAAAAATAGGAAGGTGCATCGAAATAAAGAGCTCTTAAACATACCTATATGACATAGCAGCAGAAGATACTTCAGGTGATAATGTTATTTCAGTATAATCTTCTGAAGTTGATGTAGGCACGGCATGATCAGACGAAGACATAGCTGAAGCAGCAAAAGCTAAATCCTCGTCAAATGAATTGGCCTCTTCTTTCCTGAAAATGAAGTTCAGATTTTCAATCTCGCATAAAGGCACACATATTGTCAAAATAAACTATGATAATAAACTACAATACCTGTTGTAGAACAGGATATATGCTTGTGCCCTCAGGACAATTTTTTCTTTTACTCTGGTCACCTGCAAAAATACGAGCAATGTCATTTTGACATATGTAAAACCGTCTACAATATTGTTGTTCACATTAAACGAAATGGTTATGAAACTTACATGTCTGTCACTGACTTCATACCAAAAGTCTGTTTTTACAAAACTTTTATAGTGACCTCCTTCAACACCGCCTTCGTGAACTATAATTCCAAAAAGTTCATATACATGCTTGTCAGCTGCAACACCACTCATGTACGGTGAAATGTCCAGCTCCATAGGAAACTTAATTTCTTTTCCCATCTTTTGGTAACCCTTCAAAGACATATTTAAGTGTTAGATGGTCAATTAAGTGATTATAACAACAAATAACAGTATTTACTTGCCCCAAATTTATCTGGCTCAAATCTTTGCAACACAATAGCAATAACATCTCGAGTTTCATGAAGTGTACACTTCCTGATTGTCTTCTGGTCATTCATGCAGCTACACAAAAGAACGTATTTTATAAACTAAAAACTTGCACTATAAACAACTTGATGATGCAACATTAAGGCCCACAAATCGGAAATCTTACCATTCACAATGGGATAATGAATCAGGTACTACTTCTTCCACAAAGAAATTGAGGCAATCTGCTAAAGTTGCAGCAACATCTTGTTCACGATGAGGTATATTAAGCACTAGCTCAGTAAAATCTTCTTCAGAATAAGATAGCACTCCGCATTTGGAACACATCTGCACATACATTAAAACATTGTTATGTGTAAAATCAATGAAACAAATGTCAACAATTGCTAAAACAACCAAACATACTTTACTGCGACGGAATTTTCCACCAAACATATCTGTTAAACATCCATGTGTACCATGAGATAACTTTTGTAGTAATATCCTGGAAAGAAAAATAATCTGTAACACACAAACTAAAACAACCAAAGATGAGTTAAGTTGTTACCTTAAGAACTCATAAGAATCATGATGATGTCCCAAGCCATCTTCAAAATCACCACCAAATGATTGAATATGCTTAAAAATAGTGGGAAAGAAGACTGCTGCACCAGCTTTTCTTATCTTCTTCAGATCACGGCGCAGGTCGCAAGTGTGACAGTTTCCTGAGCCTAAAATACAACACGTATTAGTACTTAAACAAATAATTCTTTACTGAAAAAAAATAGTGATCAAATCATACATTCTTCTCCAAATTTCTGTCCGAAGAGACTTGAAACAAATGGTTTCGTGATTGCCAAGCACTGCAGCACTGCATTACCAAAACAGCTATACACAAAACATTGTTCGAATTTTTGAACTTAAACAAACACTGACAAAAAATGGAAAAAAAGAACAATACTTACTTATTGTTCTCATTTATCAAGCCGACAGGTCGATGCTTCCCCTGCATCTTGACAACCCTCTCACTTTGGAGCTCCTAACAAATTTAGATGAGTCATTTAACTTAACAACCGAACATGGGTAGGATTAAGCAAATGTTTAACATAATGGATACCTCATCATGTTTATCCACTAGAAGTACTTTTAATCTTAACTCTTTCTCAAACGATCCAAGCAAGAGATCATTTTCTTGACCCTTAACCAATTCTATAGACGAAATTTCGAATCTATCACTAAAGTCAAAGACATTATCTTTGAAATCAAGATAGAAGTTAGCATAAGTGTACACACTCCTATCAACAGCCCATCGGGCTTCCCTGACTTCATTTGCCACACCAGCAAGTGAAACAAACAGAATTGTCCTAGAGAAAAAAAGTTATTCATTAGGGAATGATTATGCACCTTAAACAATATTTAAATAGAAAATAAAAAAGCACTCACTCTTTTTTTGAATCTTTTTTCAACATTTTCCACCAATCTGCACATTTTTCAACATTTAGTTGTTGGGCAATCACATTTCCAAAAAATGGCAAACACATTTCATCGGTACTTGCTTCAAGAGCTTGGATCTGCCCCTGGTGTCTTCTCTTCACTGCAGCCGCCGCCTCCTCACTGCAGCAGCCTCATCCACCTCACTGCAGCAGCCTCCTCTTCACACCAACACCTCCTCCTCCCTGTACAAGCAATCTCCTGCTGGTCTCACCAAGAGATCTAGAGTCGGATTTGGAGGGTGGGAGGGAGAGAAGAGGGAGAGAGTGGGAGAGGGAGAGGTGGAGTTCCCAGGAAGAGGGATTTGAGTCGGATTTGGAGAGTGGGAGAGGGAGAGAAAAGAGGGAGTGGGAGAGGGAGAGGTGGAGTTCCCAGGAAGAGGGATTTGCGTCGGATTTGGAGGGTGGGAGAGGGAGAAGAGAAGGAGAGAGTGGGAGAGGGAGAGAGAGGTGGAGTTCCCAGGAAGAGAGATTTGAGTCGGATTTGGAGGGTGGAGAGGGAGAGAAGAGAGAGAGAGGGAGAGGGAGAGGGAATGGAACAAAAAAATATGTGCCCTTTAATCCAACAGCAAGATGAACACAACATAATTTGATGATGTTTTCTATACAATAGAAAAAATGTCGGTGTGTTCTGACATACTAAAACAACATAATTGTTCCACAAAAAAGTCCAAATCACATTTGTTGTATTATGTAAAGTGTTTAACCAAGTGACTGGGTGACTAGTATATAGATACATAGATTCAAAGGTAAAAAGTTAGACTAAATACTAATTGAATGGATAACACACCATTTCTAGCAATTATGACTTTAAAATATACAACCACTTTAAAAGAAGAAAATAACGGTGCAGTAAATCTGCCACCAATACCCATATCAAATAACATGTGCTTCCTCGTATGAAGTACTTAAAGGAGAAAAACACTAGGATAAGCTGTTGTTTCAACTACAAAGAGAAGGGGGTGGTCTAATCAAAAATTTGAACTAAAGGACTTAATTTTAGGTTAATTTTAAGGGTTTTTAAGCCAATTTTAATAATAAATCTCTTTTCATAATAATTAAGGAGACAAATAAAAAAATCTGCATACAGATAATTCTTATAAAATCAAAGTTCAAAATTATTGTATATCTTTCTTCTAATAATAATGATTCAGCCATTTAAATTTTACCAACATAAACAATAAATACCAATGATTCTTTTTTAGATCCAATAACAAGCTACTACGATAATGAACATCTCATCTAACAAGTAAAAAAGCAAACCCACATTTTTTTTGTTGTTGTAGGATACAACCTTTTCTTCTTGGGTGTGTCAGGTCCTCACGGACATGGCTCACAGGCCACAATTCGTTGGCACACATAAGGCCTGTTTGGTAGAGCTCCAACTCCTAAATTTAGCTCCAGGAGTTGGGTCTGGAGTGGAGTTGTGGAGCAGCCTAAACCCAGCTCCACATCTCTAGTTCATTTTGTGAGAGCGCTCCATCCAGCTCCGCTCCCAGTTTAGGTGGAGCTGAAACTGTTTGGTTGGGCTCCAGCTCCAGGAGAGGTAGAGCTGGAGCTGGAGCTGTGCCAAACAGGCCCATATAGTAAGTGGTCGTGGGTGGTATCAATGAGGTATTAATTGACCAAGTTTAGACATTTCCTATAAATTTCTCACGCAATAAAGTGAACTTCAAGTCTTTATCTCCAAATCACAGCCTAAGAAAATCAGGTCTCACAATCTTCACTTGGGCAATTTCCTGATACAAAATAAGACTAAAAACAAATATACGTGAGGTCAGAATACCAGATCTGTTATGGAAAAAATGGCATTTCAAAATTGTTAAACGTTCTACACAATTTAGAGCCATAAAAGAAAGGATTGTATGTACTTTAAAAATTGAAAAAGGGTTAAAAAAAGTCATTCACAAGATTAACATACAAGCACTTACAACAGGAAATAGAGCAATACCGTGAATAAACCTTGAAACATTCTATCTTCATATCCTTAGAAGGAACGACTCCACAATGGACTGTTAATTCATGGTCAGTGAACATGCGATTGTATTTGAACATATGGCTGGGTTGGCCCATATGTATTTGCACTGAAAATTGAAAAAGGGTTAAAAAAAGTCATTCACAAGATTAACATACAAGCACTTACAACAGGAAATAGAGCAATACCGTGAATAAACCTTGAAACATTCTATCTTCATATCCTTAGAAGGAACGACTCCACAATGGACTGAAATCTATGAAAATATCCATGTACTGTTTCTCAAAAATACTATGTACTAATAACTTGAAAATTTGAGTAAAACAAATAAAAAAGTACCAATGTTGTGTTCTTTCGACGTGGAGGGAAAACTATCGACACCCCAAACCAGATTTCCCTCTCATGTAGGGATAGCCGATTTCATCTCAGCTTTCTTATAAGCTCTAGCCCTAGGACGGCGATGCATGGAAGATGCAAAGCGCAATACCCAGCCAAAATCCTACATAAAGATGTCCCAAGCCCCTGCACGCAAACAGCCGCTATAGGTAAATGCTAGAAAACGGAGTTAAGGAAAACTGACTGAACAAGAAATAGCAACTTACCCCCTTCATTGGAGAAGTCATGGCGATGATCTATCTAAAGAATAGATGCATGGCGACAACTTATTTTCATCGATATCAGTATCGTCGCTGTTGTTCTATACAATATCATAAAAAATAAATTAATATCGGGAGTAGTGTCCGTGTGGAAATACAGAAACATTTAAAATTCAGATAAAAAATAATATTAAGAGAGAGTCTAGGTCGAAATACAATTTAGAAATATATAAAATTTGAATTAAAAAATAAATATATAGATAAGCGATTTCATGGAGAAGTAAAATTTTGAAATATTTTAAATTTGGATTAAAATTAAATAATAGTATTATGACTATGAGTCTACATAGGAATACATCATAATAAAGTAATAACATAGGAGCCACCACGTATAGAAATTCACACATTAGTAAAAAATCTTAACTTGGATCAAATAATAATAAATATTGACATAAGAGTACATGTAGAAATACAATTTAGGAAAAATCAAAAACTTGGATTAAAAATAATTAATATAGAGACAAGAATCAACGTAGAAATAGAAATTTGTATCTGAAATTTAAATTAAAAATAAGGGACTGTCTATGTGACAGACTGCTGAAAAATTTTGTGCTGTCAGCAGAATTTTAGACCACATGATAAAACGTGTTTACCATCTGTTTGCGCCTTCCGCGCACAACTCCTGCGCGCGCACTGCGACGCTTTCCCGTGCTGTGCCCCTATCTGGGCTTTTGCCTGTTTTATTATCTGTGAAAAAAGGGCAGCAACAGGCCAACAACAAACAATTACAATATTGGAATGGCTTAAGCCCAATATATCAAATATAGTTTTCCTGAATGCCAGGAATTAAAAAAAACAAAGAAGCCCATTAAAAACACGCTTTGGACCTTTTTCAGTACTATCAAAACGATTAAAAAAGAACAAATGGGCTTAATCACAGGCAAAAGGAAACACACATGTTTTTCCTTGATGCATGACCAAAAACCCATCAAAAAGCAAAGCAGAAAAAACTTCATCCAGGGCCTTGCTGCATCCATCCATCTCGTGAGTTTCAGATCCCGAGGCCAGCATCTCTTGAATACTTTATCTCGTGAATGTTATGCTAGCCGTGTAGTTCTATAAGCCGTCGGTATAAAACAATGAGAAAATTTTTAATTACAGAAGCAAACTACAACATCATACCTGTAGTATAGGTTTGGGTGATCTCACCTAAGTGGTTATGCAAATACTTGACATCAGACCAGCAAAAATTCATCCATGGCCTATGCCTCAACCTTCCAAAAAAATCTTAGCTTCTGAGGAACAAATCTCTCTGAGAAAACATCACTGACATAAGTATGCCCCGTTATGGCAGTGACGAAAATATATCATCCTAGAACAAATATCTCTGAGAAAACATCACTGTCAGAAACCCCCAAAACCCAGTTAGATAAATATAGTGATTCCTAATCCAACTTAGGCAAGCATAAATCATAAAATGGCACACGCAAACACACATGTCAAAGCATCGATCACATAGAGGAACAACACTAGCTACGTGCTATATGCAACATTGCTTAAAAATAAAAAATATTCCAGGCTTGTGTAACCCTCTGTTTGTAGGAAATTAATTCCTATGGCTGGGACATAATATCATGCATTTTTAAGAAAACATAGATTAGGTGATTATAGTACAAATCATAAAAAAATAGAAATATCTCAGCTAAACAGTACAAAATGTATCATCCTGATCAGAAGGGTGAGCTAGAGCTTTGTACATTGCTCAGCGAAGATTGCAGACTTGGCAAAAATGCAGTATATCAATGATCAAACTTGTCATAGCCTCATTTTATCGGGTCGACTAGGCAGCTAGCGATGCCTACATGCCATCAATGGATCTATCGGACAAAACAAGCATCCTAAGAGCCACGCACATAAAACAAGTGATCTTTACTGTATAGAAGACAAGAATTTTGAAATGCCGACAAAACAAATATTATCAGTTGGATACAAAACATGTATCTCCTTGTCTTTGTTTAATTGTTGATTTGTAGTTCACCTGGTGTCTTCTAATATGTAGTTGTAAACCAGGTAATACTTTTAGCTTACAAAACTTTATCTAAAAAATGGCATTGGCAATGTTTCTGAAATTCGAAATTCGGAGCATTGATAGAACTGAATTCAATATGAAAAGTATCTAACTACTAACAACTGAAAACTAACAAAATTGCGGCAGGCACCTCTCTCCCTCCGAAAAATTCACAAATTTTTGACAAAACTAACAACAAAAAACTATTGAAAACTGCTTTTGGGTATACAAGTAGATTGGATACACATGTAGATTAGGCGTTCCCTTCCAAAAATACTCTTAATAGGCATCAATGTGGATGAGAATTGTATGGACAAGTACCACACTAAAATGCATCACCCAACCCACATTGCTATTATCATGCACACACAGATAAGCCTGAGAGGAGAATGAAACTACGGATTTTGAGATAGAGAGATAGAGAGATAAACTCACATTGCCACAAGCTAACTGAGGGTTATTGATCTGTTTTGATGTGAAAGTTGGCTTCTTCACTTTTTGCTCAGCCTTAGGCCTTGCCTTCAAAAGACAAAACACAGGACTATGCTAGATGAAATTTACAAATAAGAGAACTGCATGTAGCCTACGTACCTGCTAATTCCTGGTAAGACACTACTGGATGGTCTCACCTAAAAAAAAATTCTAAAAACTGACAAAAACAAAATACAAAAATACAAAAATGACAAAACCACTTATTTTGATTAGTTTAAAAAACTGACAAAAATAAATTGTCTATAGTGATCACTTGTGCCCAGATTTTGGCTTAATCTAATGACAATAGTTACTAGTTACCAAAAATAGACATCTTATGCATGTTTACTGTACAAATTTAACTATAGCAATGAAAAGCCTTGAAATGAGGCAGATGTGCAGAAGATGTTATTTACCCTGTTGAATTAGTCTCCAGCGGACACCTCTCAATTGCTCGGTTCAGGACACAGCACCAAAGTCAAGGAACCATTTCCCTCTCCTTGTTGAATCAACAACTATGCACCCTCCTCTCTCCCCTGCTCAAAGAAAAAGTAAGACACTGCTGGACAGTCCCACCTAAAACAAAATTTTAAAAACTGACAAACAAAATACAAAAATACAAATATGACAAAACCAATTATTTTGAGAAGTTTAAAAAACTGACAAAACCAAAATACAAATATGACAAAACCAAATGCCAAATTCCAGAAACGAACTGAGTCAAATGGCACTGGTCTGAACAAAATACAAAAACAAAGTACAATTCTTGCATGACAGAACCATTTCTCACAAAATTGACAAAGCTAACAGAAATGACACAACTTCTCACAAAACTACAAATCATACATCTCCTTGAACTAACATCAAGAAGTAACAAAAATAACAAAAAGAAGTTCTGACTAATTCTGGACATCAACTAATCTATGGGTCTGAGATCATATTCTTTCAAAATCCAATCATACAAAAATATAAATACTCAAAACTAACAAAATCTTCGTTACTAAGTACAAAATGTGGCAAAATGGGGCAAATCAAACAAATTTAGCTCACAAAAATAAGAATTGTTACTAAGTACTATAACACCGAAGCCCCTTGTATAATTCAAAACAAATCAAAACCTTAGTCACCTGTGTCCATCTCACAACCCAAATTCAGCCCTTTATTTCTTGCATCACATCCTCCATGGATCCTACCTCCTACGCTCTACTTAAACAAAAAAAGTAAAGTATTCACACAACATGCATGATTGATTGATTGGCATTGACACCACATCATGCTAAAAAATAAAGCGGAAGTAATACACTGCTTCTATTCTAAAGCAGGCAATTCGCATGGTCTGAATAAAAGTCTGAATCTTATTTGAGTGAAGCAGAGAAGAAAAGATGAAAAGGGAGACAGTTACAGCATGCTAGCCCAACTATGAACAACTATCCAAAATGACACAGAAGACTTGCAGGACCCAACTCCCTCTATAGTCTTAACTATATGTGTTAACAAAAGTAACAGAGCCTTCCATAAAGAAATACACCTGCTATAGGGTCTCGCACAATGCATAAAAGCTAAAATTAAAAAAAATCAGAATCAATGAACAAAAGTGTCAAAACTAGCTACTTTTCTTTGCGCGAGCTCTTGTTTGCCTCACTACTTCTCTTTTGCACAAGTGCAAATGTCCTGGAAAGTGCAACGAATGCTTGCAGCATACACATAATCAGTTCATTAAAAACCGCTGCATTTTAAAAAAAAGAATACTGTGGTTTTCTTTGCATAGATAGGGCAACCTAGAATATGTTTGAGAAAACAGATCATAGAGAATCCATATGCTTGCCTCAAAAATACATCAATTGTAAAATTGTTGTTCCCAAAACAATAAAACTTGAAATATTCAGTTTGCTTCAGCTAGTTGGCTTCCCTATCATCAATTTACTGTGGAACATAAGTAGTCAGGACTCATGAGTATATCTCCAATTCTCCAAATCTATATAAAATGAATAATTTAATTTCTTGGCTTGAACAGAAACAAAAATGAGATCAAGTGAGTGAGACTAAGTTTTTTTACTTTTGCAAATAACAAAGGATTACAGAGAACAAAGAACAAATGGGCAAAGAGAAAACGGTAAAGCACTGCAGCTATTCGCTGAAGACATCATCTTTCGTAACCATATTTTAAGGTTTGGAAAAGCTAACTTGGCAACAATGACACATTATGGATCTACATGCTCACAATTTTTCAGAACTGGATTTGGATCTACATGAACACACAGATCTGGACCAAACATAAAAATTCAAAACACACATCATAAGTCCCCACCCCATTAGCATGAGAAGTGCCAGCCATGGCTGCATCACCGTTCCCCAACGAAGCTCCATAGAAGCCTCACCGACGACCGCCGGAACCGTCGCGACTACCTCGCCAACAAAATACATCACAACTCTTTTGCCACGGGCTCCACGTCCACCGAAGGAGACGATCCAAATTGCCCTCTCTCGCAGACAGATTACCTGGACACGGCGGAGGCGGATTTCATTTCATCCTCAAGTGAGGCCCGAATTTAGCGGGCGTTGCGACGGAACATCGCGCCAGACTTGCGGATGTCGGTGGTGGAGAGGAGCACCGCTGCCGTCAGCACTGCCGCCCCAAGCACGCAGTTGGTCATTGCAATCTATCTTGCTCGCGACGCCTGTTGCCGGCAGCGGCTGAAAAGGTAAATCTCTTGTGCTCTCTCTCTATCGTATCAGCGTGTTTGTGGCTACTGCAAGTGGTGTGGATCAAGGGGAAAGGGGACACGCAGCCTCAGATGCGGGGGTAGTCTGGTGGGCAAACACAAATCTTAAAACAGATCTGATGGTCACAAATTCGGCTGACAAAATAGAAAAATACAGCAGGCAGTTGGTTAACAAATCCCTAAAAATAAATAGTACCAAGGAAAAGAGTCCACATAGAAATATAATTTAGAAATATCTAAAATTGGAACCAGAAAATAAATAGAGTAAATTGCAATTTGAGCCACCTTTTATTACCCAAAGTTTCACTTTGGACCACCTTTAAACCTATCTTTTCAATTTGGACTACCCTGAATAACTTTTCTCGCCATGTAGACATACACGGAGGAGGTCGCCCGTATAGCAGATCCAATGTGTTTACGGTCATTGATGCGTACTGAAAAAATCGTTTGGGGTGGTCCAAACCGCAACAATGACAAACTTACATAGTTCAAAGTGAGAAGGTAGGTTTAAGGGTGGTCCAAAGTAAAACTTAGGTAATAAAATGTAGCCCAAAGCTTAATTCGCTCTAATAAATAGAGTGGAGAAATAAGTTTATGTAGGAGTATAATTTAACAATATTTTAAATTTAGATTAAAAGTAAGTATTTTAAATTTAAAAATATTTTAAATATTTTAAATTTAAGGAAAAGAGTTCATGTATGAGGACAACTGAGAAATATTTTAAATCTAGGTAAATAATAAATAATATTGAGAGTAGAGTATATTTTTATTTAAATTAATTGGAGGATTTACTAGGAGTGACATTAATTCTAGAAGGTAAAAATACAACTAAGTTTTCATTTTAATTGAAAATTCTTTAATTTCACATGTTAATAAGCTGTATAAATGGCTAGATTGTCTAAGCTGTATAAAATTACAACTATAACAGATGAGATTGGATCCTCCGACCCTATAGTAACGTGACAATGAAACGAAAGTGTTCATAACTTATAAAATACGATATAAAATATTATATAACCCGTTTCACTATCTTATGAACACTTTTTATAACCCGTATATGAACATAAGATATGATATATCATCTTTAGTAGGTAATTGTTTAAAATTTTAAAACATTGAGGGCAGAAGAATGACCTTTTGTATAGTATTTAATGATAATCTTCCACCTACCATGGTTTATATATCCATGACGTTTGCTTTATGGACATAGGACTTACTATAATAATCAGATATCACACATATAAAATCATATTGGTCGAGTTATGCAGGAGTTTAAAATCATATTGCTGTTTATAATATTTTTTAATAATAAAATGTAAAAGTATATGTACTATTATGAGAAAAATTATAGCAATGCTAACCACGAAATCTGCATTGAAGATGCAGAGCGCAATCCCCAGTCAAAATCGTACATAAAGATGTAGGAAGCCCCTGCACGCAAACTGCCGCTATAGGTAAACGCTAGAAAACGGAGTTAAGGAAAACTGACTGAAGAAGAAATAGTAACTTACCCCCACCTTGGAGAAGTCATGGCGACGATCTATCTGAAGAAAAAATGCAAGGCGACAACTTATTTTCATCGATATCATTGCCGTCGCCGTTGATCTATACAATATCGTAAAAAACACCACCAGACAGGGCAGACTTTACTCCCCATGGAGATCAGAACCCCGGCCGCCGTTAGTTCATCTCGATCTCGAACATGGGAACTGCTCGACGGTGATATCACTGACGCCGGTGGATCGATCTCCCCAGTGGCGGGTGACTGCGGCATCGATCTCGCCCATTGCTGTTGACTGCAGAAAGAGATCCATGGATATCGCCGGCCGTTGTGGTAAACGCATTAAAAAAAACTCGAAAACTAAAAATAAGAACAGTAACGTACCAGGTCAGATTCGGTTCAATAGGACGAACCGCAGCCAGACTACTTTCGCCGTGCTTCTATGGAAGGAACCACCGCCAGATTATTTTTTCTCTCCCATGGAAGCAGCTCCCGGCCGGCAGGTCTCAGCCATGGAACAGATAGATAGAGAGGCCCCTGACCAACGCTGCATCGATAGATATATCTCGCTAGTGGCTATTGACAGAGACAGATCCAATGTCTCACCTGCCGCCAGCCGGAAGATATTCTTCGACAAAGGAGGAGGAGTTCATGGAGGGAAGCGGTGTTGTGGGTCGCGTATGGAGAGACGATGGGCTTAGGTCAAAAAAATCGACGAGGGGAGAGAACAAAGCGATGAGGCGAGAGAAGAGGAGGCGCGTCTCCTCCTTATCATTATTATAAAGGCCGTGGTAGGCAATGGTTGGGAATGAATGCGCCAACCTAATCGGTGTTAATGCGAACGCGTCCTGACGCCGTTCGGCTCCGTCTGGATACGTGTCATCCTGGCTAAGCGTTTTTTTGGCATACATGGAGTCACCCGTGCATTGGCGCCGTCACACACTCACGCCCCTCTCAAGTAAAAAGAAACAAATCACTAACTTAAATTAATTAATATACCCCCCGCTAATCCTCTCGCCTTCCTTTTCGATTTGTGTACCAAAGCGACAGCAGGTACAGGGTACAGGTGGTGGTGGGCCACAGACTACGAGAGCGTGCCAGCGATGCGTGCTTTGTCGGACACGTCTGGTCCACCTATCACGCATACGAAGCGACCCAACCGACGATACGGCTCCGGCGCTACTAGCAAAATACCCGTGCTACCCTACGAGTAAAAAATTTCATTAAATGCTTAAAGGCATAATTAGATATGTATATCATTATTATATGGAATTGTTATACATCTGTCGCATAATTTTTTGTGTGGAAATTATGAGTACCATATACCCACACGGCTGGTCTATCTGACTGATTGTATGGGATAGGTTCTATATGATGATTATGTAACGGCTTATGACTTGGGTATTACGTTACCTTGTGTATTAAGGAACGGTTTATAGTCCTAAATCGGTAGTGTTATGGATAATGCTTAGGAGTCTTGTACCGTATGTGGTTAGATCTCCAGTTTATGAGCATGTCTTTTGAACCTATATAAGTAGGGCAGGACGCTCCTTGAGGGGCATAAAGCAATAGCGAATAGCTTAGCTTTTCTTCAAACATAAACAGATAACGAGATCAATACATAACTCGGCGGATATATTCCCCGAAACAGAAGTAAGGTGTTACTTCTTTATAGAATGTCTGAACCTGTATAAATATCTTTGTCTACTAACCCATCGTATTTGGCACTTGTGCACTACCCCTTTTCTTATTGCCGAAATTAGGTTTCGATAGTTGGCGCGCCCGGTAGGGGTCGCGTCAAGTTTTCCGCCGACAAATGCGATGGATCTTCATCTGGCATCGACGACTTCGCCTTCCCCCGGGACAAGCGTACCGCTTCGGCAGCCTTGACTTCATCATTGACAGCTTTGGCAAGATTTCTCTCCTCGACTCGGATTCAAACCTACCTCAACTTTCTCTCTTTCGAGTCGGTTTCAAACCATTCGAGAGAGCCTTCTACGTCTACGTCACATTGTGGCTCCCCTAAGAAGATACCGGATCTGAGCTCCAGGGAAATCGGCGTCATGCTCCAACCTCTCGGATCTTGCTCATCCACCGAGATCGTCGACTATGTCAGTTCTTCAGATTTCAACGATCTCTACGACATCTCCACCGAAAACATCGACAGCTCCGATTTCGACGATAACTACACTTCGCTCTTCTTCGGTGTTTTCATGGCTGATGCTGGAGAAATCGACTCGGTCGTCGCCAGAAGGGTCGTGGAAGAGGAACGAGCCAAGTCCGAAGAGGAACGCAAGCGTAAGGAGGAAGAACGTCAACGCAAGGAGGACGACGACAGAAGGAAGCGAGACCTGGCCATAGCTAAGCGTTCCGCCCATGAAGCCATACTCCAGACCTGAGTCGACAACACCAATGTTTTCCTTACGCCCCACCAGAATGAGGTTGCGACACTCACCCTCATTGACACCGTCATGGACGTCGCTCCGCCTACCGTGACTCCGATCCTTGACAGAGTCAAGACCATGGTCGCGGCTACAACCCCATTTGGTGCTGGAACAAGTCGGGGAGTCATTGAGTCCATCGTCGAAACTCCTAATGGCAGCCGCCTACCGCCACTGCGGTCCAAGGATTATCGAAGGCTCGAGCGTAGCTCTGGTCATGGCAAATCTCACGAAGCCCGTCATCACGAAGCATGGAAGCGTCCAGACCAGTCGGTCGATTCTCATGAGAGACGTCACAACCGACCGCCCGTCCATGATGGTATCCACCATAAAGATAGCTCCAGCTACTAGAGCGGCTTTCGGAGGCCCGCACCAAGTGACTTGAGGGAGGTGCTCGACCGACGATATCGTGAACGTAACAAGCCTCACCATGAAGACCGAAGGAACTCTCCCGACAGTAGCAACAAAGGAGTGTCCACTTTCACTCGGAACCTGCGTCGAGTAGATTGGCCGAGTGGCTTCAAACCCACCGGTATCGAGAAGTACAATGGTAAAACCGACCCCGAGTTATGGTTAATCGTTTATACCCTCGCAATTCACGCAGCAGGAGAAGACAATAAGGCCATGGCCAACTATCTACCTGTGGCACTCGCCGACTCAGCTAGAAATTGGCTTGCTAGTCTGCCAAGGGGCTCAATCGACTCTTGGGGCGAGCTTCGAGATCACTTCATCGCCAACTTCCAAGGCACCTTCGAAAGACCAGGAACTCACTTCGACCTCTACAACATCATCTAGAAGCCCGACGAGTTCCTGAAAGACTACATCCAGCGTTTTTCGAAGAAACGAAACAAGATCCCTGACATCACAGACGACGTCATCATAACCACTTTTCAGAAGAAAGTCCGCAACGAGCTGCTAATCGGCAAGTTTGGGTGCAAACCTCCAAGGACAGTTAAGAAGATGTTCGAGACCGCCAATTCTTACGCCAAGTCGGACGATGCCATTAAAGCATCACGTCATGACAAGTAGTCGGGAAGCAGCTGACGACCCAAGAAGGAGAACTGCAATGGCAATGATGGCCAAAAGGATCGCAAGCGTAAGCCTGAAGACCTGGTGGCCGCGACATCAAGTTATCAACAGCAGCGTTCACGTGTTAACGCGTACGACAAGATCATGAACGCCCAGTGCACGCATCATCCAAATCATAAACAGGCGGTCAAGGACTATTTCATCTACAAGCAATTCGCCAAACACTACGCAGCTCAACTCCAAAAGCCGACTGACGGCGCCGGTATTTCAGGAGCCAAGAAGGACGACAGAGATGGTGGTGCAGAACCTTTCCAAGACCCTAGGGCCGAGTTGAACCATATCTTCGGAGGGTCACTCGCCTACGAGTCGAAGCGGAAACAGAATCTGACCGGTAGGAAAATCAACACAATCCAGCCCGAAGTTCCAAAATACCTACGATGGCTATCACGTTCAACCGCTCGGATCACCCTGACTGAGTGGTTCACTCGAGGCGGTATCCCCTGGTACTAGACCTAGTTGTCTGCTATGTCAAGCTCAAGCGTGTTCTCGTGGATGGTGGCAGCGCCCTTAATATCCTCTTCGCCAAAACACTGGAGGAGATGCAAATACCGAGGTCCGAGTTGAAATCAAGCTCAGTTCCCTTTCATGGAGTAATTCCAGGGTTGTCTTCTACGCCACTTGGACAAATCACTCTTTCGGTTACCTTTGGCACTCGAGAAAATTTTCGTACAGAGAACGTCAACTTTGAAGTTGTCGACTTTGAAGCAGCTTATCACACCATCCTTGGGAGACCTGCGCTTGCCAAATTCATGGCGGTCCCTCACTACACCTACCTAATGATGAAGATGCCCGGTTCACGAGGGGTGAACTCCTTGCGAAGCGACGTAAAGCAAGTCTTCACCTGCGATAAGGAGAGCTAGGACATGGCCCAATCTCATGAGAGGTTGCTCGGCCAACAGGAAGTCCGACTGGCTACATCGACATTTGAAGAAGAAGTTCCAGCAAAGAAGCTAACCAAGTCGGGAGAAGGCGATGCCAAGACAAAGAAGATTCCACTCGACCCTTCGGATCCCTCCAAAACTGCTGTAATAGGCGCTGAGCTATATTGTAAATAGGAAAGTGCGCTTATCACCTTTCTACAAAATAATAAAGATATATTTGCTTGGAAACTATCCGATATGTCTGGTATTCCTAGAGAGGTGATTGAGCACTCATTGAATGTCAAAGAGGATGCAAAACCTATTAAGCAATGACTTCGCCGCTTCGCGCAGGATCAGAGAGATGCTATCAAGGAGGAGCTTGCTAAGCTTCTAGCAGCAAGATTCATCAAGGAAGTCTATCACCCTGACTGGTTGGTCAACCCAGTTCTAGTTCAGAAGAAGACAGGACAATGGCGTATGTGCGTCGACTACACCGATCTCAACAAGTCTTGCCCCAAGGATCCATTCGGTTTATCTCGAATTGATCAGGTCGCCGTCGGATGTGAGCTCTTGAGTTTCCTTGACTGCTACTCGGGGTACCATCAAATCAGCCTGAAGGAGTCCGACTATCTAAAGACATCATTCATCACCCCGTTTGAATCTTATTGCTACATTACAATGTCGTTCGGCTTAAAGAACGCAGGGGATACCTATCAGCGCATGATCCAAAGATGCCTAAAGACTCAACTCGGGAGGAACATGGAAGCTTACGTCGACGATGTCGTCATCAAAACAAGGCAAAAATAAGACCTGATCACTAATTTGGAAGAAACCTTTTCAAACATCTATGCCTTCAAAATGAAGTTGAATCCAGAAAAATATACCTTCGGAGTACCGTTAGGGAAGCTAATTGGTTTTATGGTGTCCCATCGGGGTATCGAAGCCAACCCAGAGAAGATGAATGCTATACGAAACATAAAGCCGCCAAGTACCCAGAAGAATGTCCAAAAGCTTACCGGATACATGGCAGCCTTGAGCCGATTTGTTTCTAAACTCAGGGAACGAGGCATGTCTTTCTTCAAATTGCTCAAGAAGACGGATGAGTTCCAGTGGACCCCGAAAGCCCAAAAAGTCTTTGAAGACTTTAACGATTTTCTCACAACGCCATCTGTGCTGGCTTCACCACATCCTCAAGAGCCCTTACTACTCTACGTATCAGCAACTTTCTAAGTGATTAGCACGGTCTTGGTTGTCGAGCGGGGAGAGGAAGGATGAGTCCAGAAGGTTCAGAGGTCAATCTACTTCATCAGCAAGGTGCTAACCGGATCTAAAACACGCTATTCTCAGGTACAAAAATTATTATATGAAGTCCTAATTACTGTTAGGAAATTGGTTCACTATTTTCAAAGCCACTCGGTTACGGTGGTTGTATCTTTTCCCCTCGGCTATGTTCTTCACAATCGGGATGCTACCGGGCGTATTAAGAAGTGGGCTTTGGAGTTGATGGCGTTAGATATCACTTTCAAGGCACAGACGTCAATCAAGTCTCAGGTCTTAGCCGATTTTGTGGCCGAGTGGACCGAGTGTCAAGAGGATGTGCCTGCGGAGAAGCTACAATATTGAACTATGTAATTCGACGGATCCAAGCGAGTTACTGGTACAAGGGCTGGAGTCGTCTTAATTTCCTCAACTGGAGAAACACTGCGATACGTTCTGCAGATTTATTTTCCACCGTCACACAATATAGCCGAGTACGAAGCGCTATTACACGGACTCTGACTTGCCGTATCCCTCGGTATACGGCGTATGATCGTACGAGGAGATTCTCAGCTGGTGGTTAACCAAGTAATGAAAGATTGGTCTTATTTAAACAACAATATGACTGCTTATCGTCAGGAAGTTCGTAAGCTTGAAGACAAGTTTGATGGTTTGGAATTATCTCACGTCTTAAGGCATAACAATGAAGCTGCAGAGCAACTAGCCCAATTTGGTTCCAGACGAGAAGTTGCCCCAACAGATGTCTTCGTCGAACACCTTCACAAGCCGACTGTCGCTAAGAAGGTAGCTGCTAAAGAGGAGGTCTCAAACCAAATTTCTATGCTTGACACTGATTGGAGGACACCCCTTATCAAGTTTTTAACTCGGCAGGAGTTACCTCATGATCAAGATGAAGCTGAACGAGTTCGACGTTGTGGCCAGAGCTATGTCATGGTTGATTCCGAATTGTATAGGCAAAGCCTGTTCGGAGTTTTGCTAAAATGTGTTGCACCTGAGGAAGGCCGGCAGTTATTGCAAGACATTCACTCGGGAATTTGTGGTAGTCATGCTGCAGCACGCACCTTGGTTGGGAAAGCTTGTCGGCAAGGATTTTTCTGGCTTACGACGGTTACTGACACGAATAAGGTTGTAAGAAAATGTGAAGGTTGTCAATTTTTTGCTCAGCAGACTCATATTCCAGCTCAAGAGTTGCAGACAATTCCACTTTCTTGGCCATTTACGGTTTGGGGTTTGGATATGGTCGGTCCTTTCAAGAAAGCTCCAGGAGGTTTTACACATTTGTTTGTTGCAATTGACAAGTTTTCTAAGTGGATTGAAGCCAAGCCGGTCGCTACAATTACTGCAGACAAAGCACGTGATTTTATCCTTAATATTGTGCATCGGTTTGGTGTCCCGAACAGGATTATTACCGACAATGGGACTCAGTTCACAGGAGGAGTTTTTAAAGAATTTTGTGAAGGCTTTGGAATCAAGATTTGTTATGCGTCAGTAGCACATCCTAGGAGCAATGGACAAGTCAAACGCGCTAACGGCATGATTCTTCAAGGTATTAAGGCCCGAGTTTTTGATAGATTGCATCCCTATGCCGGGCGATAGGTTCAAAAGCTGCCGTCAGTTTTGTGGTCTCTGCGGACTACACCTAGTCGGGCTACGGGTCAGTCGCCCTTCTTCTTAGTTTACGGGGCTGAGACCATGTTGTCGAGTGAGATGGAATTTGAATCCCTTTGAGTTAGTAATTTCAACGAAGAGCGCTACAGTCAAGACCGCAATGAAGACTTAACTCGACTAGAAGAAGTTCGTGAAGCAGCACTCGTTTAGTCGGCAAGATATCTACAAGAACTTCAACGTTATCACAATCGCAATGTTCGATCATGGGCATTTATTGTCGGCGACATGGTTTTGAGGAAGATTCAAACGACAAAGGATAGACACAAATTATCTCCGTTATGAGAAGGCCCCTTTATAATTGTTGAAGTTACTCGGCTGGGGGCTTATCGTTTGAAGCGTGAAGACGGGACAATTGTGGAAAATTCTTGAAACATTGAACACCTTCATCGATATTATACTTAGCATCAGTTTTTTGTATCTTGTTCTTCTTGACTGCCGACTATAAGTAAGTTGTCTTCTTGAGTTGTCAGTCGGGGGCTATCAATATTAATAAAGTATGAAATCTCTCTTGAATACAACTTGTTCATGTTCAGTTTATCATTGTTTTTTGTTCTGATTTGAGCCAAGTGGATAAGGACTGAAAAATTTTTGATGACTTAATCAAGTTTTAGGCTCGGTGACAGTCGGACAAAGATTTTTAAGAAATTAAAAGCAAGATTCAAATCAGGGCATGAGCATAAATAAACTGATAGTTTACAAGTAGGGTGGCAAGAATATTTTACATCAGATATCTATCCTTGGAAGTTCTCTACTATGTCAGCAGTTATTTTCTTGGCAGACTCCTAGGCTTCATTTATCAGTTCTAAAGCCTGTTCATTAGAACTGCCGTCAGCAAAGCCATCACCTACAGAGTTTATATCCAGTCGGGAATACAGGGATTTTGTCATTGCCAGGGCTTGACTTGCACTCATGGTAGTTGCATCGTTGATGTTGTCCAGATATCGCTTGGGAGCTGTCCTGAATTTGTTAAATATTTCAGGGGCATCTTCAGCATTTGTTCCTAAGCTGTTTTGGAATATCGCATTTAGAATTGGTGTAGCTGCATTGGCAATATCATCTCTGACGCTCTCAACTCTCTAGATTCTCTCGGTAAATACTTCGAATTGGGCATGGGATTTTATCTTGTTAGCTGTAAGAATGAAAGTATTCACAGTGCATCAGAGACATGGAAAAGCCGAATCAAGAAACTGAGTTCTATGAGGTTACCTTCAAGTTCTGCTATGGCGTTGGCTTTATCTGTTTCCAACTTAGCGTTCTCGTTTTGTGCTTTCTTCAATTGGGCTTTAAGTGCCTCAATCTCGGTTAAGTTGGCTGATACAAGAAGACAGTGTGTTAATGATGGTAAATTAGTTAATCAAGAACAGATGAGTTAACTTTTCTCACCTCCGATTGAACCGTGAAGCTCCAAATTTGTATCTCGCAGTTTGCAGATTTTTTTCTTTCAAGATGGTTTCCCTAGCTATGGTTTTTTCCATGGCTTCTTTCAGTTCATGCTGAATATTTTCTAAAGAGGTTACATGGGGCACAAGCTTTTCTAAGGTATCAGACTTAGCTTGAGATCGACGATATATTCTCTGTGTCACGAAATACAAGTCAGTTGGTTATATAAGGAGCAATAATTGAAAGATGAGGAGTTTTTCGTACGTTCATCAGTCGGGTGACTTCGTTGAGGCCGACTATAAGCAGATCTCGTTCTTCAGCTTCTTTCTGCTTGTTCAGTATGATACCCTGCTTTTTGCCCTCTACGTCACGCCACTCGATCTTGACTGGAGGCAATGAATCTTCGGTTGACTTTAGTCGGAGGATTTCTTCATCTTCTCCAATCATTGTTTCTGAGAGAAATAAGGTTGGAAGAATTCAAGAAGCGCATTCAAGATGAAGATTTAATAGTTGAGTGATTCACCTGTTATTATTTCTAGACGACTGCGTGGAAGGCCATGATCCTGGTCTGCGTCAGGAGATGGACGATATTGGTCTCCTTGAGCAGCGGTGTTCTCAGTTGCTCGATCCTTATTAGTATCTTTGGTGGTTGATGGTGGATCTTCAGCTGGCGCTTCCTGGTTGTCTGGAGCTTGATTTTCCTCACCCAACTGGTTTGCAGTCGGGGGACCTTGTCCTGGTGTTTGCTCGGACGAACTTGACTGGTTTCCAGTCGGGGGCTCCTGGCTTGGAGTTGTACCACTCGGAGGAGGGTTTTGGGTCCCTCGTTCTGCAGATTCCTGATTTACTGGCCCTGTAGTTGAAGTTGATGTTTTGGTTTGGCCAGTGAGGTCGATATCTTGAGGTTTTCTACAAAGGGTGATGATTGAGGTTTAGGATGAAATCAAGTGAGTTTTCAATAGAAAAGACGACATGGGTCATAAGGAGGATACCGGTTGGATTTTTTGATTTTTGGAGCTGATCTGGTAGGTGGCATCGGTGAGCTCACATTGATTTTTGGAGCTTGGACTTCTTCAACTTCCTCGTCCGAGTCATTGATGATCAACTTTCTCTGCTTGCTGGAGCACTTGGTCGTTTCTTCGGCTGCAGCTATTTTATTTTTCGCTTGGGGCTTAATCTTTGGCCCACCAATAGGCTGCTTGCCGGTTGGCTTCTTGTTGGATGGTTGGGCTTGTGGAGCTTCATGGTACACTTTGTATGGCCGAGAGACGATCAGAGTATTTGCCTGCAGAAAATATTCTTTCTAAGAGACGTTGACAAGCATGACAAGGCAGAAAATATCATGATGACAAAGTTTACATACCAGAGGAGGTGACCAAAGGATGCTGTAAGGGAGGACTAGCAGTTTGTTGTTGTAGTCCACCACGATCCCGATAGAGAAGATTTTGTACATCCGCGAACACAAGACTTGGAAGTCTAGTGACTCACAATCTTCCCGATTGGGGTCACTCTATCCTTCGTATTCAAAGGTTGGCTTGGACCTTTCTTTAATAGGCGCCAGTCGGGACTTGATGAAGTGCCGAGTGATCTGCTCCCCCTGGAGTCCTTTGTTCTTTATTTCCAAAATCTTTGATAGAAGATCGTTGGCTTCAAGCCAGTTTGGGCCCTCGGGTAAGGCATTCCAATTGGCTCGATGGATTGGAGGAAGACCGATGAAATTGGGCAAGGTAGGAGCAGGATTAGAGATATAGAACCAGTTTGCGTGCCAACCCTTGTTGAAGGTTTTCAAAGGAAGAGAGAAATAGTCTCTGCGGAGAGTACTGCGGAGTTGGAATCCCGCACCACCGACGACGCAAGGGTTATCTTTGGTCGGATGGGCTTTAAGAGAAAACATGCAGCAGATCGAAGTGGGCATGGATTCCAAGAAAGGCTTCGCAGACATAGATGAAGATGGTAATGTGTAAAATAAAGTTTGGGTTCAAATGATAGACTTTGATGTCGTAATAATCTAGAGTGCCGCGGAAGAACTCGGAGGTCGGCAAAGCAAATCCACAGTAGAAGAAGTGGGTGAACACGATGATCTCACCGGTGTTTGGAGTCGGGAACTCTTCGCCATATGACGGACGCTAGTCGATGATCTCTTTTGCTGGGAGGACTCCATCTTTCACCATTTCTTTCAAGGTAGATTCCTTCACGTCAGAGGTCACCCACTGCTCAAAGGGGATTTCTCTTTCTTCTGCCATGAGTAAGATTTGGGATGGATCGCGTACGGATTTGGAGGCTGAGATTCTTGGAGAGGATGTAGAACGAGATGGGCTCAGTGGATTTGGATGGGATCGAGAGTGGCTGGACGGATGGATTTGGTGGATTTTGCGTTCTAGGATTCTACGGTGGAACTTGTGAATAGGAGCGCGAAAGGGGAATTTTTTTCAGAAGATGAAGCGGCGGGAAAGACGACGGCGCTTCAGTGGTTGCTTTTTAGGTCGTTGATAGGCTTTTCTTTGTTTGGGTCGAGGCCTACGGAGTGCTTACAGCCCATATCTCAGGTATGGTTTGTCACGTGTCTCTAGGGACTTAAGCAAATTTGCCTTGGCAATATGCACTTGCACTATAGCCCAATGCCTTCAAAATCCTTTCATACAGCAGTTACGCAATTTTTAGGAGTTGGTACAATGCGATTTGGGGGGTGACAAACAGTAAAGTTTTTTATAACTGTCTTGGTAACTTCTTCATAGGTTGCAGGAGTTGTTTGGTTTTTATAAAGCATTTGATTTTATATATCATATCAATGCTATCTTGCCACCTTGGTAAGGATTTCTGATTAAGACCAATATTGTGGCTTAGGCTGATTATATTTTGGTCATATTCTTTAGGCGGTTGGTAAATCTATTCATGAGTTTTATTAACTCGTATTTTATACCATAAATGCCATATATTTTTGAGGATGGTGAAATTGTGTGTATCGAGAGGACTCGGGCATGACTGCTTTAGCAGCATGTGCACAATATAATGTCAGTACTTAGGGTCATTATGCACCGTGCCTTATTATTGAGGTTATGTGTTGTATGATTTTTCAGGATGCTTCTAGCTAGGCATTTATTTATATAAAATCACTCGGATGGGTGAGATTATGAAAGTTCTTGACTACATGCTTAGTTTGTTCAACTAAACACATAGTCGGGGGCTACACCTAATTAGGTGCATCTAGTCGATGCACCTATGTATATTTTTTATGATTTTTTCAACCCTTCACAGCCTTTTCTATTGGATTGATTGAAGCACTTGGGAGGCCAAAGGCAGAGATGATGAAAGCACTCGGCTATGGATTAGACTAGTTCGAGGCAAAGTTATCTCGTCGACTGTGAAGGTCTCAAGGGCTACTGTGAAGATTATGGGTAACATATACCCACACAGTTAGTCTATCCGACTGATTGTAGGGGATAGGTTCTATATGATGATTATGTAATGGCTTAGTACTTGGGTATTATGTTGCCTTGTGTATTAAGGACGACTTATAGTCCTAAGTCGGTAGTGTTATGGATAATGCTTAGGAGTCATACACCATATGTGGTTAGCATGAGCTGATCGCGTGGCGAGCAGTGCGCGGCCCATCCACCGGCGACGGCCCGACGCAGGGCGAACTGAGCACGGCGAAGGGTGCGTGGCCCAGTTGTCTTCCGTGGCCCAAAGACCACGTAGCCCAATAGCTATGATGGCCCGACGCGGGGCCGATCTAATGGACGGCTCGGATCGGTCCCGTGCCGATGAAATCGCCAGCCGGAGGGGGAGGGTTCCGAAAACCCTAACCCTAATCCTCTTTCTCCCCTACTCTCCCCGATCCAATCTCTAGCGATGGGAGAGAGTGGACGGCGACGATGGTGGTGATGGCGGTTCGTCGAGGTGGAGCACGCACGTGGCAGCGAGTGGCTCCGGCTTCGCCGGCTGGGAGGCGCACCCGAGGGCGGTGCCAAGCCAAGCCACGGCGTCGGCAGTCCGACGAAGCGAGCGCGCAGCGGCGACGAGCACCGAGAGCAGCTGGCCTTCGTCGGTGAGGGGTGGAGCCAGGAGCTCCTAGATGGCGCGCGCACGGGGAGCCCAATGCGACCGCGAGGAGGTGAAGGTGCGGCGGTGCCGCTTCCCGGCAAGACTCACACGGCAGTGGGGTTTCCCGGTAGAATTATGGCTCCAAATCAGGTAAGAATCTGAACTCGAGCTTAATTTTCTTAATTTGATTTGGATTTGAATTTGATTCAGATTTTCGGGCTTAGGGTTCTTTTCAATTTGGGGATTTCAGGAAAATTGAAACCGATTGTTCTCATTCTTCTCTTCCCTTAATTTCTTAATTCTACTACTAAGTGAAGCTTAATTGGACTTAAAACTTGAAACTTAAAATAAGTCTAAACATAGCAGTGCATCATGAACCCTAACTCAATCTTTTTAACTTTAATTGAACATGAACAGGAGCTAATCTTCACTAAGCAGTAAAGATAAGAAGCTAAACAGAATATATTAAACTTATTTGACTCAAAATTGTTCATGTCAAACCAAGATGGCACCGATGGCTTCTAATCACAGGGATGATGTGAATAAGGAATTGGGTTAAAGTTAAGCTCTGATAACACAATGTTGGAGTTCTAATTCAAGATCTTACTGCTTTAGCCTATAAACAATCACCTTTCAATTACGAAAATTAATTCTCTGACCTGAGATGAAGCCATTGAAGCCAATGTCTGGTTTTGCTTTTGGTTCGTCACCTCTTCTCAACGCCTTTTCACCTTTTTATTTGCAACTGGTAGGGCTTAAGGGCAATCCGGATAGAATTCTTAGTGTTGGCTCTCATTCAAGAGCTAACTATTCACATACTTCAAAATTAATACATTTAATTTATAGGTGATATAAAGAGAGAGGAGATAAAAATACAGAGACAACCTTATAGCTTATCTACTATTACATATTAACTCTAATATGAACTATAAACTCATGGTTGGTTCTACTATTAAACTTGCTAAGGTAGGGATGAAAAAGAGCGAAAATGATTTTCATCTGCTCAATATATTGTTTCTCATATGCGAATATGAATATGATAACGGAGTTTCAATGGATATGGATATCCCGTGAACAGTGCTTTTCAGATATCTGCTAAAGGCGTGAAACATATACCCCGTTTCTTTTAACTCAACATTCAACCTATCTTTTTAGATTCTAATAGTAGCCCATCTCACAATATTAATCCACACTATCAATATTATTTAAACTTTTAAATGTTTTTGAAATTATACTATATTTTATATATTATAATATCATATAGACATGTATTGTACCAACACTATTGTACATGTTGATGAGCAATAGTCTATGATCAAACTTATTATATAAAATTATGTATGATGATATTTTTTTGTTAGAAGTTTAGGTGGTTTTCGTGTTCCGAAAAATATTTGTTTTCGTATTCGTGTCTGATCATTATTTGTATTCAGGATAATTCGTATTTGTTTCTGTATCCGAACTATTCGTTTTCGTTTTCGTATTCGGTGAAAAATACGAAAACAAATATGGTATAAGTATTATCCATCAGTATTCGCTTCGTTTTCATCCCTAGCAATCAAGATCCGAAAAACTAGAGTAATATCTTCAATTTTTCTTCCCCTCTCCTTTTTTCCCATACAGAAACAACTCGTACCGTTCCATTTGTATATTATTTTCAAAACCGAAAACCGCGGATATCAAAAACGTTATCAGATATTATTGAATATGAAAATGGGGAAAACATGAATAGGAGTGAATACTGTAATGGATATTTATCGAGATATAAAACCCCTCAAACTGAACTTCTCAAATAAAGAAGAGATGTATACCCGGAGAAGTGTACATTTGGAGTACCATCGGGGAAGTTGCTCGGTTTTCTCGTCTCCGGATGAGGCATTGAGGCAAACCCCGAGAAGATCAAGGCCATCGAGAACATGAAGTCACCCACAAGACTCAAGGAGGTACAGAAGCTGACGGGATATATGGCAGCACTAAGTCGGTTCATGGCCAGGATGGGAGAATGAGGACAACCTTTCTTCGCTTTACTAAAGAAACAGGATAAATTCAAGTGGATACATGATGCCGAGACGCATTTATCGCGCTCAAGCAGTACTTGTCCAACCCCCTGTACTCGTTGCCTCACAACCAATGGAAGAGCTATTTCTTTATATTGCTGCCAGACCCTATTCTGTTAGCATTGTCATTATCGTCGAGAGGGACAAGATACAACATCCCATGTACTATGTCAGCAAGGCCCTCCATGATGCCAAGACCCGATATCCCCAAATACAGAAACAGCTCTACGTTGTAATTATGACATCACGGAAACTGCGCCACTACTTCTAGGCCCATAAAGTCACGGTCGTCTCTTCTTTCCTCCTAGGCAAGGTGGTCAAGAACATAGATGTCGTAGGACGCATTGCCAAGTGGGTCGTCGAGCTCAGCCAATTTGATATCCACTTTGTTTCGCGAACAACCATTAAGTCTCAGGTTCTCGCAGATTTCGTTGCCGATTGGACCGTTCCTGAGAACAGTACAGCCGATCAGACAGACAACAAGACATGGACTATGGCCGTCGTTGGAGCATTCAACAGCCAAGGAGCAAGGGCAGGATTCATTCTGACATCCCTGACTGGAGATCAGTTCAGACATGCAATACATCTCAATTTTCGGGCAACAAACAATACCGCAGAGTACGAAGGGCTACTTGTTGGGCTACGAGCCACCGTGGCACTTGGAGTTAAGCGACTAATTGTGAAAGGGGACTCAAAGTTGGTCGCCAACCAAGTGCACAAGGACTAAAAATGCTCCAACTCTGAGTTAGCCAAGTACCTCGCCAAAGTCAGGAAGCTAGAGCAAAAGTTTGACAGTGTTGAAGTGCGACATGTTTACCGTAAGGACAACACCGAACCCGACAACATAGCACGGTGCGTGTCCAGAAGAGAACCTCTTGAGCCAGGTATCTTTTTGGACGTCCTAACAAAGCCATCAGTAAAAGAACACCATGACGAAGGAACCACAGCCAATACCGAGAACAGCCCGGGGGCTACTGCAGAGGTCAATAACGTCATGGCCGGCATTGAGATAACTGAAGATTGGCGTACACCACTCATCAACTTCCTGGATGCCGACAAGCTACCGGAGGACAACGCGGAGGCAGAGAAGATTTCCCATCAGGCTAAAGTTTACTATATGATCGGCAACAATCTATACAAAAAGCCCTGAAAGGAGTTTTCCTCAAGTGTGTCTCTCCCGAGGATGGTAAGGATTTGTTAGTCGACATCCATAAAGGAATTTGTGGATCTCATGCTGGCGGGCGAACTCTGGTAGGAAAAGCCTTCCAACAAGGGTTTTTTTGGCCAACCGCCCTTCAAGATGCTTGCGACTGCGTACAACGGTGTGAAGCCTGTCAATTTCACAGCAAACACACCAAGATGCCAGCCCAAACTCCAGACTATCCCTCTCACTTGGTCGTTCTCATGCTAGGGGCTTGACATCCTAGGACCGTTCCCACGAGGACAAGGCAGCTACAAATTCTTGTTTGTGGATATCATCAAATTCACTAAGTGGATTGAAGCGAAGCCAACAAGAAAGATCAAAGCCGAACATGTGATCAAATTTATGAAGGGGATATACTACAGATATGGACTACCACACCGGATCCTGAAAGACAATGGCTCCCAATTCAAAAGTGGCACTTTCCAAGACTACTGTATTGAATTCGGAGTCAAGATCTGCTTCGCCTCAGTTTCTCATCCTCAGAGTAACGGGCAGGTTGAACGAGCAAACGACATCGTGCTCCAAGGGATTAAAACACATGTATATGATAGGTTAATGGCCTATGAACACGATGGGTTGAAGAACTCCGTTCTGTCTTGTGGGCCGTACGCATTACCCCGACAACCTCCAAAAAAGAGACTCCCTTCTTTCTCATCTACGAGTCCAAAGCCATGCTCCCTTCCAAGCTGCAACATCGGTCTACACGAGTTCAGAAATATTCTGACGAGGAGCAGGAGGAAAGGCGAACAGATGATGTTAATCTCTTGGAGGAACACCGAGAACGAGTTATCGTTTGAGCAGCCGCATACCAACAGGCCCTGCGTCGACATCGTGAAAAGCACATACGTGCCCACACAATCATCATCGGCGATTACGTCCTCCGACGAGTTTAGAATCAGGTAGGGCGAAACAAGCTCTCACCAAAGTGGGAGGGACCATACATGGTGGTCGAAGTCTTGAGGCCAGGCGCGTTCAAGATCGCAGACGACAAAGGCCGCGAATTGGCAAACTCTTGGAACATTGACCAATTACGTAAATTATATATATAAGACCGATATATCAAAGTCTGTAAGTTTTACGTTCAGTAATAATACATCATATTCAGATCAATTTCCTTTAAAGTGTTTAACCCTGCGATCCCCTCTTCTTATATCGCCTTGTCTCGAAGTCGATCCTACTGTCCTTTTACGCTGGCCTGGCAAGCTTCGAGATCCCATGGACCTTAGCTGGGGACGCCCAATGTTGCTAAGTTTGTCAGGCGCTGCAGGGTCAAACGACCATATTTAGATTGGTCATGTCAGAGTACCCCCTGAAGCGTATTAACCAAGCCGTGTAATTGGGAATTGATTTTCCCAACTTCACGGCTGGGGGCTAGGAATTCGCAGCTTCCGCTTGGTTTGTTATAAGATTTAAGCTGCCTTCGTGAAGAACGACTTCTCCATGAAAACAACTGAGGGCTAGGGAGAGTATCATACTCCGATGGCTGAGGGCAGCTCTTGTGAGAGTACTCGTACACTACTTGCATACAATTGCTTAGACATATATTTCAATTCTTACATAAGCAAAACAATAGCAAAGTTTTGAATTATACATCAAGTATTTTTGCAGGAAACTACTCTACCACGAAGGCCACTGCCAATTTACTGTGGAGAACACCTTCTCAGCGAGTGGAGTGAAGGATTGTGCCAGGCTGTTGATCTCATCAGGCTTCATCTGAGAATGAGTAAAGCCCTCCCAGAGAATTTCAAGGTTCATAGGCGAGAACGTGACCTCCCGCATAGTGGCTGGCGTGACGACATTCCAACCTCAGGCTGTTGTTGATGCGTTTCCCGGTCCCTTCCAGCTGGTTGCACGTATGCCGCATCCATGACAAGTAGCCGCTTGTTGACTTCTCGAGAGGAGGATGGACCACACGCAGCTCCTCGCACAACTGCATCAGGGCTTGACAGCAGCTCTCAAGGTACGAGTTGATCCAAATCTCCCAACCTCGGAGCATCTCCACGTCCTGATCCTTTCGTGCGATGCAAACCATTTTCTCTAGTTCCACTTTCTCGAATCTGGTCCTCCAGTACTCGGCATGGTGATCTCGTTCCTCTAATGCATTCTCAAGGTTTGCAGGCAAAGTCCGATCCCAATTAGCTTTCTCCGTATACAACGTGGAGACAAGGGCTGCAAAGATCGACATCCTCACCTTGATTTCGCTTGAGGAGCGAGTTGAGTTAGGATCCCTGTGGACCTAGCGCGCTACCTGGAGTTATGATGACCAAGGCTTGGTCGCCTATATCGGGGATGAGGACGCATGGGGCAAAGAGATAGCGACGCTATGTTCTTGAGGACGTCCTCCCTGCTGACGACCTCGTCTTCAATATATCTACAAGACGCATGACAACGCCAAAAGCTTAAGTATAATAAAATAGGACATTGTTCTCGCACGGACAACAGGCCTAACAAATTGTACTTAAACAAAAATTACAAAGGTGGAAATCGTGATTACTGCTAAAAAAAGGGGACCACGCTATCCCCCAACTCCTCAACCTCCGACATCATGTCCTCCCGTGTCGGCTCAGCTCCACCCTTCTCCAACACCACTTGAGGTCGATCTCGGGGTGTGTCAGATTGAGGCACGCGAGAATGTGACACGCACCAGTCCGGAGACCAGCACATGTTTCGTCGATGACCCTTTCGGCATGCTTGGAGGAGACCCCTTCGAGCTTGCCGATTAAGAAGCCAAGCAAGGACAACACGATGGTCTTGTCAGAGAACGCGGGGCCGGCTTCTTGGATTCCCAGGCTACGGGCCACCATGTCGAGTCGTCCGTAGCTCTCCAGGAGACCATAGTGCAACGATTCCAGGTGCCCCTGCGTCTCCTCCACCTGCTTCTCCATTCCCCAACGTTGCCTCTCGTGACCGGCGATGAGTTCCTTGAATTTCTTCAAATTCACTTGAGCCTCCGTGAGCCTGCTCTCCAGCTGCGCAACACGCCCATCCGAGGATGAAGCGACCTTCTCATGTCATTCGATCTCGGCGAGCATGTCGCACGTGCTGGCTTCGAGCAGGCGGCGCGCCTCCGCTAGTCTGTCGACCCCTGTCGGGGACATGACGGAGAGTGGAGCATGGGGCAGAGGAGGCAGTGTTGTCAGTGCAGTGGCGACAATGGCCGAAGGGGAGGAGCTTGTCTCCACGCGCCCAACGCTTTGGGCGAAAGTCATGGGAGAGATATAGCAAAAGACGAAATCAGAAGTTGTTGAAGGTGATACAAGTCGAAATATGAGGGTCAGGAATCAGTTTTACTTACTTGGGCTTCTATCGCTTTAGAAGTCTGCTCTTTCTTCTTGTTGAAGGAGCGACGCTAACTGTGGCCTGCAGGACGTGTAAGTGAGGATCCTGTGTTCTTGTTGAGACAACAGCAAGAAGTTCAGAGACTAGAAATTACCTCAGAGCTGCTTGTTTGGACGAGCGACCCAATACCGGGCGAAGGTTTTGATATCCCCGCCCACCTCCGCTTGGGGACTTTGGTGCCGCTGCCACTCGGAGCACTTCCAACGTCGGCTTGCTCAGACATCATCTTTTCCCTTAGAGAAGCGCTAGCCTGGTGATCGATGAGGGGCCGATGACATCCGTCAGCCGCAGGCCTATACAATTTAGATTACCACGTCTTCGGATATTGCTAATCAAAAAGATGACTAGTGGTCTGAAGTAACTTACATTAATGGCGGCGTCCTTGTTGGCGAACGGGAGGTTGCATAGAGGAGTCGAAGGCTTGTCGGAGCCCGACGGCGCGTTGATTACCAGGTGGCCAACTCGCATAGCCACGGTCCCGTCGTTGAATTCTGCAAACAAGATAATGACATAAGTAAAGGAGATCAAGTTACTACATGGGTCAAGGTCAGGAGAGTTACGAGAATGAGTACCCCGAGCCGAGATCCACGCCTCCTCGTTAATCCCTGAGTACTCGTACGCGGGGTGAGCGCGAGCTTGCAGTGGTTGGATACGCTGACGTATGAAGTATTCAGAGACTTCATACCCTGACAAAAACTTGGAGAGAGGGAGTCAAGGAGGGTCTTGACGTCCACGAAGGAGAGTGCTCAGGCTTCTCATTCGGGACAACAAGGTTGGAAAGGCAGTCTTCCACATGGAGATAAAACCACTATGATCTCCATGAGCTCCTCGAAGAGTGGCAACCGAAGGGGATGTACTCTGCCTTCATTCCATCTCAAAGACGGAAGGCACAACATTCGGAGATTCTACGAGATTCCATCCATCTAAGCTCATAGAAGTGCCTAAACAGATCTAGGAAGGGTTCTACTCCAACATAAGTTTCACAAAGATGGATGAAGATGGATAATAAAGCAATGGAATTGGGGTTTAGGTGGAGCAAATGAAGGCTGTAGAAGTTCAAAAGCAGAAGAAGAAACTCAAAGGAGGCAAGAAACCGCACCGAACAAAATCCTCAAGAATTACGATTTGACCTAATGTGGGGTTAGGTTTAATACCCCCTTCCGAGTGATCCATATTCTTGCTTCCGGGGAGGGATCCTTCATTCTGCAGCTTCTTCATCCCCTCCATATCGATGGTGGATTTTCCCAAATCCATGGGTTCGATCTTGGGGATGAAAGGGAGAGATGGGTTTAGGGTTCTTCAGTGGACGAAAAAGTTTGAGAGTTGGGTGTGCAAGACAGTGAAGAGTCACTTATGCAAACATAATTAAAATGAATCTCAGAATCGGGTTTTATAAGTCACGTCCGACGGTTCGAATTTTAAGGAAAAAAGAGGAAACGCTGTGGTAAATTTCTCGGTTTGTTTATGGTAGTTATCCAGACTTCAATTCAAATTCACAGAGGGACCGTTGCTTTTTTGATAGTGTAGTCACATGTTCCCTGCCTTCTCGTTGGTTTGAGAACGGTCAAGAGAACATGACATCATTTGGTCAATGAATTCGGTGCGAGAACGTTGTGAGTTCATTTGATTTTAAGTTGGGGGCTACTGTCAGGGTTACTGTCAAGGTTACAGTCGGGGGCTACACGTATACGGGAAGGTTACCTTCAGACAACGAAAAGCGGTCTAAGCGCAAGGAAACTATCTCCCCGAATAGAAGGTGTTAGAGTCTTATTCGGAGGAGACAAGGGATCTATGATCTCGTATGCAAGATAGTCTCTCCGAGTTCTACTTGGAAACCAAGATAATCTGCAGTATAAATACAGGACCCCTAGAGGGGAGCAGGGCATCGAATCTTAGCGCAAGACACCCACCATAGCAGAAGCAATCTGGAGGACTCGAAGCCAACTCGCCGATGGATCTCGACGAAGGTCTAGTCGATAATTTAGTGTTCTATTGTCCTCTATTGTAATCTCTGTGGTTTTCTTCATAATTCCATATAAATTGGATTAGGGTTATTACCTTACGAGAGGCTTGAACTAGTATAATCTCTATTTTTCGTGTGCTTGATGTCGTATCGTATAGATCCTCATACCAACAAATCCCAATACCATCAGAATACGGTCCGCAGGTATCGCCCGTCAACAGAGAGTATCGTGGGCGAGAAAGACTGAGAAGAGAGGAAGAAACGAGAAAGCGGACACTGGAGAGAGATGGGGAGGAAGAGAGACTAAGAAAGAAAAATCGAAAAAGTAAAATCTGGTCTGGTGAGAGCTGGTAGCTGGTTTCACGCCTGGAAATTTAGCCAAATTTCCAAATTATTTTGTGTATAAATCTCTATCCAGGAATCAAGCCTGAGTACAAGAAACAACAAATTAATATACAGATCCAGACGTAAATAAAACGTAAATACTTACAGAAGAGGTACTTAGTCCCCACACCCAAAAGAAAGCAGCAACAGCGAAAAAGGCGACGATCCTAGTGGGGTTCAGCTCCACTGCACAGGCAAAACTCAGCTGGGGTATGAGCCTTGGTCCTCTAACTCCGTCTTTAGCTCAGAAGCACTACACTTTTGAAAAGGGAAAGTAATAGTAAGGATGAATACAACCCCCGTACTCAGCAAGCCACACCAATGATGCAGACGTGCAAGAGGATACAAAGGGAAGTTTGTGGCTATTTGCATAAAGGCGGTTGTAAAACATTTATAGTTTTGAAACAGTAAAACAGTTGATTAATTAAGTCAAGATTAAATCTCCACCGAACAACGCTACCCCACATTGAATAGGCCCAACCATTCCTCCTGAACTAAACTAGTTCATTAAGTCAAGCTAATTAATAAAGTGGGACTAATCGCAGTGAATCTGGTCGATCGCCCATAATCGCGAGCACAACTATTCGAATAGTTTTACTCTGGCCAGAGGTGCGGAACTGTACCCACAAGACACAATCCACCGTATGTCATCATGCCATACCTGACACGTCACCATGCGAGTGATTGTGACAAGACTCTTTTGCATAACTCTCCCCTAACCATCCACACCACGCTGAGGTTTCACTCCTACCCCTATATGCGGGGTGGGCAGCCCCCCTCCCCGTGCACCATGGTGAATCCAGAAGCCAATCAACCGGTATAACCCCGTCCGACCCAACTCCATCACACCCACCCTCACCTCGGTGCCTAGGAAAGGGTCAAGCTATACTACAAGTCCAACAGTTTCCCACGCTTGCTTGTGGTAAGAACAGTAAGTACATGAAAAACCAAATAAATAGTACATGAAAAGTAAAGAAACATATAGATCTTAATTTTAGATGAATTTTGCAAGTTGAATGGTTCAATTTGGAGTTCGTATGAATTAGTTTTGAATTTTAGAAGTTTTGAGCCATTTAAATGGATTTCTGAAAATTAACTCGATTTATTGCGTAATTATTAATTGGACCCCGAGGGGGATCGGGTGGCCACGGCGAAAGGGGGCGGCGCCCACGGGGACGCAGCGGAGGAGGGCGGGAGAAAGAGAAAGAGGTTCACCGAGGGAATTGGGCGGAGCACGGCGGCGGCGCTCCATGGGTTGACGGCGGCAACAGCGACCCGACGGCTGTCCGGTGAAGGAGGAGGACGGTCGAGGTGTGGAATAACGCGAGAAAGCTGGCGGTGGCGGCGGATTGGCACGGCGGTGGCTAGGGCGGCGATGGCGCGCGACCGGAGATAGCGAGATGGCGGCGGAGCTCGGGTTGCCGGCGGAGGGGGCGCTCTAGTGGGTTTCCGGCTTCGAGAGGTGGTGGCCGGGGTGTGGAGTGGCGCGGCGAAGCCGACGATGGTGGTGGCGTGGAGCGAAGGTGGTTAGGGTGGCGGCAATGCTCCATCGGAGCATGACAGCGAGCGACGGATGGGGAGAGCGATTTCAGGCGTGGCGAGCTCGTGTGGGTGGGGAAAAAGATAGAGGCAGGCACTGGGATGGATTTTATAGCCTTGGGGAGGGCGAGTCGTGGCCGAGCGATGTGGATTCGCCGGGTGGAAAAGGGCTCGGGCGGCGTCGGCTTTTGCAGGGGAAGTGCGGTGCGAGCGTGGGAGTGGGTCGAGGCCAGTCCACGCACCCGCGAGGACGGGGTGGAGCGCGGGAGAAGCGGCGACGTGGGGCAAGACCAGCGGCCATGGTGGTTGGAGCCGGCTGGAGGTTGAGGAAGAAGCTGACAAGTGGGGCCACGGGTCCCACTTGTCGGAGAGAGGAAACCGACATGGGAAGGTAAAGTAAACTTTGAGTGAGGAAGGAGGTAAATAGGCCGTTGGCCTAAGAAGGCTTCGTTTGGCTAGTGGGGAGAATTTTCCCTAGAGAAAACAACACCATGGAGGGATTGGGTGGATCCCCTCCCACCACCCAATCCCCTCGTCCCTTCCACCTTGAAGGGGTTCAATCCCTTTGGCCATTTGGATTGATAGGGAAAAGGAAGGAGCTAACATTCAAACAAACTCTACATCAAATAAAGTTTAGTACTGTTATTTAAATTTTAGATCATAGAAAAGACCAAGAAACCAGAAAAAAGAATATCAGAAACTAGCAGTCTAGAAGTTAAAAAATAACTTCATCCAAAATTTGAAATATTGTAAATGAAATCCAAAATTTCTAGAGAAAATAAAAGAAATAAATTGTGCATGCTGTCCACAACACTTGACTTTCCTCAGTTTAACAGAACAAGTGCACAACCTTTGGTCCATCATATCAATCAGGTGGAATATGTAGAATTACATCAAACACTAGGTACATACAAACTTGCATATAAACATTGCTTTATTAAAATAATGGTCATACAAATCTAATTCCTCTGAGTTAAGAAATTCATGTCTTTCCATCTTCACCTGATTAGCACCTTTGTCACTGCTAGATGAAAAATAATGTAATAACATAAATATCAGTACATGATTAAATCTTAACTATAATTAAAAATAAAGGAGCAGCGTAGTTGAACACATATGCAGCCGATTGAAAATGAAGTGACACTTACTGCAGGAAAAAAACACACTGTTATGAACTTAGGCGTTTTCTCTGCTAGCCCCACCCCCCAAAAGATGCAAAGAAGAAGAGGAATAATTATATTGCTAGTCATGACTTGGAAATATTGACCTCACATTATTGAAAATCAAGAACATCTAATTTTATCTGATTGCCTGAGCAAACTATAAAAAATGGCATCTTGACTCAATTTTGGATTATAGCTGCTTGATGTACACAAGCAGGGGCTAAGACTAAACGCAGAAACAACATGGTAGTACAGTTGCAATTAACTAAAGACACTGATTGTAAAGGAAGGATTTGCCTTGTGATTACTTTCAAAAGAAAAATATAGTAAAACAGCATGTCGAAACACACAGGTCTGAAACAATTTCTTGCAGGAAGATAGCAGATTAATGTCTGGCCATCCTACCAAAAGCAAACAAGCTTACAAGGAGGTCATATATATGGTCTTGTCTGTCCTGAAATAAATTCCACACTCTTAACTAAAAGTTCAGTAATTCTTATTGCACCTATGTTCAGTTATAGGCTTCTCATTAACTCATATTAAGCCTCTACACTATCTGAAGGAAATTATGTGCCTCACTCATAAAATTTGACCATAAATTATTCATCTCTTCCAAGCATTCTTAGTTTTCAACAAAACATATGGTTTTCAAGTCGAGAGCAACAAAGCTGTAGTTTTTCACTTTTAGCAGCCATCCTAAACCCTACTTTTACATTTAGGGGAAACTGATGGTTTTCTTGTTGTCCTGAACTTATCAAGCCTCAGGGGAAGGCGACAATTAGCAAGTTCCATAGTCTTTCAGGTAACTGATCGCATTGCAGAAAAGAGACCAAAAATCTTAGGGGATAAAAATTAACATGGCGATATATTTATCACTTCTTTTAGTGAATTTGTTGTCTGAGCATATAGACCTCAAAGGAAGAGTAAAAGCTAACCGTGCACCGGTTGGTAATGAAAAAAAAAAGGATCAGACTACATAAGCATTTGCATAACTCATACTATTAACTTACATCATGAGCGACAGCCACATGCATTGGTCTTCAAGCTAGTTCACACTTTGGCTGACAACCCGAGACTTTAGTAGTTAGTCCACTGCATGCAAACACACATGACGCTGAAATATTGGTTCTGGCCATGAAAACAATTGGCTTGGTTAATCAAAACAATGGCGGAAGGGAACATTACAATTCACTGCGAAATTTGACAAACACACATAGCCTATTAGATCATAATTAAATTCTTCACAAAACATCTAATAATATATTAGAAAGAACATGAACAACGACATCTTTTCCGTCTAGGTATTTCTGTACTATCAAGCTCTTCTTCTCAAACCAATATTTACTTTTAGACCTACAGATGTAAAAAAATTATTATTTTTTATATATAGAATTGTAAAAGGAACAATTTCACTTTACTAGGATTTCCTTGATTTCTTCCAAAATCTTATAGAACCTACTGATTGGCCTTCAATTTTTTTTTCACTTTACACTAACTCTAGATCATACAAATGATAAACCAACACTCTAATATTTTATCAATCACTCAATTTTACTGAACACAACTATAGATCCATTTTTATCTCCGTGCATAAAAGATGCACATAAATTATCTGCGCATAGAGCGATTGAGCAGAAATGAAAACTCCAATAACATATCAAAATCCCTTGGGGGCAAAGCCATGCCAAAGAATCAAGCTTACCACTAATGCCGGTTGTGAAACTAGTGCCACACCTGCGGCCACCACAACCATCTCGGATCAATATCAGAATTCAAACAAGTTAGGGCTCATCACCATCAAAATCAAAGAAATCAAACCATGCTCGGGTGGATCCCCCACTCTACCCAGTTCAGTACCACAGAGGAGGACGACTTCGAGGCCGAGAAGTATACCTTCGACGAGGCCCATCCGCGCAAGGAGGACCACAGCCACGGCCAGCGGAGACGGATCGACGAGGTGGGCACACCTCCCCGCTGCCCCGGAGAAGATACCCTCCGAACCGAAGCAACGCGCGGCCGAGAGAAACGCGCGAGAAGGAAGAGAGGATGCGGGGAAGAGGGCTGGCCACCCACTACAGCTATTGCTCGGCTGTTGCTGCGGCGACCACCACCATGGGAGGCGCCGACGCCGGGTTTTGGGACGAGAGAAGGCGAGGCGCTCGCACCAATGCGAGTTGCGTGGTGGAGTTCCACGAGGTAGGGTCGTGGACGGATTTCCCTAGGGTTTGGAGGGTAATGGGCCGGTAAAATCACCTTCCCGGGCCGATCCGAATGAATTTTTGAGCAACTCAGGGATTTCTTCCCCCTTGTGGTGGGCTTCCCCTTCAGGGCCGTGAAATAGGCTGGGATCCCGGTCTTTTCCCTGTCAGCCGAACGAAGCCGAGGGAAGGCGAGCGGGCCGGGAAGAGAAAAAGGGAGCCGGCCCAAGAAGGAGAGGAGGATGGGCCGAGGGAGTATAAGGAGACTTTGGGCCGGAAGCGGCCCAATCTGAAGGAGGGGATTTTAAATTTGTTTTTCAATTTAATTAATTTCTTAAATGATGTTTATGCTTTTAAAATTATTTCTTTAGCTCCGAAAATTCACAGGAAATTTCAGAGAGTACTTTAGGTCATGGAGAATATTACAAAAATATTTTCAGCCATGATTTTTAAAGGAAATTTTATTTTCCTCAATTGTTTTACTTAATAAATTGCTTTAAATTTTAATTTAATTTCTAGAAATGCATTACTTAATAATTTTTAATCCCGAATGAAAATCAAGGTGTGACAGCTGGTGACCCACAGCTCACGTTGGTGGTGTCCAACAGCTCAATCTGGTCTAACCTCCTCACTATTTTATTTTTTAAATATTGAGATAAAAATCATCAATTCTTAACTTCAATATTTACCGAGACAAACATCACAACTTATAACAAAAAGTTATAAACGTTTCAAAAAAGAAAAGAAAATGCAAAAAAAGACCTCATCATAGAGTATACTTCGTCGATGCTAATGCTCATGCTCGATTACTTGAGAAATATTGAGAAACAATTTTATTTGTTTCAATTGACTTATTTTTTACCCGTTGCAACATATGAGCATAAATTTTTTTCATCCGTCACGTACTATGGATTGGATTGGGATTCCTTCTTTCTTCATCCGTTACTCGTCAGATATAATACCATAAAAAAAGCGTGAAGTGATAACACGTTCAAAGCAAGTGTAATCGACCTATCTCCAGCCCATATCTGTGCCGCACCAGCCCATGAACGCCCACCGCCATTATGTAGGTCCACAAATATTGCGTGTGGTGCATAATGTGGACAACAACGAACGACTCAAAAAATCTATATTTTTAAGTAGGTAATTTTTTTCTTCCGTCGTGTGCAAAACACAACATATTAGAGTCCGCACCAACTATTGTCCATGCATGAGCCGTGAAACGATCCGTCTCCATGCAAGTCCGTGTTCGATTTTAGAAATTATATCAAGCGCTTGCCATGCGAGAGTTGAGAGAGAGCGTGTTATGACAATATGAGTATATCAATATGCAATAGTGTTTCTTATCAATCCTGATTATCATTAACCCAATGAATAATTTATCTAGCTTGGAACATTATTACATACATGTTAACTGTGTATTTATAGCATTTAACCGTTTATTATACCCATAGCGAAGCATGGGTATTTTGCTAGTCATTTAAAGACACCATAATAATAACTATGTACTTATATTTACTCTTTTCTGTTTGTGTCGAGGGAGGAATGTAAATACAATCTTCTGCTCATTAGCTGTTTACTATTAGCATGCTCAACACACAACATTCCCCCCCCCCCCCCCCCATATCTTCATGTAAATCATATGTAGCATGCATTATGCTGTTATGCCCAAAAATCAGTTTTGCTTACCTGCTAATTGCTAGTAGCTTGGAATAATTGAGAAAGTCACTCTATTCCAGTGTTGTTATGGCATAGGGTGATCTAAGGTGAGGCGACGCAACATGAGATGGATAACATGTGATTAAGGGAGAATATCACAAAGAAATTGGCAAGATAAAAGGAAAAGTTGATTAAAAAAAGGCCCACTAGGGCAGGCTGCCAGCCTTCATATCCCACGTCCCTTGTGCCGTACGCCGCCAGTTGAGGAGCGGTCTACCTATAATCGATTCCCTACTGCCTACAATCCCTTTTCCTTTGCCCCTTTCACCACTCTTTCAGTCTATCTGGGTTAGGCTCTTAAGGTGGAGCAGTGCCTTGGTCTTGTGCGGCGCCCTAGCGATAGATGCTTTAGAGACGCCTTAACAACTATGTTGTATTTTATTTCCAAATACACAATGTCAGTCATCTTAGCATATGAAACTTTTCTGAATTACACTGTAAAGATGTGATAAACAAGAACTTGAAGTAGGGTATCTTTACATTTTAGATATACCTATTGAACTGAGATTGATTGAACATTGCATGGTGAACAAAATTCGGTTTTTCACTACCTAGGGCCAAATTTCTCGGTCTCGATCTTTTTGGTTCGGTTATTTGGTTTGGTCTTTTTTTTCCCACCCCTAATGATAGTACATGACCAAATCATCTAAAGACACCATAATAATAACTAGGTTGCACAGCGGAGAATTTTTTGCATTTTTAATTTTATTTATTTAAAGATTTGCAAAAATAATTTTCCGTTTCAAAATATTGCAGAAATAATCTCCTCTCGCCCTCCGGGAGGGCGAGTTCTAAAAATCGCCCTCCCAGAGGGCGATTTTTTCGACGTGGCAGACGGCCGTTGGGCGCCGTCTGCCGCGTCGTGGATTTTTTGCGTTTTAGTCCCTTGCCGCCCTTACAAAGGGCGTTTTTTCACTGTTCATCAGGGGGCCGCCTGCAAAAGGGCGGCCGCCCTGGCAATTTTGCAGGCGGCCCCCTTGCCGCCCTTACAGAGGGCGATTTTTTGCCCTCCCCTATAAAATCCCCATTTCCAACTCCGCGGCCGTCATTCGCAGCCGTCGAGACTCGAGAAAAATAGTAGAGCGAGGGGTGAGGAAGAAGAAGGAGAGCGGCGAAGCCCTGTCGGTGTGCACACTCGATCGCAGGTAAATACAATATCCCGCTATATGTTTGTGTTATTTATTTTGTGTAGAATATATAAGAAAAGAATTTTTTTTTTGAATATTTGAATAGTTGTTTAGTAAGATATTGATTTATAAATTAGGGCACGATTTAATTTAAGGAGTTTGACCTAGGACGAACCGATTTAGATGAACCTACGTACAATACATTCTGATCTATGTCTATGTTATTTAAATAGTTGTGTAGCACTATAATATGGATTTAAAAATTAGGGCATGATTTATTTTAGTCAATTTGACCTAGGACAAACCGATTTAGATGAACATATGTAGGATATGTCCTTATGTATGTATACATTTCTTTGCATAGAATTTTGTATAATATAGAATTTAACTTAGGCACAGATTGATCTAGGCAATATATTCGTAGTATGAAGTAAATTAAGTTTGAACCTGTTTATCAGGCACAATGGCAAGCAAGGTCATATTTCAGATAGTTCACGGTAAAGGCAATGTTAGATATGGTCGAGATGATGTTGATCTGTCAGAATTTAGTATGAAATCAAAGGGCATCGATAGGCCAACCGATAAAACATTTGAGTCGGTCTATAGTTGGTTACTACGTGGATTTAAAGTGGATACAAGAGTGAACACAATGTCTCTATCCGTTGTAGTCAGTCGTGCAACGGAAGGATATTATTAGGAACTAATGCCTGTAGATAACACCGAGTCCTGGAGACGTTATGTAGAGATGACATTTGAAAGGTCCTGGCCCTTTGTTATTTTTGTGGCATTGCATGAAATCGATAGCAGTGTTACAGTGCAAACAGAGGATGGTGAAGGTGCTAGCAATGCTGTGAAGAATGTTGGACCATCGATGCGAACTGGGGGTAACGAAGCAAGGTTGGAGGAGGCAATAGGCGTGGCGGATGAGGGGAAGAGAATCGAAGCAATTGTTGAGGAAATGGAGAGAGAAGATTCTGAAAATGAGCTGGCGGAGGGCGATGAATCATCGGACGAGGAGGAAGATGTACTGCCTGTTGATTGGACAAAAGCCGATTTCTCTCAACTTGTTATCTCAGAGGGGCAGCAAGCACCCTTTGAATAAAAGGATAACGAGGTAATCCAAGGTGCCAGGTATGCGCATAAGGAAGACATGAAAGAGGTGATGAAACATTGGGCGGTCTCCTTGCATAGAGAGTTTAGGGTGGTGAAGTCTACCAACTGTGTGTATGACGTGAAGTGCACGAAGGATGATTGTCCGTGGCGCGTTCATGCATATAAGGGAAAATGGAATGACTATTGGAAAGTGAGCATTGTTGGTGAGCACACATGTTGGTTGCCATGGGTTGATAAGTATCACTGCAACATCACCTCAGCTTTTGTTGCCGGTGAGATGTACAGCGATGTGGTTTGTAACACGGACTTTGAACCGGGCTCCATTATTAGGCACATTGAAAACAAATTCAAGTATACTATAAGCTACTACAAGGCTTGGAGGGCGAAACAAAAGATTTTGGAGATGAGGTATGGCACATTTGAAGCATCCTATGATAACTTGCCTCGTCTGTTAGGCACCATTGCTCAGAGAAACCCCAATACCTATTATGACATTCAGACCTTTCCGTTGTCTAATGACCCGAGCAAGAGCGTGCTGCAAAGAGCCTTTTTCTCGCTGGGTGTTTGCATCAACGCATTTGTGCACTATTGCCCTGTGTTGTGCATAGATGGAACCTTCTTGACAGGCAAATACAGAGGTCAGATACTGACGGCGATTGGAGCCGATGGGAACAACCAGGTGTTACCTATGGCGTTTGCATTTGTCGAGAGTGAGAACACCGAAAGCTGGTATTGGTTCTTGGAGAGAGTTCACTGCCAAGTCGTGCGTATGAGGCCCAATGTTTGCCTCATTCATGATCGTCATGCGGGCATGTTGAAGGCAATTGACTACCTGCAGAATGGTTGGCCGGAGAGGGGACTTTCAGCTAGGTGGCATGATGTTCGGAGTAGGTGGTGCATGCGTCATATGGGAGCCACTTTCTATAAGCAACTCAAGAACAAGCACCTGATGGATCTATTTAAGAGGCTATGTGGTCAAAATCAGGAGAAAAAATTCAATGAGTTGTGGAGGAGGTTGGATGAGCTGACAACAAAGCAAACCGACGAGCAATCTCGTCGGCCACAGGATGACGATCCTCCAGTACCTCTTGGTCCACTACATGATGACCCGCCAACAATGAGAAGAAGGTCGGCATCATCAATACATAATTTCTCGCAGTGGATAGAGAATGAACCGAAAGAAAAGTGGTCTCTGTTGTATGACACTGACGGGTCTCGGTATGGTATAATGACAACCAACCTGGCCGAGGTGTACAACTGGGTGATGCGAGGAGTGCTAGGACTCCCACTGGTCGGTATTATGGAATTTATCCTTCATGGCACTCAGGCATACTTCAAGGACAGATACAAGAAAATTGTCCCTTCGATGCAAGATAACAACATTGTATTTGGGAGTGTGGTGACAAAGTATATGCAAGATAAAATAGCAAAGGCTATGAAGCACAGAGTTATTCCCCAAGGTACCCAAGTTCATAGGTACGAGATAATGTGTGTGGACAGGCGAAGGCGCGGCATCAACCGCGTTCAAGCTGTGCAGGAATGTGTGCTTCATGCGGAGGGCGGTTGCAGTTGTAGCTGCATGAAGCCCAAGCTTAGACATCTGCCTTACAGTTGTCATTTGTCATGTGTGTAATATTTATCCTTCTGAGACATGAACTATTGTAATGTTGCTATCATTTGTGTAGTGTACCTTTAGCGTTACGAATTACCATTGTAATGAACAATTTGTGTAATGTTTTTTTCTTTATCAATTGCTTATTTGTAATCACTCTTATGTATGCAGGTATGACGGACGAGACACCAGCTCTCCTCAGTAGGGCACTGGACAGGAGCCACCGTTCGTACTTGTCGGTGGTGCAGGGTGCGCAGCTTACCACCTTTCGTCCACGCCCGTCGCGCGAGTTGTTGCGGGCCGATCCGCGACACGTTCCGTGGTATGATAGAGCTTAATTACTTGATGGCATTTTTTGGCTATTTGGAAATATGTGGTACTAATGTTGAACTCCACGGTACGCAGATTGCGTGAGGCAGGCCTGATAACGATATGCAGGCTTGTTGAGGCGCGGGCGGACGAGAACGACCCGGCCAAGCGCTGGGATGCGGACCGGTCGCTGTTGGCTGCTTTGGTAGATCGGTGGCGGCCGGAGACGCACACGTTCCATCTCCCCTGTGGGGAGATGGCACCTACGCTTGAGGACGTCGCGTACCTGCTTGGGCTTCCACTGGCCGGAGAGGCTGTTGGCCCAGTGGACGGTGCTGGTGGCTGGAGGGAGGATATCATGGAGCGATTCGCTCCCGTGATGAGGCTACCTGGGCTCCCTGGAGTTGCTCCCCCGAACATGTACACCACCGCTGGGCCTACGAAGGCTTGGCTGCTGCAGTTCACAGTAAGTTAACTTTTACACTTTTTAGCATTTTTAATTTTTATTTTTTAAAGATTTGCAAAAATAATTTTAGGTTTCAAAAATTTGCAAAACTAATAATGCTTATTCGACACTTTAAATGATCTTAAATAAAAAAGTTGTTAATAACAAAGCTGTAGATCTTCGTGAGATCTATAACTTTCATATAAAGTTTATCTCCATCCGATATCGTTTAAAATGTAGATATGAGATTCTTTTAAATAGGTTTTAGATTTTGTAACGAATATTTGGATATGTAAACGATCTTAAATGAAAAAGTTGTTAACTATAAAGTTGTAGATCTTTTAAAAAATAAAAATTAAAAATGCTAAAAATTACACTTTGTTACTTTCCTAGAAATCTTACGAGTTTTAACATCGTTTGCTTTCTGTTGTAGACCGACCAGCTCCACCCCGACGCCGACGAGTACTCGCTCAGACGGTCCTTAGAGGCGTACCTACTGTGGATGTTCGGCTGGGTGATGTTCACCAGCACCACCGGGCACGCAGTAGACAGGGGCCTGATCCACTACGCCCGGGCGATCACGGATGCGGAGCTAGGGGCCGTGCCGCAGTGGAGCTGGGGTTCGGCAGTCCTCGCAGCCATGTACCGTGCGCTGTGCGAGGCCTGCTGCAAGACGGATCCTGGAACGATTTTCGCGGGTTGCCCTCTGCTTATTCAGCTCTGGGCAGCTGAGCGGTTCGCGATCGGCCGACCGATCGTCGACACCGCTGCGTACGCTTCAGGACCGGCAGCCGACCACCCAGCCGACGGGCTGACGATGGGCACGTACTGGTGCCGCCGCAACGTAAGTACAAATTGTTTTCATTTCAAATTTCAGATTATGTGCCACTGATGTTCTGACGAGTTGGTTCTCCTTGTGTCGCAGCGCCGTTACGCCCACGTCCAGGTCAGACGGAGCTACCCGGAGTTTGTCTTCGAGTTCGACCGTCTGCAGCCTTCGGATGTCGTTTGGGAGCCCTACACGCACCACGTGGTCGCGGAGAGAGCACCTCTAGGTCTGTCTGCCTTGTGCACGCGTGACGCGGCGTACTGGTTGACGGTGGTGCCGTTGGTTTTCGACATCTTCGTCGAGCCTCACTGCCCTTACCGTGTTATGAGGCAGTTCGGACTAAGGCAGGGCTTTCCAGTGAACGTAACGATACCCATCGCGCCCCAGGACCACCAGTGAGTATTTCTCTTTCACCTTTACTATTGTTATGTCGACTACGCGCGGAACGTTCGATGACCATTATGTTCTTTGCAGGTTGACTCGACGGGGACAGCACGCAGGGACACTGTGGGCACCTCGAATCTTGCCGTACGTCGAGGACTGGTTGATAGCCACCGAGGAGGTGATTGCCGAGGTCCACCCACACTCCGAGGAGAACTACACTGCCTACCTTCGGTGGTACTTGCCGCGCACACGTGCCCGCGTCACCTTCACCGCGGCAGCTCCACAGCTACACCAGGCAGGCGTCAGGGACACCTACCCCGTGCACCGTGACCAGGAGTACTTCCTGGGGGTACGTCCATGTTTCTCGGACTTCTTGTTTTCGTACTACGCGGTTGGTACATATGAGACTGACAAACCTATTTAATAATGATTCCCGCAGGTCGACGCTGCACGCGCCATGAACGCCGACATCAACGCGGTGATGCTGAGGTTGGACGCTGGACTGCACCTGAACGACGTTGAGGAGAGGGTGACGTTCGAGCGGATGCAGACGAAGATGCGTTCGATCTTGCGCGTCCTCTCTTGTCGTTCAGCAGTGGACGCGGTACCTCCACCGGCAGCTGCTGTTCCACATCCACGCGGCCCGATACCAGGATCGACATCGCACGGTGCTGGTGCGTCCACAGGTTAGTTCCGTACCTTCTCACTATGCAAAACCTTCGCCATGTTATTACAAACTAAATGTCAACTAGGTCCGACGCTGCCGACAGGACACTCTGCTGGAGCGAGTGGATCGTCGATCCCTCGGTCGTTCGCGACTCCGCACAGCACGTCGGCCTTTGTTCGAGCGAGCGGTTCGTCCGTCCCTCCTCCCTTCAGTCAGCCGCCAGGTGAGCAAGCGTCTTCCGATGAGTGCTACAAACGTACTATTCGGGCGGAATGTTGCTTAACTTTTGACATCTGCAGGAGGATACTACTCGGCGGGGATTTTTCGTTCGGGCGAGTCTTCGTCGCAGGCGGGCGGGTCCGGTGCGGGCGGGTCTGGTGAGGGCGACGACTTCGACGACCTGGAGGACCCAGAGCAGGACGTTCTCGGCGCCCCTCAGCTTGGTGGAGCACCACCACCACAGAGCCAGGAGCAGCCGCAGCACACGCCTGCACCAGATGTCCGCGCTAGTCGTGCCGTGCCCGCTGAGAGGCTGACGTACTCTCAGGGGCACATTAGGAGGGGTAGGGGTAAGAGGCCTCGCCAGTAGGCTACTAGTGCTACATGTTTGTAATATTTACAGTTAGTAACTTTGTGTTACCTCTTTATATATAACTCTATTCGATCGCCACACTCATATGTCACGAAAACATTTCATGTCATTCGCTACATCTACTCAACGAAACGACGAAAAACTTTCGGCGCGTAACAGAGGGCTACGATTGGTCGCTATTAAAGTAAGTGAATGCGAAACACAAACGGAGTACAACGGCGAGAAGGGAAGGGAAAATGGAAGACACGCGAAATAACATTTCAAGTTCGTTAGTTCGCTACACGTTGCGAGGTTGTAATGTACGAAACATTATTCATAGATACATCATACAACTACCAACTCGTGCATACTACTGAGTGCAACGAGGCCACTTTCCCTTCCTCTGCGCATCGGGATTATCCTCCATTGCTGCCTTCGCTCGCCGCGCACGCTCAAGCTTCCGCTCCCGCTCCTCCCTGTACGCAGCAACACGCCTCCTTTCCGCCTCAGCCTTGTGCTCTTTTTCTGCGGCCTCCTCCTTGCGTCTCTGCTCTATCTTCTCCTTGCGCTCTGCATCCCATTGCCGCATGTACTCCAACCGCTCCTTGTTTTGCGGCTTGATCTCGGTGTCGATCCACTGCTCAAAATCACATAGCGGTGGAGGGGTCTGCCACAAATGCAATGTTTACTAATCAAATAAGTTGTTTAACACTACTTAATACACCAAATAATTTTTAGAAAACATCAGTTCCTCACCATTAAGTTAATACGGCGTATCTCAGGTGTTGGCTCAAACTCAAAATTGGCACACATCCAATATCTCTGCATGTATGTCTCCTCTTCATCGGACTTGGCTACCTTGCAAGGATCACCGCACCAGCGCATGGGCACTGGAACACCGCTAGGCAAAGGCAATGGATCGAAGGCATTTCCAGTCTTCGGGCGATAACTACAAGTCAACAATAAATGAAACACCCTAACCCGTTAATCTAGGATTCCTCATTTCACGCACAACGAATAACACAAAATATCACAGAAACGATTTACGTTACCTTGAGTTGGTAGCTTTTCCACGCCTTGGCATCCTACAGTTTAAAAAACATCTATCAAATATTGTAAACGCCCTTCATACGGTCAAATATAGTACTACTACAAACTAAACGTGTGCACAACAAATCTAGCCTAAAATTATTCACACTTCTAAGTGCTACAGATCTACTCACAAATTTCAACATATCTACTCACAGTGCTACAGATCTACTCGCAAAAAATTTAGGGTCCACATCTAAGTGCTATAGATCTACTTACAAATTTCAAACACATGGTAATTACACTAGTATGCGACAAAAAATATAACCATACATCGGGATATTGTACTAACCTGCGATCGAATAAGCACAGCAGCAATGCTTCGCGGCTCTTCTCCTTCTTCCTCACCTCTCTCTTTTTTTCCTTCAATTGTGATCGGTTAAAATGAGCACCTCTTTGGACCATTGGGGCTTTATGGGATACCGACCAAAAATTGCCCTTGCAGAGGGCGAGATTACGCCAAAAATTGCTCTCTACAAGGGCGGCGAGGGGGCTACCTGCAAATTTGCCGCACCCCTCTATAGTTCTAGTTGCACCTTTTTCATATTCTCATCGAGAACACAAAACTAATCAGCTTTGATGTGTTTCAGTAGCAAATTACAAGGAAATTTATTTTTTACAAAAAAAATACTACAATTTATCTGTTACATGTTTCATATTACAAGTCGTTTCAATTTTTTCAAATCAATCTTTTTAAAAGTTTAATCAAGTTTATAAAAAAATGGCAACATTTATATTATCAACTTAGTTTTATTATATTTAACGTTACATATATTTTGATAGTTTTTAATGTTACAAATGTTGTTATATTTGTATAACCTTACTTAAATAAAGTGAAAATAGTTTACTTTTATAAAAAATCAAAAATCATCCTTGTAAAGGCGGCCCCCTGCACAGGCAAAAATCGCCCTCTGTAAGGGCGGCAAGGGGGCCGCCTGCAAAATTGCCACGGCGGCCGCCTTTTGGCAGGCGGCCCCCTGGGGAACAGTAAAAAATCGCCCTTGCCGAGAGCGGCAAGGGTCTTTTTTGCAAAAAGGCGACGACGCGACAGACGGCGCCTAACGGCCGTCTGCCACATCATAAAAATCGCCCTCTCTGGGATTGGAGATTAGTTCTGCAATATTTCGAAAGGAAAAATTATTTTTGCAAATCTTTAAATAAATAAAATTAAAAATGATAAAAATTCGCACAGCGGATTACCTGGTCTCGATATAGAAGGTTAAACGGATTAGCTATACATGGATTTTAATCTGATAAAACAACTTCCGGCCCAACTCAGCCCAAGAAGCGAAGCCACTCCGCTTCTCATCCTCGGCCGATCTATATATTGGCGGCCCCAAGAAGAGAGGGCAGAAGCACCCGTTCGTCTCAAAACCCTAACTCCGCAAGACGCGCGTCCGCCGCCGCAACTAGCAATGCCCAAGCGGCGTCGCGGCGTTCATCCCCCTCCTCCCGATCCTTCCCCGGCTCCGGCGACAATCGACTATAGACTTACTTTTAATGAGATAGCCGCCAGTGGGGCTCCAGGTGAGCCGTCGTCTATATATCTATTTGTCACCCGCTCTAGATCTCTCAATTTCACCCGGCTTTAGGTAGGATCGATGAGAATGGAACTTGAAACCCTACACTACACCAAGATGCACACACATACATATATGCCGTGGGGGAACACGCTGTGACTGTAGATCTTGGCGAGGCGATTCATTTCCACCTCACAAGTGTTAGGGTTCGCGGATTGGATTTGGGGGTGGTGTGTGCACATGTGTTGGTTCGAATATGGTCATGTTTGTGCAGGTTACCGTGTTTTTGGCGGATCTGGACTGGAGAAGGGGAGGGCCTTTATTTAGCCTCAGATCATCTGGATGAACGATAGGTTTTCCTACTTTTTCCTTGGTAATCCAGCTTGCTTACTCAATTTTGCTCCAATTCTGTGAACGTTCACAGGTGCCATGGACTTTGTGAAGAATCATGGCTTGCACTTGCTGCTGCTTGAGACGCCCTCTGGCTTCGCAATTTTCAGTCTTTGTGGGGCCTATATCCACTTACCAGATGCGATAAAAGTAGGAGTACTTTGATCTTCCTTCCTTCCTTTTTGGTTGAATAATATATATGTGATTGCTTACTCCTGTCATTGTGTTACTAAGTCCTATGTTTTCTACTTATATATCCAGAATATTTGGGCGAAGTTCGCTACTTATGGGTCGGCAAGTAATGTGAGTGGCCCTTCTTTCCTTTCCTTTCCTTCTCATTGTTAGTTTTGGTGCTTGTTGCCAAATCAATTAGTACTAATGTCGCATCATTTGTGATTGATACATTCTTTTCTTTTTCTGTTTATGTCAAGGGAGGAATGTAAACGCAATCTTCTGCTCATCAGCTGTTTACCGTTAGCATGCTCAAAACAACATCCACCCCCCAACATATCTTCATGTAAATCATATATAGCATGCATTATGCTGTTATGCCCAAAAATCAGTTTTGCTTACATGCTAGTAGCTTGGAATGATTGAGAAAGTCACTGTATTCCAGTGTTGTTATGGCGGAGGGTGATCTAAGGTGGTTTACCCCCATGTCAGCGTCATAGCACCTTAGGCATAAGGTGAGGTGACACAACATGAGATGGATAACATGCGATTAAGGGAGAATATCGCAAGGAAAATGGCAAGATAAAAGAAAAAGTTGATAAAAAGGCTCACTAGGGCAGGCTGCCAGCCCACTAAAGACCAACATCAGCTTCATATCCCACGTCCCTTGCAGAGGTGCAGCAGGCCACTGCCGTGATTGATATCTCCAGCTGTCGTCCTCCTCTGTGGTTCCACAAGAGCTGACCATCTCTGCCTGCTACCACCGCCAACCATTAGAACTCAATGCTTCTGCTCCCCTCGCTATCAACCACCGCCGCTACCAGAGATTCAAGACCTGCGGTAGGCTGTGGCAGCTGGGATCTATTTTAAAAACACAATGTCACCTTAGCATATGATACTTTTCTGAATTACGCTGTAAAGATGTGATGAACAAGGACTTGAACGAGGGTATCTTTACATTTTAGATATACCTACTGAACTGAGACTGATTGAGACATTGCATGATAATTGGTTAATTATTTCTTTTTGCCTCTCAACGTGCTCATCTTTGTCTTTCTTTACCAGGTTATCTGGCTGAAGGAATTTAAGAAATTTGATGACAAGTCCAGCGCCATTAATGTTGATACTGGTGTTAACGAACAGCTTACTGAGATGATCATGAAGTGGCGTCGCCCTGGGCAGAAATTGGTTGTTGGAAAGCCGGAGTATAAATCAATCATTGAAACAATTTTGGTGAGTAAATATAAGCTCCTTGTTTGCCTATACATGTGAACAACTTTGAGCGTCATTTCTTACTGTTTCTTTTTTCAGGGAATACCCTGCCTGTATGATGAAGTTGTGATGGACGTAATGTGGGCCATGAAGCGTCTCATTTGCTATTTTGTGCCTGATGAAACATCCGAGCTGCCTAAAGAGGACAGCCTCACTATGAGTCAAGGACTACGGATGTTTTTAAGTCGTTATGGCTTTGATATCGAACCAGAGATGGTGAGTTTACATGCTCTGATTTATATAGCTCCCTGTCATTTAGTGTTACATTTTATAATGGCTTGTGAGCACACTTGGAAGCCTTCATTTTTCTTTTAGTGATGAAGCAATGCTCTTAATTTGTATCCAACAGGTGTACAACGATATTGTTCGTGCTGCAGCCATCTTGTTTAGGTGTGATGCTATTGAGAAGGACCTTTATGAGCACTTGCAACATCTTGGTCGCCACCTCAAGAATGTGTCTGGCATTGACTACGAGAATTGGGGCACTGTGAAACTCGCGACAGCTTTTAAGATCATATGCAGCCGCAAAATTGATGATTCTGATAAGGTAAAGCCATATATAATGACCATGTAAATGTTATATCAGCTGCTCTCTATGCATTCATGTACACGTGCCACCCATGTAATGGTCTTGCCTTGTCTCTCTTGCAGATGTTTTCAGACGACGTGGGATCAAAGCTACTGGATGATGCAGATAAATACAAAGATCTTGTTTTTCCGACAGGTTGCATTGCAAACTACAAACAAATTTTAGGTATCAATATACTCAGGCATGATAATATGGATGAATTGGCTTCGTTGGTTAAGGTAGCTAGGATTAAAGCTGAACATGTGCGGCGCCTGAGAAGTAAGATCACTACAAGCCTATGCTCAATAGATAGCTGAACCTCTTGCTGGCTAAATAATTTGGTTTGTCAGTTAGGAAGCGTTTAGTATGCATGTGGCTTAATCTAGATTCTTCTCAGTGTTGAGGTCGTGATCTCGGTTGGCTTAACAATGTGTATCTTTTGTAAATCTAGTCTGGTATTTGACGAGCTAAGGTCCGTGCTATCCACAACTTTGCTTCGTTTAGCTGTCAAACAAATGACCGTGGTCAGTGGTGATTAACGTGCACTGATGAATGACGATCTTGGTTTGATTTAAGTTTTGCATTATGATCCGTGATGTTGCTTTTTGAGGAACACTGATATGTGATGCTTAATGTGTTCGACACACAACACACAAGAACATAGTTGGCCTGCCCACTCTATTTTGTTTTGTGGCTGGAGTATTATCTCTATCCTATGCAATTCGTGGGTGGCACTATCTATTAGAGTTGCGATCTCATATTCTCACGATTAATATATTTTTCTTGGGCCCTAGTTGTTTAGGCTTTTAATGTTGTGTTTTTCGGCCTGTGTTGGGAAGAAATTTTTTTCGAAAAAAACGGAGTAACTCATTAAGTACATGATTAATTAAGTATTTGTTAAATCTTTAGTACATGATTAATTAAGTATTTGTTAAATGTTTTTTAAAAAATGGATTAATTTGTTTTTTTAAAGTAACTTTTGTATAGAAACTTTTTATAAAAAAACCTATCATTTAGCAGTTTGAAATATGTGCGCGTGGAACACTAGATCCGAATACATCCTTTGTTCTTTTGAGAGAGTTAACTATCTTTCTCGTTTTTTGTTTGTCATGTGTATGCTTTTCAAACTATTAAATGTTGTGATTTTTTGCAAAATAATTACTAGTTGTTTTAAAAAATTATATTAATTTATTTTTCAAAAAAATAATAAATACTTTGTTAATCATACATTAATAAAGTCGTTTTGTTTTGCACGTGATGACCTAATCCCCTTGGAAGAATACAGCGTAACTAATGAGTCACTTCATAAGTCAGCCTGTTGACTATAGCCTCTTTGACTTATATTTTATAAGACCTATTTGTTTAGGCTTCTTAGCTAACCAAAAGGCTTATATATTTTGTAAGCCTCGAGCAGAGAACATATGAGACATTACTGGGATTTAGCATGTTAGTCAACTTCAGTTTGAGATGTGTCCGTTAAACTTCACGAAGATGCCGATAAGATGTGTTACATATTTAGGAGACTTACAAATTTTGCTAAAGCTTTATAACATCTCAAATGTTCTCATACTCATGTGGGACTACTTTTCAGGATAAGCACTAGTCTCACACTTTAATCTTTTAAGCAATGATAAACAAATGAAAATACTAGAGGATTCCCCTTATGAATCAAAGTCCTAGAAGAAGCAATGGAAACCCACATCACTCAAATTATACTAATTATACAACCTGCAAAAGTAGATATTCTAGTATAACAAAAATCAGTACATTATTAAAAATTATGTAATGTACCGGCAAGTATACAATCAATTCTATATACATGAAGACTCTATTCAAAGTCAAAGAGAGGCAATATGTGGTCTCATATTTTCAGTATAAAGCAAATTTTAGTTCACAAACAATTTGCAACGTATTTAAGCAAAATATTTTAGTAAGATGTAAAGCATAATAATCATGACATGGTGTTAACATAAATAGATAAGCATCGTTCCCTTACTACCCAACCGGTAGTAGGGTAATCATACCACTTATATCAATTTCATCATCATTTTAAAGCATTTAGTTTTAAAAGCATTTAGAAAACACAAAATTTATACCCATAGCACATCATTATGTTGCTCATGACCATGAGCATGGCTAATCGATTAGTTTTAGATTCTGCAGAGTTTGTACAACTGTACGCATATGATATGAATCGCTTTAGTTTGTCCGGTACCCGTTGGTACCACCACACTCTATACATTGAATACGGTCTAGAGGTCACAACGAGGCTTTTATATTAAGTATTCTCTAACCTTGCATAAGCACGATAAGTGTGAATTCATCCTAGGCTTAAGTCCTAGAACTGTTAGGTGGCGGGTTCACGTCTTAAACCTAACGTCGTGGCGGCGAACATATCTGTAGCCCTATGAGGCACGTTATCGTTGTATTGGACAAACTGAGACGCTCATGCTGTGAGGTGGAACAGTACAGTCGTCCCCTTATAGAACACACATATAGGAAATTTATCATCCTTTTATTAACATATACATGGGTAGTTCCTATAGATAGCCCACGGTACAGTCGTGACCACTACCTCTACTACAATGATCTACCGAATGCAAGGTCAGACAAGTGTTTAACTTAATAGGGTAAGGCCATCCCATAATAATGTGAATGTACGGTAAATATAATGGGTGATGTAAAGTAAGTGACCCATAACCATGTTTTTATTTAACACTAAGCAAGGCTATGTATTTTCATTTTATAAAGGCATATTAAAGTCATATGAGCACAAATAAAATACTCTAATTAATCCTAAGATTCAAAACAGTAAGGGGATGATTTTCAAAAGGGGAGTTATGCATCTTTTTAGTGTATAACTACAACTTATAGTTTTGTAAGTATCGATAGTTAGAAATACGCGTGCAACTTTATAAAACAACACATTTAACCTGAAAACATTGGATTCTATATTTTCAAAGGGAGAGGTCAAACTTGCCTTGATTGATATCCCCGTTGGGGTCAATAATACGTCCACTTTCCCTCACCGATAATGATTTCATCACCTAAAAGGAATAACGGTAATGATAAATGCCAAAACATGCAAAAATCTAAAATGCTCTAAAATGCATGAGTTCTCTAGTATGGATAGGTGCTGTGTGGATAAGATTTGTGATGAAGGAATTTATATTTTATCATTTTGCATTTGTGAGTTATTAATTTTCAAAGTTTAATACTTGCACTAGATTAATTTAGCTCTATTAATCCTTAGGTGCATTTTAGGTTCAAGTTTTGTGAAGTGTTGGCTTGCTGAAGTGAAGGCTTGGTTTCCAGAAGTTCAACTAAATTGGTTTCACAATTTTTAGAGTTAGCATGATTTTCCTATGAATTTTATAAGTTGTATACCACATTTTAGACTTTATTAGCTATTTCAAATTTTAGAAGTGTTTTGGGTACTGTAAGTGCAACATTTTATTTTTCAACAATTAATTTAATGACAAATCTGGAATCACCTCATTTCGAGTTTTATTGAATTTTATATAAATTTTAGAATTTTCTATAATGTTCTTTAGCATTAATTCTTTATTCAAATTTTAGTGATGTTTTGGGTATGGTTTCTTCCAGAGATTGGTTTACAGAGATAAAGTGCATACTTTTGTGATGCTAACAAATTTTAGTTTTGCCTATTTGGAGATATAATGGATTACTTGTGGATTTTGAAGTTTCTAGTTTGCACTATACTAGCTATTTTACTAGATAAATATTTGGTGATGTTTTTATTACAGAAAGTGTCCTTCTAGGTTCTGTGAGTACACTGGAACTTGTTTCATCCCAAAATGAGTTAAGGTGAATTTTCTATGAGTTTTGTAAGTTGGAGGTTGTTCTATGTTTATTATTCCATATATAAATTTTTAGAGGTATTTCTTCTGCTGTAAGTGTCAGGTTTTATTCTACCATATTTAAGTTCATATTTTTGTGAACCCATAGAAATTTAATTCATCCAAACTGGAATTAAAATGGATTTTATATGAATTTTTGCAAGTTCACCTATTTTTCTGTGGAACAAATATTGTTCCGAGTATTTCATTTGATATTTCCAGATTTTCAAGGAACGGAGGTTTACATGGCGGTGTGTGGGGTTTTACAGAAAGGTCCCTAGGTTCCAGACTATTTACATGTAGGACCTCAGGTCCACACGTCATTCTTTTTTTTTTTTCGGGAAAGCAAAGCGGCTGCGCACGGTGGCCGGCGATGTTCACCTTAACTCATAGAAATATTTAAAAATTAGGTATTAGAAATATTTTTCTTATTACATAGGAGTACCTTCCTACTCCCATGTGAGATTATGGGGAAGGGATACATAATTTTTTTGGCATTTGTTAAATATGGTACTCTTTCCGTCCCAAATTAGAGAGGGCTCTTTTTTTAAGGCGGCCCCAAAGGTGGGCAGGACTCCTACGGTCGTGAGCCGCGCTCATCGACGTAGAATGCCAACCGACATTAATGAGCGGTCTCTTCGTAACCGCAACATTACTCGAGGCAGCGCGTGGATCGGGACACGTCGGTCCGTTTCGCCTGGGGATATGATGATGGCGCCTTTTGCGGTAACCGAGCGCGATTAATACGTACACGATCTGCCCCTCCTCAACCGCCACGGCCGCACGACTGCCGCGTGCGCCGTAAGCGGGCGAGTGGGGTTAGTGGAGGTGTGGGTGCGAGAAACGAGGGGGCAAGGTAGTGGGCGCGGGAAACGAGGAGCCGGGTACGGCATAGGCAAGGGTATAAAAGGCGCCGAGGAAGGGATTCGCTTCCTTCCTCTCGCCACTTTTTCCTTGCCTTTGCCATCCGTGCTTTAGCTCTTCGTTTCTCTCGCCCTACTCTCGCCACACGCACTCGCTCTCAAGCTCCCACTCCGCCGGCGCCATGGCGCGGAGCTCCGTACCGCTTGACGGCAGCGTGCTGCCGCCTTCTCGCATCACCAGCGAGAGGCAAGCCGGGCTGCCGCGCCGGTTCATGCCGGAATCTGCCACCCGGGAGGTGGTCACGCTGGGCGAGGGACGCCCGGCGCCGCACTACCCGGGGCGGTCTGTTTTCTTTCTTTCCTTCGCTATGGCGGGCCTGATCCCGCCATTCTCCACATTTTTTATGGACGTTCTGGAGTTCTACGACCTCCAGATGGCGCACCTCACCCCCAACATGGTGATGACGCTGGTCATCTTTGCACACCTGTGCGAGATGTTCATCGGGGTGCACCCATCCATCCCTTCGGCTGTTTCGGTGGTTCTTCACCGTGCAGCCGGTATCGCCGCCGACGGTGGTCGGTGGCTGCTACTTCCAGCCGCGGGGGCAGGTGCTGAACCGCTACATCCCGTGCGTCCTTCGCAAGAAGTGGGACGACTGGAAGAGCGATTGGTTCTATACCCCCCTTGCCGACGAAGCGCGCCTCCGACTCCCGAGCCAGCCCCCAGCGCAGGCGCCTAGCTGGCAAGCGACGGTGGATCTGGGGGACGGCTACGACGCCGTCCTGGACCGCCTGGCGGGCCTGCGAACCCAGGGGCTCACGGAGGCCATGGTGTTCGGCGACTACCTCCGCCGCCAGATCGCGCTGCTCCAGCGGCGCGCCCGGGGCGCCTGGGAGTACAGCGGGACCGAGGACCTCTTGAGGACCCACCAGGGGCGCAAGTGGGACTGGGACCCCGAGGACTTCAAGATGGTGGTCCAACGGGTGCTAAACCTTAGCTCCGTGGAATCATCCCTCATCCCTCAAGGGATCCTCCCCCTCTGCTGCGACCCGGAGCGCGCCAACATCCTGGCCATCATGCAGGTGGTCGGGGCGTCGGGGGACCGGGCCCCCCGAGGCCATGATGGCGTGGGCGGCAGCCGCAGAGGGGATCAATCTACCCCGGGAGGGGGCCATGCTTCTGGGCCCCGCGGCGGGGGCCCGGGGGACAGCTGCCCTGCCGACGCTAAGGGGAAGAGGAAGCAGGAGGTGACCCCTCTTCCATCTCCTCCCCAAGGGGGCGGGGCGGTGCGCGTCAGCAGCAGGCGCCCGGAGGGCGCCGCGCCGATGCCTCAGCCCGAGGGGGAGCGAAAGAAGAAGCAGCTCCGCAAGATGGGGGAGATCGAGCCGTGCAGGGGGAGCCTCATCACGCCCCCAAAATGGTCGTTCAGCCGGCCACCCCGCAGGTTCGATCCCCCACCCGCAGCGGCCACATTCTTACTCCCAAACTCCCAAGGCAAGTCTTTACTTACCTCTTTCTGTTTCTTGTTTTTCTTCTGCCTCAGCGAGATCCCGTCCCGTCCCACGCGCCACCCCAAGACCGGCCGGCTCGAGGCTGGTGAGACGGCGACCGCGGAGGCCCGAAGGCGGGAGGCCGACCTATAGGAAGCTGCAGGCCGTCTCCGGGAAGCCTAAGAGGCTGCCCGGGAGGCGGCCCGGGTCCGCCAGGCCGAGGAGGCCGCTCGGGAGGAGGCTAGGGTCTGCCGGGCCGAGGAGGCTGCCCGGGAGGCAGAGGCGGCGCGCGTGCACGAGGCGCGGGCGGCCGAGGCTGCCACCCAGGTCCTCGACCCGGCTGCGCCCGAGACGGAGGCCACCACCGAGGCCGCCCGCGATGACGTCGAGGGGGCGCACCCAGGGCCCGACGCCCCGGGCGGCGCTCCGGACGAGCCGGCTTCGGGAGAGGCCCCCGAGGCCAGTGCGCCGATCGGCGAGCCGAGCCGCGCTACACCACCACCGAGGTGGCCCTCCCCTCTTCCTTCCGCCGCCCCGCTGAGCGCGGAACCCCTCCTGCAGGCCTTGGCCACGGCAAACAGCATAGTGCTGGACGGGCTAAGCGCCCAGATGGAGGCCCTGCAGGCAGAGCGGGCGGAAATCGATGCGGCGTGGGCGCGCGTCGAGGAGGGGCGACGCTTCGTGGAGGCCATGGTGGAGGCCGGCCACAAGGCGCACAACCTGCATACCTCGCAGCTCGAGGCCCATCGCAGGAACCTGTTGGCGCAGAATTTGGACCCGTCCCACAACAAAACGGGTTCTGCGTTACCACGGCAGCCTGGGAGATCTGCTTAATTCCAGTGCAGGTCCAAATTGGCTTGCCTAGTCGTGCGCAGAGCGTACCAGTTGATTTGATCTGCAATCAACAAGAAACAAGTAAACCATATCAGAAAACAATGGTCGATCGGCCGATAGGCCGATGTCACATTGTTATAGCCCAGCCGATAGGGCAAAGCTATATCGGCTTACTCAATTATAATAAGCAAATTGACAAGATTTAATCTCATCGGCCTATGCCAGAATCGTGTGACAGATTAATGAAATTAGCCGATGAGGGTTTCATGAGGATAACTGCACTAGCTATTACTCTAGTGTAGACTTATACAAGTCAATCGGCCAACATAAATACACCAACCACAAAAAAGCCTTTTAAAAAGAAACACTCTGTAATCGATATGTTTATATTCGTCAATCCACATATATAAGTGGCAAACACATGCAAAAACCTAAATAATCACATGCATTAGATAAGACCGGCTGAAACCCCGGCACTATCCTTAATTACAATCGAAAACAGGCTTCGTGTTAGATCTCGAAACAGGACTAAGGTCGATAGCAACTCAAAGTGTGAATCGAGACTTAACACAAAGAAAATCAAGCCGTCGATTGCTTTTGGGGATGGTAAATGCATCAAATAATCTAACCAAGCATAACAATTAAACTGTCGTCGGCAACAAACCCTAAAACGAATATACTGCCGGCGAAGCATAATTAAGACGCCTGTCAAGATTACTCAAAACACGATAGACGACGATCACATCATCGAGGCTTAACGTGCCTAAAACGACACGCTAGCCCCGACGATGCCAATCGTCGGGGACGAGTTCTTACCTTTGCTTTGGGAAGGCAAGAACTCGTCAAGATCAACCTCTTACGAGGGTTAGCGATGCGCCGAAAGTAGATTGAATTGGTTGTATATTTTGATTGATTGAGAGAGAGACTCTATGTACAAACTATCGGGATATTTATACCCGAGGTTACAACAGAACCCTTGTAGGGCACAATCTTATCTACAACTAACAAACAAGTCCTTGCGGCAGACTTAAGCCACAGATTAGATCTAAACTACTTAATTTACAAGATACAATTGCCTAAAACCGAGCTTTATCTCTATTTGGCAACTTCCTTGAAGCTTATTCCGAGCCCAGACCAAGCCCACATTGACGCTGTCAACTCACAACCCGTATCGGCCCACGACCAAACCGAATCCGTATCGGCCGATACGCTATCTATAGCAACACCTCCCAAGTCCGATACGGTTACCGGGTCCGATACGAAGCCTGGTCCGACTCCAACTCAATCCTTCCTCTCTGCTTCGGTTTCCTGTTTTCTCTCCAAGTCGATTACCAAAATCCGTCGTTAACACATGCCCCCCAATTCCGCTTCATTATATAATGTGGCGGAATTAGCTCCAAGGAACCCATCGACTTCTTTGCTAGGTCTAATCTGAAAACCGCGCAGATCCAGATTCAAATCCTTCCGCCGCCGATTCAACAAACCCTTCGCGTTTCTCAACTCTGGCGACCCCTCGGCGTTCCGTCAACATCGACCCCCTTCACAGCGACCCCTTCAACGACAACGATGGCCTCCGCCCCGTTCTACGCCTCCGAGATCCCTGCGGTAAGTCAATTCCTTCAAAATCCACATTATCGCTTTTTTTTTTGCCGATTTCTCCAAGTTAGGGTTTTTACTCTCTGCTCTCCCCCCCGGGTCTTATATTTTCATCGTCCTTCTCATGATCTAGGTCTTCAAAAACCAAATCTTGATCCCTACCGACGACAAATCCCATCGCTTTCTGCTAGGCCCCATGGGCGATCACGACCCGACTTGGCTAATCAATGCCGAGACAGACAGAATCCCCTTTAGGCAAGCCAAGCCCAATGTGTCTTCATGGAAACATACTTTCAGGTCCTGGCCATCCAAGCTTAACGGATTCAGAACCTGGCATAAGAGGATTGCTGCTGCCAAACAAGTCCACTGGGACGAGATCGGGATCGGCCAATGCATCGCTTTGTCCCTGGCCGATACCAAAAAGAACGAACCACTCATGTCGGCCGCCAGCTACTTCTGGTCCAGTACCTTGAACGCCTTTATGTTCAAACAAGGTCCGATGACCCCCACCCTGATCGACGTCAAGATACTAACAGGGTTGAACATTGACTCCGAGATCAACCCCTTCAGCCTCCTGATACATAGCAGCCACAAGTTGAAAACCAAAAAGATTGGAGGTTGGTCTGGGTTCATCTCTGAACACATGGAACAGGGATCGGTCTCGGAACGAGAACATGTAGCCTTCCTGACATTATGGTTGGAGAGATTTGTTTTTTGTGGATCGACCTGTGGCCCCACTACAAACTGTCAACACTTGGCTCAGGCTTTGGTCGACAAGAAACAAATCCCCTTGGGCCGATACCTTTTGGGAGCTGTCTATCGGCTGCTTCATACCTCCACACAAGATTTGATATTAAAACAGACTGTAGCCCATGGAGGACCATGGTGGTTTGTTCAGCTCTGGCTCATCATCCACACCAACATCGCCAATCGGCTGGAGTCCTTGTTGGAGTACTTGGTGGAAGATTGCACCCCCATCAGGGTTAGGGTACAAGAAATTCAGGATGACCTGCCCGAAAGCCTGATGGAGATTCTAACACCGGCCATCTTCTTGGAGCAATACCGATTCAAGCTCAACAAGGCAAAAGAAAGACTCGCAGAGAGACGAGAGCGTGAGCAACTGGAATCGGCCCTGTCCGCTAGCAGGGCTCAAGTCAATGCTGACAAGACCAAGTTGGACGAGCTAGCGGTGGAGCCGATTGTCTTGAAGCACAGACTCGAAGAACTCCGTTGTCTCGAAGCAGAGCTCGAATCGAAGCTGGAAACCACGCGCCGCGAAATCCAAGAAGTTGAAGCCGGGATAGCTGCATCACCCAAGGCTATCGAAGACCAAACGGCAAAGCTCAAGGCATCGGCCAAGTATCTTGCCACCCTGAGTAAGTCATTGAAGCCAATCCCAGGGTCGACGGCCGATGACGCCAAAGCTATAGAAGATATTGAACAAATCCGCCGTAGAGCCATTGCAGCTATTGCAGACTTTATAGGGTGATGTAACCTATTTCTTCTTTTTACCGTGTAAACGCAAACCTTATCGGCCACGTAGCCGAATTTGATCTGAAAATTCTAGTGTGAAAATTGTTTCTGAAATCCATCCTGCAAATAGATGTCCCTTTACCAATCAGTCTCATCGGCCAGAAAGCCGAATTCGATCTTACTCTGAAGAAGAAAATTCCTTAAAAAATTCCGCGCTTGTATATATATATATATATGTCCCCCAAATTTTAGAAGATGAGGGCTCATGTTGTAAAATTTGAACTAAGGGCGATAGTATGTATCGGCCATCTAAAGACGATGCATAACACATCGGCTGTAATCATAAATCGGCTGGAGGGCCGATCATGAGTCGATCCAGACGCTAGGATAATATTTCTTCAAGTACTTGCCATTAAGAGCTCGTCCATAAATCTCGCCATCCAACCCCTTGCGCAAATAAGCATTGCGAGGAACACAGCGATGAATTTGAAAAGGACCTTCCCAATTAGGTGACCACTTGCCGAATTTATTATCTCTGGAACCAATCGGCATTATTAATTTCCATACAAGATCCCCTTCTTCAAACGACTTGGCAACAACTTTTTTGTTGTAACGACGAGCCACTCTATCTTTATCACGTTTGATCTTCTCTAGGGCCCATAATCGGACATGCGCCAAATCGTCTAACTCATCCATCATAAGATTATGGTACTCATCGGCTATCAAGTCGTCTTGCAAAGCAATCCTTCTTGAGCCGATGTTGGTTTCCCACGGCAGCACCGCTTCATGTCCATAAACCAGCTGATACGGAGGCACTTGAATTGCACCATGGCAAGCCATCCGATACGCCCAAAGGGAATCGGCCGACGTAAAACCGTGTCCCAACTTGCCATCTAGCTCGTCCACCGCATCATCTGTGTAGGGACTAACTTGTTCATCTTCAACGGCGGACGGCACATCTTTGCTAAAGTAACTGCTTGTCTTGATCTTCAATCGTCTCGATGTTGCAGTCAGTTACTTTGAGGAAATCGGCGTCCCAGACTCGTCCGGACAAGCAGTCGATTCCCTCCATCTCCCATACTGCGAGATCGGCATTGGCCACGTGTACTGTCCGATCGGCCTGCACGATCTCAACCTGGTCCCCTTGCCATTGCATGAGGCATTGGTGCATTGTTGAAGGGACGCAACAGTTTGCGTGGATCCAATCCCGTCCCAACAACAAGCTGTAGGAACCCTTTCCATCGAAGACGAAGAAGGTGGTGGGTAT